>OY979696.1:144205543-144731816 GCA_963855945.1 Thereva nobilitata
CTTTCCAACGGTAAGATGTGATGTATGGGGAACGTTAAATAAAAACAGTAACTTACTCAGTTACGGCCAAAACAGCTTTTGGAATTAATAATTGCTTTTTTTGTTCTCGCATAACATTTTCTTTATCCATAATAATATTCTAGTTACTATTAATATTATTAACTGCTGTTAGTAAGCAGCCTTTCCCTTTCTCACACACATTATCTTTAATTTTTTAAAAATAAAGCATAAACATTTCCGTAAAATTTCATTCACGCAGAAGTTGTTTTTTTATTTCCATGTCTTAAACCGTCGTTTCCTTTTTTTCATTTTAAACCGGCAGATTTTGCTTCTCAAATTGCTGCTGCTGCAGTTTTTTCTGTTTTTGTTTTGTTTTTTCTTTCTTTCTCATTTCGCAGGCTCTTGAAACTGCCATCACGATCATGTGCACATTATTTTCGTCGGGTCGCACAGGTAAACCTCGCAAGATCTAAAAATAGAATTCCACAACTGCATATATGTACACAAATAACCCGACTTCATCCAACTGCCGTTTTGGTCAAGTTGGCTAAGGCGTTGGTTTTTTATATTCGGTTTCGTGCGGCGCGAGTTCGAATCCCAATCACGTTTGCGTTTTTTCTAGGGAATGACTTGTACAGAGTGTAAGATCAATATCATTAGCTACCGCCGTAGTCGGCAAATAATAAATTATTTCTCATTCATTCACTCGGTTTCATAAGTTCAGGTTATAACAACAACAACAACCATGCAATACTCTCCAAGAATTGTGTATTTATAAAAAAAAATATCACGCTAAATTTAATTTTAAAGCAACAAAATTCAGAAAAATTCGATCAATTTCAAATTATTTACGATTAAAGAAAATAATGAAGGTCCACTAGATTTCAAACACTTCCTTGATTATGTATGAGCAAATAAACAATAGCTATTCAAACAATTCCAAATTTATGTATGGTTGAAATTTATGAGTTGAGAGTTAAAACACGATGTCAACATTTACTCAACCCTTTCCGATATTCACCCTCGACAACGATGTTAGCTAAAAGAACTTCATATATCACATTATACACCTCATCAATGTCGTAAACTAAAGTACCAAATTATGAGGCAAAGAAAATTAACCAACAACAACCACAACAACCTCATCAACGTTGTTCACTAAAAGTCACTTCAGAATTCACCGTTTATAAAATTTTAATAAAAAGAATCAAGAAATATTTCACCAAATCACCAATATTTTTACGAAATTGTATGTAATTGAATATATGTGTTTTTATGTAAAACAAGTACTCACCTGGTCTCTATAGTTGGTTTGGAATTCAAGTTAAATAAACTTAAAGGAAAAAGGTAAAGAAAATTTGTAGGATTAGTTCTTGGTCGACTCCCAAGAACTTGAAGGGTAAATGTTCACGGTCGAATCCCGAGAACTTGAAGGGAAGGTGTTCACGGTCGAATCCCGAGAACTTGAAGGGAGAGGGTTCACGGTCGAATCCCGAGAACTTGAAGGAAAAATGTTCACGGTCGAATCCCGAGAACTTGAAGGAAAAATGTTCACGGTCGAATCCCGAGAACTTGAAGGAAAAATGTTCACGGTCGAATCCCGAGAACTTGAAGGAAGGAAGGTAAATGTTCTTGGTCGACTCCCAAGAACATAAAGGGAAGGAAAAGTATTAATAGTTAAGAGGAAATTGTTAGTTTTCCAGACCAACTTACCTAATCAGGCTCCAGATCCAAAAGAGAGCGAGATTCATGCGCGCAACGATTTTTATTAGTTCGCTTGAATTCAATTAGAGTGGGGATTGAAGATATAACGGGACGATTGAAGTGATCGTTGATAGAAGTGGAAATGAGTTTCTATATGTGTAAATGTGTTGAGGTGATAAGTGTTATCAGATTAAATTATTGCATATAATGAAATTCAGAGTGAATATCGTAAAGTTTGAGTCAATGTTGAATGTTGTTGTGAATGTGAGTATAAATTGATTTCAGGTTAAATTAATGTTAAAAATATGTACTGATGTCATATGCTACTAATCCATGTCCACTATCCAGTGCTAATGATGTTGAATGTCGATAATTGATGTATAGAGTTGACTGTCCATGATTTTTCACAGCAATCCGAGCGATGCTTGTCTGCACCTGGTTTTCTCCTGGATAAGCGTTATTAGTCTGAAAAAAGAGAGGTATTAAGGTGCCCTAAGGTGATATGGTGAAATAAGACAAGAGGGATATACGAGGGAAATTTATTTTAGATTGTGAAGAATTGAACATACTCCCCCCCGTTGAAACACTTGAGAGTGTTTAAATATATGACATCTTGACCTTAAACGCAATCGAAAGGGTTAGAGAAAAGGACATTGAAAGAAAAGCAAGAGTGGAATTTTATATACGAGTAACCTTTATTAAGCCATTACACAAGAGTTTGATTTTTACGGTGTCTCCATTTACAAAGCGAAGACGAATTTTTCGTTTCTTAGTGTTTTTTAGATAGTTGAATGAGAATTTTTGTGTCTCCGAATATTTGTTGTCCTCGTCGACAACCGTGCAATAAATGTCATCTTCGTTAGCATTTGGCGGAACTAATTGGGTTGCCATAACGAGATGGACAAACGGAGGTGCCGAAATCTTAAGATCCGCTAAGGATTGCGTGATGTCCTCCATTACCACGTCATGGCTGTTGTCTTCATTTGCGGTGGTTGTTACACTTCCGTATGCGTCGGTTAGTTCCGGTTGATCGTCCATGACATCTTCGTCATCGGTGTTAGTTAGATCGATTGTGCCCTCTTCTGGCTGTTGGGTTTTGTTTTCCTGGACTACTGCAGACATGTTGATCGTGTCAAAGATTAATCAGAACTGATTTCTCATCAGATTTTTGGTTAGTTGATTTGGAGATAACGGTAATTATGGCCGATAGTTGACAATAACAGGGGAACTCCTAGAGCTACGACGATGCATTCACAAATTCGAATCTTTGTCATATTAAAATAAATACAGGCAAATTTCAGTATGATACAATGATCAAATAATTGATAATGGGATCCCGATAACAATTGAGTTAAAGAAAAGAACATTTAGTTTGGAAAGTTATATGAAGAAATTGTTTCGTAGATTTTCTACAGAGGGGCAGAGTTCATGTTAAAGGGTTTGATGATTGTAATTAGGTTTTATTTAATTTTAGAGGCATTAATTTCAACTGGAAATGGACAAATTTTGTGTACAGGTCTTTTAATTACATTGGTTGGTGTTTTGATCGTTAAAACACGTACAATCCCATCATCTCCAGGGTGAGTTTGTATGATCCTTCCAGTTAACCAGGATCGTGGAGTGAAGTGATTATCTTTAACGATAACCAAATCCCCGATTTTAGGGTCTGCATACTGTACTAACCACTTTGGCCGATTCTGCAATTGGTTTAAATATTCCTTCGACCATCTCATCCAAAATTGTTTTTGCAAAACTTGTACATATTTCCACCTGTCTATAGATGTTAAATTTTCATCAATCACCTCCGGGGGGGCCAGTAATGGTCGCCCTATTAAGAAATGTCCAGGTGTTAAGACTTGTAAATCGCTTGGATCATCAGACAAAGGTCTCAAAGGTCTGGAATTAAGACATGCCTCAATTTGTGATAAGACAGTTGAAAATTCCTCATAGGTAAGATTTGAGTCTTGAAGAACCCGTCGTAAGTGGTATTTAACTGATTTCACACCAGCCTCCCACAATCCTCCGAAATGAGGGGCTGAAGGTGGGTTAAAGTGCCAGTTAATGCCGGAGATGTTAAAGAAGTTTTCAGAATCGTTGAGACAATGCATAATATGTGAATTTAGTTCTTTGTTCGCACCAATAAAGTTTGATCCGCAATCTGAATAAATATCTGAACAGAGACCACGACGACCAATAAATCTTTTTAATGCTGCAAGAAAGGCGGAAGTGGACATATCGGACACAGTTTCTAAATGAATAGCCTTAGTAGCCATGCATACAAAAATGCAAACATAACCCTTATAGGTTCTGACACTACGATATTTGGACATTTTTAGTTGAAAAGGACCTGCAAAGTCAATTCCGACCCTTGAAAAAGGTGCTGATACCGTCACTCTTGCAGGTGGAAGATTACCCATTAATTGTGGACGTGCCTTTGCGGATGCTTTAAAACAAGGTATGCATTTATGTAAGACCTGCTTGATAGTTTGTCTACCTTTTAATATCCAATATTCCCTTCGCAAGGTGTTCAAAACGAGTTCCGTTCCACCATGCAGTGTTAGCTTATGGATATATTCAATGAGCAGCTTGGTGAAATGATGTTTGGATGGAAGTATTATTTGATGCTTTTGGTTGTTCGGAATGTTAGCATGAGCTAATCTTCCTCCAACCTTGAGGAGGTGATCTTTATCAATGAATGGATATAAAGGGAGTAGCGTACTTTGTGATGGAATTCTCAGTCCCCTTTTTAGTGCTTGATATTCTTGTGAAAAGGCCTGTCTCTGGATGGACTGAATTAAATGTACCTTTGCAACATTTAGCTCCGTGGCTGTCGGATACACACTTGTTATGAGTAAGTCAGAATTTTTCAACTTTGTTAAAAATCGGAAAACATAAGCGAATACTCGTAGAAGTTTGGAATACGAGGAAAATTTCTGAATCGTATCGTGAAAAATATGTGAAAATAGGGAACAAGTCAAATAATCCTTACGCATATCCGGTAAGTGTTTGATCGAAATATCGGGAATCCTTGGCCAGGATGTTTCGTTCTCTTGGAGCCAGCTAGGTCCATGCCACCAGAGAGAAGATGATTTTAATTCAGAAATGGTCAAGCCGCGGGAATTACAATCTGCCGGATTATCTTTCGATCGTACAAAGCGCCAATTGATGGATGGAAGGAGCTCTTGTATTTGGCTAACTCTATTTGCCACAAATGTTTTAAGTTTATGAGGTGAACATTGAACCCAGTTGAAGACGATGGTGGAATCTGTCCAAGCATAGGTGGTGACGGCAGAATAATTCAATTCTCTTTGGACCTTGCTCAATAATCTGGCCAAAAGATGTGCTCCTGAAAGTTCCAAACGCGGAAGGGTCATAGGTTTTACAGGTGCAACTTTAGATTTAGCCGTCAGAAGATTAACTTGAGAATTACCTTGATCATCAATGATCCGTACATAAACAGTGGCGGAATAAGCTTGTTGAGAAGCATCGGAGAATCCATGAAGTTGAATATTCGAGGAGGCATTGGTTTGAAGCCAACGGGGAATTGTAAGTGAAGCAATTTGAGGAAATTGACTATGAAATTCTTGCCAATCCCGTTGAACGGGTGCTGGGAGTGTTTCATCCCAAGATGAGCCGAGGAGCCAAAGGCTTTGCATCAATATTTTGGCTTTAATCACATATGGAGAAATCCAACCTAATGGATCAAAAAGTTTTGCCACACAAGATAAAATTTGTCTCTTTGTGAAAGACCCCACTGCAACTTCTGGATGTTGCAACGTAAAATAGTCAAATGTTGGATGCCAAATCAATCCTAATGCCTTCACCTTGTCATCATGAACAAACGTCAGGGTTGGTTTTAATTCCCGTTTGTCCTCCGGGATTGCTGCGAGAATTTCATTATTATTACTTGACCATTTTCGAAGGTTGAAACCTCCTGAATGCAATAATTGGGTCAAGTCCTTGTATAATGATATAGCTTCTGTCACTGAATCTGCGCCCGTTATGGCATCATCCACATAAAAATCTTCTGTTATTGCCTGGGCAGCCTTGGGAAATCTTTCTTGCTCATCTTCAGCCAGTTGGCGAAGCGTCCTAATTGCTAAATAAGGAGCAGCCGTAGTCCCAAAGGTAACGCGGGTCATTTGGAATTCCTTGACAGGTTCCGAGGTTGTTGGTCTCCAAAGAATGCGGTGATAAGGTTGGTCCGACGGATGTAGATGAATCATCCGATACATTTTCTCTATGTCTCCTGACATAGCATACTGATATTTTCTCCATCTGAGTAAAATAGAATAAAGATCGGATTGTAAAACTGGACCAGAATGCATACATTCATTTAGTGATCGACCGTTAGAAGTTTTAGCTGAAGCATCAAAGACCACACGTACCTTTGAAGTGGTACTGTCCTTAATAACAGCATGATGAGGCATATAAAAGGATGGAGAAGAGGACTTGTAATGTATGGGTTTCATATGCCCGAAATCAAGATATTCTTGTAATGTTTTGGTATATTCCAAAGATAATTGTGGATGTTGAGAGAGCTTCGTCTCAAGGGAAGATAACCGTTTAAAAGCCAGGGATTTTGAAAACCCTAATTCGGGAAGTTGGTTATTTATAAATGGAATTTTGACTTGATAAGCACCAGAAGGCAGCCTTCGTACTGTATCTTTATACAACTTCTCACATTCTATCTCTGCAGCAGTTTGTTTGACCTGGACAGGTAATTCCTCAACCTCCCAAAACGATTGCAATACTGCACTAAGATCACGCTCATCGGTGATATTATGTGCTTGGATGCTAAATGATTGTATATTAAGTTCATTGCCCGTTGCTTCAGTATTGCCAAATATCAACCAACCAAGTAATGAATTTTGAGCAGTAGGTGTACCGATGGGGCCCTTTACTATTCCATCTAGGATTAAAATTGAATACACCTCAGCTCCAAGTAATATATCAATTTTCCCAGGTAAATAATAATGGTGATCAGCCAGATTAAGATTATCTAAATGGGTCCAACGTTCGTGTGGTAAACGTGAGGGTGGTAATATATTTGTGATCGATGGAACAACTAAGGCCGTTACAGGAACTTGCACCTGAGTGGACGGGTCTATTGATTGTATTATAAATTCGATTCGCTTGGTAGATTGAGTGATTTTCTTTTTATCCAATCCATCAATAGTTACTACGATTGGAGAACTTTTCATATTGAGCTGTCTTGCTGCCGTTTGAGTTATAAAGGAAACTTGGGATCCCGGATCAACAAGAGCTCGTAGAGTAACAATACCTGTCTTGGTTGGAACATTTACCAAGGCAGTGGCAAGAAGTGCTTTGGATAAAGGTTTGTTCTGATTAGTACAACAGAACGATTGCGTGTTGAGAAGAACCGTAGATTCGGTGTTATCAAGTGAACCGGGCTCATTATTCACCTTGGGAGCTGATGTCCCTGTAGAAGTGGTTGGAATGTTAGTTTTGTGGGTGTTATTGGGATTTGAACCTGGTGAAGTAGTTTTGTGTAGTAAGGTGTGATGAGATTTACCGCATTTTCTACATCTGAACTTACTAGAGCAGTGTAAAGTATGGTGAAATTTCGAGAAGCAATTAAAACACAATTTGGATGATTTAATAATATCATACTTTTGTTGATGAGGTAGATTTAAAAATTTAGGGCATGTTAATATTGTGTGCGATTTTTTACAACACGGACAAGTAGTCATGGTGGAGGATGCAAAGTGGGTGAGAAATTTGGAGTTTGATCCACTAGAAGGGCGTTGTTGAGTATTAGTTTTATGTTCTGCAATAGCTTCAAGCATACGGAAACGCTTCTCGAGAAATTGCTTGAGTCTTTCGAACGTTGGAAGTGTTGATGCCCCATCAAGTTCTGTTTCCCACATTCGATGGGTTTCAGAAGGAAGTTTTTGAACAATGAGATAAATAAGGACCGGATCCCAGTACGAAGTGTTAACACCTAAAGCTTCCAACTCACATAAGCACTCATTCGATTTATCCATTAAGGATTTAATAGAATTCACTGATTCACTAGACACTTGTTTAAGGTTAAATAAATTTTTCAATTGAGAATTAACCAGAACTCTATTATTGTTATATCTGTGGAGTAATGTTGACCATGCCCTTTCGTAGTTAGCATCTGTTATTTGAAATTGTCGAATGAGATGCTCAGCTTCACCAGATAACACAGACTTTAAATAATGCAATTTTTGTGCATTTGAAAGTGAATGATTTTGGTGGACCAATGAGTTAAAGAGATCGTGAAAGGAGCGCCATGATTCATAAGAGCCCGAAAAGGTGGGAAGTGAAATTTTTGGAAGTCGCAATAACTGTGATGACATGGAGGTTGAATTCAAACGCGTCGACTCGTGCACTGAGGGACTTGGTGGAGGTGTAGGTTCCTCAAATTTACTAAGGGCAGCATTTATTACTCCCATGAACTCGAAATATTTATCTTCAAGTGTTAGATATGTATTTTTTACAAAATAATCACAAGTGGGTTTCTCAACTAAACTTGCAAAAAGTACTTCAATTTTTATGTGGTTTTGCTCTAGCCTCGACCATTGTTCTCGAAGTTGACGAATACGTTCGGTTATAAATTCTTTAGTTCTTTTGACAAGAGCCGTCCTCTTATAACCGGAGATGGCATTATTCAAAAGTTCTATATATATTTTTTGCAATGTTAATGCTTCGTTGAAGGGGGTAACGGTAGCCATATTCAACTGAATCACCAAACTTTAACAGGCACTATTTCTCAATTTGTCACAAAGCACCACTTGTATTCGTTTAACACTATGCACTGCACTTAGAAGCCTATCCGGCTCGAAGGACCATATGTTTTTTGTTCCAAAAGAACCTTGTAAAATAAATTGCCAAAACTTGGCTTCCAATTGCAGCACACTGAATAAAAGAACACAAGTTTCACTTTATAACAATTAATTCAATTTATTTAAAATAATTTAATTATCACTAATTAAATACATCACTTCAGTTTATATGAAAAAGGGCAATTCAATTTATGTACGTTATTAATAACAAATGTATTTATAAAAAAAAATATCACGCTAAATTTAATTTTAAAGCAACAAAATTCAGAAAAATTCGATCAATTTCAAATTATTTACGATTAAAGAAAATAATGAAGGTCCACTAGATTTCAAACACTTCCTTGATTATGTATGAGCAAATAAACAATAGCTATTCAAACAATTCCAAATTTATGTATGGTTGAAATTTATGAGTTGAGAGTTAAAACACGATGTCAACATTTACTCAACCCTTTCCGATATTCACCCTCGACAACGATGTTAGCTAAAAGAACTTCATATATCACATTATACACCTCATCAATGTCGTAAACTAAAGTACCAAATTATGAGGCAAAGAAAATTAACCAACAACAACCACAACAACCTCATCAACGTTGTTCACTAAAAGTCACTTCAGAATTCACCGTTTATAAAATTTTAATAAAAAGAATCAAGAAATATTTCACCAAATCACCAATATTTTTACGAAATTGTATGTAATTGAATATATGTGTTTTTATGTAAAACAAGTACTCACCTGGTCTCTATAGTTGGTTTGGAATTCAAGTTAAATAAACTTAAAGGAAAAAGGTAAAGAAAATTTGTAGGATTAGTTCTTGGTCGACTCCCAAGAACTTGAAGGGTAAATGTTCACGGTCGAATCCCGAGAACTTGAAGGGAAGGTGTTCACGGTCGAATCCCGAGAACTTGAAGGGAGAGGGTTCACGGTCGAATCCCGAGAACTTGAAGGAAAAATGTTCACGGTCGAATCCCGAGAACTTGAAGGAAAAATGTTCACGGTCGAATCCCGAGAACTTGAAGGAAAAATGTTCACGGTCGAATCCCGAGAACTTGAAGGAAGGAAGGTAAATGTTCTTGGTCGACTCCCAAGAACATAAAGGGAAGGAAAAGTATTAATAGTTAAGAGGAAATTGTTAGTTTTCCAGACCAACTTACCTAATCAGGCTCCAGATCCAAAAGAGAGCGAGATTCATGCGCGCAACGATTTTTATTAGTTCGCTTGAATTCAATTAGAGTGGGGATTGAAGATATAACGGGACGATTGAAGTGATCGTTGATAGAAGTGGAAATGAGTTTCTATATGTGTAAATGTGTTGAGGTGATAAGTGTTATCAGATTAAATTATTGCATATAATGAAATTCAGAGTGAATATCGTAAAGTTTGAGTCAATGTTGAATGTTGTTGTGAATGTGAGTATAAATTGATTTCAGGTTAAATTAATGTTAAAAATATGTACTGATGTCATATGCTACTAATCCATGTCCACTATCCAGTGCTAATGATGTTGAATGTCGATAATTGATGTATAGAGTTGACTGTCCATGATTTTTCACAGCAATCCGAGCGATGCTTGTCTGCACCTGGTTTTCTCCTGGATAAGCGTTATTAGTCTGAAAAAAGAGAGGTATTAAGGTGCCCTAAGGTGATATGGTGAAATAAGACAAGAGGGATATACGAGGGAAATTTATTTTAGATTGTGAAGAATTGAACAAATTGCACATAGGCAACTCCACTACTTTCCCCTTTCGCTTCATGCTGAGTCCCTGACGTGGCCCACACCTTTCATAGGACAACGCTTTCGGGCACACACGCTGGCGCCATTTCATAGGCCACTACTGTCTGGCCAAAGTGTGGGGTCCTATAGAAAAACATGCTTGCTTGCCTGCGCAGAGTGCAAGATCTCCCATAGCAGCCCATTAGTACGCGGCGGCAAATGAGCACGTGCGCCATCTTTGGAGCTGGATGCCTAAGCGACCGGTACCTGCCATATCCTCTGCCAAGCCAAGCCCCCAGACCACCGCCGAGTCCCCCGCCGAGGACCCCGCCGAGTCCCCCGCCCCAGCCCAGCCGAGCCCGCCGAGCCCAAAGCCACCGACCCTGACCGACTCATCCAAGCGTCTCAAGGTCAACCACCTTGACCTACATCCCACGGCCCTGATTGATTGATTGATGACAGGTGGTTGACCTTGACCCAGTTCCCAAGGTCAATGACCTGCCGTGACCTAGTTCCCACGGTCACCAAAAAGTTCTCACGGCCAAGTGCCGGAATACCTACTTCCATTGTTTCGAAGTGCCGGAAACTGTATTGATTTGGACTTGATTAAATGAATTCCATCTCTGCCAAAGTCAATATGAACAGATGGAATGTCGGTATCGTACGTCTGATCACGACGGAATAAAGGCCAATGAATTTCGGTGATATTGCCCATTGGACCATTCACAAGTCCTTGCTCTATATTAATATTTGAGCGAAGCTTATTGTATTCTACTTATCATACCATGACGGGTGCCATGGATCTAACGACATAGCTTATTGTATTTTACTTACCATAACCTTTCATTCCCCATATCGCGGGAATTGTGAAGAAAATGGTAACCGTCCTCTTGAGACGGCCGCCATGGATCCAACGGTATATTGAGTATACTATATTGCTTATTGTATACTACTTGCTATACCCTTTCATTTGATTCCCATGTCGAGGTAGTTGTGAAGACCATGGTAATCCGCCCTCTTGAAATGGCCGCCATCGATCTAACGGTATATTGAGTATACTATATTGCTTATTGTATTCTACTTATCATACCCTTTCATTTGATTCCCATGTTGAGGGTGTTGTGCAGAAAATGGTAATCCGGCCTCTTGAGACGGCGGCCGCCATGGATCTAACGGTATATTGAGTATACTATATTGCTTATTGTATTCTACTTATTGTACCTGTAAAAAGAGAAGTCACACGCAAAAACATGGTCCTTCGAGCCGGATGTGGCCAGCGACTTATCATCACCAAGGGCAATAACTTGGGTGGCCAGTGACGCAGCATACAGTTTTTTTTTTACCGTGAATCAACTTACCAGAAGTGAAATGGCCGAATTAGCCAAATTAAAGAGGCAACGGGCTTAAATTATTTCGACCGTAACAATTTTGAATGTTTTAGACAAATGGGATACAGACGCGACCAATCACAACATTTATTTAGTGAAATCAACCCTCGATACTATGGAAAGGGCATTTGAGAAGTTTGAAGAACTACAAACTGACATAGAAGCACTTGATGAGACAGAAGAAGAACGTCGTATTGAAATTATTGAAATTTATAATTTGGAAAGAAGTCGAGTATTACAAATACATGCACAATATACGGACAAAACCAGTAACAGTGACACATCAACACGAGATTCATCTGTGGAGAGAGTTAATCATTCCGCAGTAATCTTACCACCAATCCCATTACCAACTTTCGATGGAACTGTCGAAAAATGGGCTTCGTTATATAGTCTCTTTAGTACGCTTATTGACCAAGAAGATTTGCCAGAGATAAAGAAATTACGGTATCTGCGCTTATCACTTACAGGAAGAGCTGCTAGAGTGATAGAAGCATTAGAAGTAAATCAAGGGAATTACAAAATCGCCTTGAATATTTTAAAGGAAAAATTCGAATGCAGTGGTAGAACATTGCGCCGGCATTGGGCAATATTGCGAGAATATCCGAAGCTACAAAAGGATACACCTTCAGCCATAAACCATTTAGTTGACACTTTCCAACAGCATACGAGAGTCTTAGAAAACTTAAAGGCACCAGTATCTCATTGGGATATACCGTTAGTTGATTTAATAGTATCAAAATTAAACTCTACTACGGTATTACAATGGGAGTTGTCGTTGACTGGTAATGAAATGCCGTCATATATAGAATTGCTCAAATTTCTGGAAAGACGAGCCACTTGTGTAGCAAGTTTTACAACTGAACAACCAAGCTATAAGTCCTCAAGACAAGGGAATGAAGCCAGTGGTACAGCTAGATTTCGTGACCATTCGCAAATCTTTACGGGGACAGTTAACAGCAATAATGATTCTGGTATCATGTGTCCAATGTGTAATGAATCCCACAGGATTTATACCTGCAATAAATTTCGTGAGTTGACAATAGAAGAAAGACAAAAGGTAGTTTCCAAAGCCTGTTTATGTTTTAATTGCTTTGGCAAAGGCCATGGAGTAAATCAGTGTAAATCAAGGACATCGTGTCAAAGATGCAAGAGACGTCACAATACACTATTGCATGCCGAAGTTGAGGAGAAGAAGGGCAACAACACCCCTTCAGAAGGGTGTAAGGTCAAACCAGACACATGACCAAAGGAGAATGCTAGACCGAGTAAAGGAAATGCAACTAGTTTGATTATAAAATCGGTGGCAAACGATATAATTGTAACGGCTATGCTAAACATTCTTGACAAGGACACTCAACCGATTCAATGCCGAGCTTTATTGGACACCTGTTCCACCACGAATTTTATGACCTAACACTCTAGGTTTGAAGAGGAGTATCTGCAATATACCTGTAGGTACGCTAAACAAAATGACAACATTCTCAAAGGAGATGGCAATCACGACCATACAATCATGCAAGAATAGTTATGAAAGAACATTGACTTTCTTAATTATACCTACCATCTCGCAAGCAGTACCAGAACAACAAATCAAGATCGAAACTGGTTGTATACCAAGGAATCTCAAACTAGCAGATCCGAAGTTTTACCAACCAGCACCAATCGATATCCTGTTAGGAGCAGGAACGACGCTCTCAGTACTATCAGTAGGGCAAATACGAATGGAATTACCAGAGAAGCAAGAGTTCTTATTACAAAAGACATTGCTTGGGTGGATTGTCGGAGGCGCCGCACCGGCAATGAAATCATCATACAAACACCATACCTGTCATCTCACGACATCTTTAGAATTTAACTTGAGCAAGTTTTGGGAGATTGAAGAGTGTCCAAGGGAAAATATGTTCTCGTTGGAAGAAACGGCATGTGAACAACATTTTCAAAAGCATGTCAAACGAGCATCTAACGGAAGATATATTGTAGCATTACCATTCAAATCACGATTTACTAACTTAGGAAATTCTTACCAATGTGCATTGAAGCGTCTTGAGAGTGTTGAACGAAAATTGAGTAAAGACATAAAACATAAATCAATATAATGACGTTCTGAAAGAATATTTAACATTGGGCCATGTGTCACCGGTAAACGAAAAACCGAGTACGTCAATAACTTACTATTTACCACATCATGCAGTCATAAAGGAATCCAGTATGACTACAAAGGTTCGAGTTGTTTTGATGCATCTGCCAAATCAACTACAGGTGTGTCTTTAAATGATAGTCTCTTCGTGGGCCCAACTATTCAGTCCAATTTATTTTCACTGTTGATACGCTTTCGAAAATATCCTATTGTGCTAACTGGAGATATAGAGAAAATGTACCGACAATTCTTAGTCCGAAGAAAGGATAGGAATTATCAACGCATTTTATGGAGAGACAATAATAAAAGGCTACAAAGTTATGAATTGAACACCGTGACTTTCGGGGTATCATCTGCTCCATATCTAGCAATTCGATGTCTTCATCAACTCGCCGAGGATGAAGGTCAGCCTTACCCAAGAGCTGCACAAGCACCGAAAGAAGATTTTTATGTAGATGATGTTCTTACCAGAGCAAACAAAGGGGAGGAAGTCATAAAGCTCAGAAGAGAATTGACGGAAGTTCTATCAAAGGCAGGTCTATCAATTCGTCAATGGGCATCAAATGACTTATCAGTGTTAGAAGACATTCCTAAAGCCGATATATTACAATCAACTTCAAATCTTGAACAAATTGTCCTTTCCAAGGACTATTGTCACATCTGTCATGAAGGATATTCAATTGCATGGATTTTCTGATGCTAGCGAAAGGGCCTATGGAGCATGTATATACCTAAGAACAAGGGACAACGACGACAGAATCAAAACGCTATTATTATGTGCCAAATCACGAGTAGCACCTTTGAAAACTCAAAGTATACCGAGATTGGAATTATGTGGTGCTCAACTATTGCCGTCCTTGACCAACACGGTAATCTCAGCGATTAAATTGAAAATCAATCAAGTATTCTATTGGACAGATTCTACAATTGTTTTGCACTGGTTGAATACCTCACCTCACCAATTGAAGACATTTGTAGCAAATCGTGTCGCTAACATACAAGAATTATCAGATGCAAATCATTGGCATCGTGTGCGGACAAAGGATAATCCGGCAGACCTCATTTCGAGAGGCCAATTACCAACAGTGTTCATTTCATCACTTATATGGAAAGTGGGACCAGCATGGCTAGTGAAGTCAGAAGAAGTTTGGCCTCAGTCTGAGTTCACACGAATCCATGAAATACCTGAGTTGCGTCACCCTATGTGTCTATCAACAAGCGTAATAAGAACAGAAGAAAGTAAAATTTTCGAAAGATTCTCTTCTATAGGAAGACTAACACGGTCAATTGCTTATTGCTTCAGATTTAGCCGCAACTCTAAGGTAAAGGGTCCATTACGGGTTCATGAATTACAAGATGTATTGAATAAGGTAATAAAGATCATCCAAACACAGACCTTTAACCAGGAAATACAAGTGTTAAACAAAGGAAGTTCAGTTAAATTAAAATCACCCTTGATAAATTTAAATCCTTTCATCGACCAGAAAGGATTCTTGAGAGTAGGAGGGCGCTTGTCGTTTTCTAATTTGTCATATGACCTGGGATGGCAAATTTACATGATTTTCGAGTTTTGGACGTAATTTACGTAAAAAACTGTAAATTACGTAATTTCCATGTAAATAACTATGTTTTTGTAAACAACTCCCAAACCTCCAAAAATTCATGGCACGACTGTGCTAAACAGTGTATTTATGGTATTGATCACGTTCTATGGTCAATTTACATTGTTAGTGTACAGACGAACTGTGTAAAGCAAAGAAGATAGAAGTAAAAATGGCCGTAAGAGCGTTTTGCATGCTAGCGGTTCATGTAACATGCTATCTGTCCCTCTCCGTACCATAATGATTGCCTTCCATACATTGGGCCTTACTGTTGAATCCCCCGGCGGGAAAGAGAATGCGGAATTGACTGGGTATGATTGTTGAAAGTGGGAAGTGTGGGGAAGTGAATGAGAGTATGACAATTTATGATTTTCGAAAATGAATGTTAAACTAAAAAACCACTTGTTTGGAGTTGTGTATCCATTGCGAACTGTCATTCGATTGCCATTTGAATTTCAAAAATGAAATATGTCACTTCATATGGTAATTCCGCCCGTCGGATTGAACAATCGCAGCGACAAGTGAAAGTGAAACTCTTTAGGGGCGGGAATCCCAAATCCGCCGGATTCACCAATCAAGCCCACTATGCTGCTCGACAAGGTCACGAGGAGCTGTCTAAATTTGAGATAAAGTTTTAGAAAATTCCGGCATTAACAGCGCAGCTCTAGTGGCTTTTTTCCAATACGGAGATACGTTCAGTCAGAATAACATCCGAAACAAACTTTCGGTGGAAACATCAAAGAAACTCGTGGGCATTTATTTTACTTTGCCTTTGACTTTTTTCTTTTACATTTTTTTACAAAACCCATATAGAGAACTCCATTTTTTTATGTAATTTACGTCATGTAATTTACGTAAATGAAATGTAGATTACATGGCTGAGTTTTTTACGTGCCATTCCAGCATATGACTCAAAACATCCAATATTATTACCAAAAGATAATCATGTTACAAATTTGATAATAGAAAATGAGCATAGAATTCACTTACACGCTGGCACTCAACAAACCTTGTATGCCATAAGAAGCAAATACTGGATTATTGACGGGCGAAGTCAAGTATGGAAGGTCATAAAACGATGTGTAAAATGTTCTAAAGTAAATCCGTCACCAACAAATTATCTAATGAGTGAATTACCAAGAGGTAGAGTGGATCAATCTCGACCATTTAGTCAAGTGGGAGTCGATTATGGCGGTCCATTTCTATTGAAAGAAAAGAAATTCCGAAGTAAGATCGGAATCAAAGCATATGTTGTAGTGTTTGTTTGCTTATCTGTAAAGGCAATACATCTAGAACTGGTAACTGATTTGACCACTGAGGGATTTCTTTCAACACTCCGCCGATTCATGTCCAGACGAGGCCCATGTGAAGATATTTACAGTGATAATGGAGCAAATTTTATTGGTGCCAATAATTCATTGAAGGAATTGATCACAATGTTCAATGACCAAAAGAATCAAGAAATCATCCAAGGATATTTCACCTATGAACAGTTTAATACGTTAATAATCGAGATCGAAGCCATATTGAATTCTAGACCATTGACACCTATTTCATCAGACCCAAATGACCCACTTGTCCTAACCCCTGGACATTTTCTAATAGGTGATTCGTTGACCAACTTACGGGATCGTGACTTACAAGCGAAACGTACTAACCTGTTGACGAAATGGGAACATATTCAAAAGGTGAAGCAACACTTCTGGAAGCGTTGGAGCCAGGAGTACCTGAATGAGTTAACCAAACGGAGCAAATGGACGCATCAACAATCAAATATAACCATTGGAGCCATCGTACTCCTGAAAGAAGACAATTTGCCACCAGCACATTGGGCAATGGGACGAGTGATAGAATGTTACCCAGGCAGCGATGGTGTAATTCGCACCGTTTTGGTAAAAACAGCTAAAACCAGTTTAAAAAGAAATGTTCGGAAACTTTCAATTTTGCCGATTAAAAATAATGAACTTACAGTAGACGTAGAGAAATAACATAGTAGTGCCGAGGCAATAAATTGTCTAGTCCAAGACAATAAAGCGAATCTACGTGCCATTAAAAAAAATATAGCGCGTGTAACCAGTGCACGTGAAAGATGTGAAACATCTTTGGCGATCTTCATCTTTCTTTAAATTGAATAATTAGTAAGAATAAAGGCCATTTTACATCCCAAACGCAAAGGGGAAACGCAGCTCTGGAGCTCTTTTACCGCACAGCAATTTTGCGTTTGGTATGTAAAAAAGCCGTAAATTTTTTACACACCGATTTGTGTTGAAAATGTACCATTGCTGTTGATGACCTTCCATGATGTCTGACCGCATTTGAAATATATTTTTGATGGGCTTGGAAACACATTTTTCTAGACAAGTAGATTTTATTTAATAATACAGTCGTTATACAGATTTTTATGCTCTCCATGTTTTTATTTTAGTCTGTTACAAGTCTCAGACTATTGCTTAATCCGCTGACGCGACGCAGCGACTTAAAGTGCCCCTTGGCATACGACATGAGAAAACAGCATGGCTACTATTACACGATTTCTTACCAGACGTCAGAATCTCAAGAAGGCCCATGTTTGTGTTCTAATTATTTTCTAGTTTTTGGTACAGCTTATGATTTCAAATAAAACTATTTAACTTAAAAGTTTTTTTTACCTATTTTTATTTTCTAGTTTTTAGTTTGGCTTTTGGCTCGTATCATCATGCAAACTTCTCATCCTTTCCAACTCTTTCATTGCATCTTTGTTGCACGCTTTCTTACCTGTTAATTTCTCACAATCAAGCTCCTCAATACATAGCCCTTCCAAAGTTCTTATGCGACTCAATGCTACATACCATATTGCCAGCGGCATTTTGAATTTTCTAATTTTGACAACAAATACATTATTTCCGACCTTAAACACACCCAAATAGCAATTTTCAGTGAAATCGAATTGTTATTACCAAAATCGTACCGCCATTTTGAATTTTCAAATTTTGACCACACATTCGTCATCTGTCCCTCCCATACCGATTTTCAATGGATTCAGAACACATCCGCAAAATTCATCCGCCATATTGCCGCCGCCATTTTGAATTTTCGAATTTTGAAAACAGATTCGTCATTTGTGATCTTAAAAACTCCCCGATACGGATTTTCAACATATTCAGAGCACATTTGCAAAATTCATCCGCCATTTTGAATTTTCAAATTTTTACCACAGAATCGTCATTTATGGCCCTAAAAACCCCGGATACCGATTTTCAATGGATTCAGAACATATTTGCAAAATTCATCCGCCATATTGGCGCGGCCATTTTGAATTTTCAAAATTTTGACAACAGAATCGTCATTTGTGGCCCTAAAAACAACCCGATACCGATTTTCAATGGATTCAGACCACATTCGCAAAATTCATCCGCCATATTGGCGCGGCCATTTTGAATTTTCAATTTTTGACTACAGAATCGTCATTTGTGGCCCCAAAAACCCCCCGATACTGATTTTCAATGGAATCGGAACACAATTGGAAAATTCGTCCGCCATCTTGGAACCGCCATCTTGATTTTTTACAAAAATGTTAGATTGCATTGTCACGGGAACTCAATGTGTGTGCAAAGTTTCATAAGAATCGGTTAAGTAGAAGTAGTTGAAAAAGCTGTCGCAAAATTTGAACCGAACAAACAAACAAACAAATAAAACCATTAAATATATATAATAAAATTCAAATGCCGAGATCAAGAATTAAACCCGCGACTTTTTGGAATATCAACGTCATAAGGCAACCACTCAACCATTTGTTCCATTCTGCCTATGTCTGGCTCGTGTCTGGCTCGCGGCATATAAAGACTTTTCTTTGGTGCTACTATTTTTTTTTATATCTCCCTCTTATTCTGTCTTCCTCAATACAGATCTTCCGTTTCCCGGAATGAAAATTGGATTGGAACGAAGCGTTCCCTATAAAGCGTTCCCTAAAAAGCGTTCCCACAAAATGTTCCCGACCTTGAAGAATTACTCTCAACGCGCGCAAAGATGTTTCACATCAAAAAAAGATAATAAAAAAAAAGTAAAAGTAAAATAAATTTCATAATCATTACACTTGCAGCTCAGGTATTATAACAGAAGAATCTGTCAATTAAGTTAATTGTTTAAATTTAATAAGCTTAACACATTTTATTATAGATGAACCCAGCAGTTGACTGCGACCTTGAAGAACCACTATCCCAACCAACTTATTGTCGGACCCCAGGACGACAAATCGGAGAGTGGTCTATTACCACACCGCCCACGCCACGGAACCAGCTGAGACCACGAAGCTCAACCCCAATCAGTTCAACTCCAGAGGACAGCAATATCTATCAGGACGAGTTGCCTATCACTCCAGGCAGAGGTATAAACTGGGAAGCGATGGACATGCCAAATTCACCAGTAAGACAGCAGGAGCCTGAAAACTTGAAGAAAGAAGCTACGATGGATCAAAGGGAGTACACAATTAGGACCAAAGAAGGGAAGACTTTCATTATCAAATTTCAAGAGCTGCACGCCATACCCTGGAAGCATATCAGGGCCACTGCCAGAAAACGGTACACCATTTTTTTGACCGAAGAACGCAGTGTCAGGATCTCGATTCGTCATAACAAAATCATTTGGTCAAACTTTAAACATCATGTCTCTAAAATTCAAAAAAAATAAATGTTAATAAAAATTTAAAAAAAAATAAAATAATACCATAATATGTTGAGCAAATTAATTGCTCAACGGGGGAGTATGTTGACGTGACAAGTCCAAAGAAAATTTGACTGATGAATTTGAATTGACAGGAAGACAAAGCAACCTACATATGGCAGTTCCAGTACTATAAAAATTATAATGAAAGTTTATCAAAAGCTCGCCTACTAGAACATTAGAGCGAGCTTGAGCAAAGTAAACAGAATAAAAGGCGAATTTCGGCACAGAAAAATCATTCTTTATCCAGACGTGGGACTCCCCACTGAAAGTAAGGAATCCAACAAAATAGGGTTTAGACATAGTTTGGGATATACCACACTATATCACAGGATTAGTCAGACATTTTTTAAATACAAATATTCAAGATAACCAACAGGCTGTAAAAAGTATCAAAGGATATTACTTGTTTTGTTCATATTAATAAATTATAATATTTTCTGTTCATTATATTGTCTCATTTCTTTACAATTCAGCAACTGAAATATCATTAATATTCATACCAATTCTACCCTATAAACACAAATAGTGATTATCTGTAAAAAGAGAAGTCACACGCAAAAACACCTGTTCATTTGATTCCCATGTCGAGGGGGTTGTGAAGACAACGGTAATGCGACCTCTTGAGACGGCCGCCATGGATCTAACGGTGTATTGAGTATACTATATTGCTTATAATATTCTACTTATTATACCCTTTCATTTGATACTCATGTCGCAGGGGTTGTGTAGAAAATGGTAATCCGCCCACTTGAGACGGCCGCCATGGATCTTACGGTAAATTTAGTATACTATATTGCTTATTGTATTCTACTTATTATACCCTTTCATTTGACTCCCATGTCGAAGGGGTTGTGAAGACAATGGTAATCCGCCCTCTTGAGACGGCCGCCATGATTCTAACGGTATATTTAGTATTCTATATTGCTTATTATGTTCTACTTATAATACCCTTTCATTTGATACCCATGTAGAGGGGCTTGTGAAGACAAAGTTAATCCGCCCTCCTGAGGTGGCCGCCATAAATGTAACGGTATATTGAGTATACTATATTGCATGGTCATCGGAACTCAATCTGTGCTCAAATTTTAGCATGATCGGATAACCGCAAGTATTCAAAAATTCGATTGCAAAATATGTACCGGGAAAATGGTAATCCGCACTCTTGAGACGACCGCCATGGATCTAACGGTATATTGAGTATACTATATTGCTTATTGTATTCTACTTATCATACCCTTTCCTTTGATACTCATGTCGTGAGGGTTGTGAAGAAAATGTTAATTTGCCCTCTAGAGGCAGTCGCCATAGATTTAATGCTTTATTGAGTATACTTTATTGTATTGTCATCGGAGATAAAGCTGTGTGCAAAATTTCAGCGTGATAGGATAAGCGGAAGTATTTTAAAAAATCGATTGCAAAATTTGTTCCGTGAAGAAAACAGTAATCCGCCCTCTTGAGACGGCCGCCATGGATCTAACGGTATATTGAGTATACTATATTGCATTGTCATCGGAGATAAAGCTGTGTGCAAAATTTCAGCGTGATAGGATAAGCGGAAGTATTCAAAAAATCGATTGCAAAATTTGTACCGGACAAACAGACAGACAAGAAAGCGAGCTAATAAAAACGTTTTAAAATGAAATATTTATTGTTAACAATGAAATAATTAGTGTTCAAGGGTGTATTTTGTACATTAATTTTTGTCGAAATCTAACAATTAACTAACGTCTTCGATGGGGTGTCTGTTCTTACATGAGCTAAGGCACACGCCGCAGATACCGGATCATGCAATCCCTACTTTGCGGCAACCACAAAGCAACGTAGTCGTGCATCGGCAAAATATCAAGTTCAAAACGGAGTCGGCTGCCACAGACCCGTTCGTATTTTGTGTTCAGCGAGGGCGCAAGCGAAAAGGAAAGAAGTAACCTCTCTAGAGTGTTTTTCCAGTAAAGGACAACGCAACTCTCAATCTCACCCAAAGCACTAATGTGGTAGCGGTGGCTTCCTTCACCGCCGCATGAACTGGAAAGAGTCCTCCTACCTTTCTTCAATTTGCCATCAGTACATTGCCTATGTACAGAAACATTACGATGAAAATTGTATGGGTTTTTGATGCTTATAGTGATGTGAACAGCCCAAAACGAGCAGAGCATAAGCGAATAGGGCTCACAAAAACTTCGGCTGAACTCAACTATAATGAAACTACGTCCATCACAGTTCAACAGGAGCATTTTCTTGCTAATCAAATAACAAAACAAGACCGACGCGCCTCGTCACCGAGAAAAGGACAGCAGCAGGGATTGAAACAACTGTCGCTACAGTGGATGCTGTTGGCACTATTGAGAGGTGTGATTTGGATAAAGCTGCTGTACATCAAGCGGTAGTAATAGTTGGGGAAGATGTGGACTTGATAGTTCTTCTCATTAGGTTGGCACCACCATTTATCAGCATGTACTTCATAAAGCCAGGCCTTGGGAAAGCGGAGACCAAATTATTTTCGGTGCAAAAACTTCAGCAGCTTCCATTTGCCAAGACGATCCTTCTTCTACATAGCGAAACCGGCGGCCTCGGCGATACATGGAAGGAGCAAAGCGGAATCGCTAAGCTCTTGGCAGCAAACCCTGGCCTCATCCTCATCCTTAGAAATATTCCCAGATCCTATAACATCTCCTGAAGATATGCAACAGGCTGTCGAGAAGCCTTTTCTGGCTGTATACCAAACGCCTGCACATCAAGACAACCTGAACAAGCATCGGTACACGACATTTTTGATGGAGAACTATTGTGCAGGATGGGGAACAGACACTGGCAGTGACTCCCATTTGGTAGTAGCAACTATACGCCTCAAAATCGCATCTAACGCGATGCCATATACCGTAGACGGTTTAACGTAGAATTTCTGTGGGACAGCACTAAAAGGCGAGAATTTGTTGGGTGTAACGAAAAGTCCTGTTAGGAAACCCAAAACAAAAGCTACGACAACTAAACTTTGAAATTTCCATCCCATTTGCTGTATAAGTGTGTCCAGTACTCAGTTAAGCTGACTTTTATATCTACATACTTTTAAAATGGAGTGATTATAGCCGCAGCATCCCTGGCCTTTCGCCAAACATTGTTTTATCCTTTCTTCTCAGGCAAATTCCGGTTCTATCGATACCTCGTTTGCTAGATGTCTTGCTGAATCTATACAAACCTCTATTTGATTTTTTCCGAAAACATTCAAAAATCCACAAGGCCCTAGAAATGCTTGGATGCAACCTCAAAAGACACGGTTTTATCCTGTAAAATGCGATCAGCGTTGACAATGATTCTAAGAATATGATTCCATACGACCAAAAACCTCCTCCTTTCATCAGTTCCTTCTGCAATGGTATGTAGTATTTTTATTAATTGCGGTAGTTGATAATATCTTACTTAAGCAGTTGATGGGAATGCACATGATAGGAGAGTCACACAATAATTGTACATCTAAGTTTCAGTCCAGAAGTTTTTAAAACCTGGAAGGACGCCATCCAAGAAGTAGCATTGTAATGCAAGAATAACCCATCTCTCAAATATTACCGTTTTTGAAATTATCCATTATTGTCCTTTATTATTTTCGCATTAATGGATATTGATTTTTACCTCCTAATTCATCTTTCCCTCTTATTTAGTAGCAGTACGGAAAGCAGCTCTAAAAGGCAATTATCCTTAAATTACCATTAACAAGTTTATGTCACTAACCCTTTAAGACTTTTTCTCGAAATACCCAATCATGGAAGATTTTCAAACAAAGAGGGTGAATCGAAGTTATTACAAAGGATTATAAACTTTAGGATTGAAACGTATTCCAAAGGGTATTGGAATTATTTTTGTTACTTCACTGTAACTCCACTCCTTTTATACTGGTTGAAGGATCCCAGTTTTAGCCGGCTGCTATAAGCTGACACTTGAAATGCAACTAATTTTAACTTTAGATAAGGGATGGCTGACATGTTCCGAAATTAAATTGAATTTAGAGTTGAAGTCTATTAAGATTATTAGAAAGTTCCACTTAGAAAATTTAAATTTGTATTTTGTGACATATTTCATATTTAGCGAGAACCTTTTTCAAACATTGTTAAACGAATGACTTTACTTACTTTGCAATGTAAAATATTTTAGTCAACTCATCTGAACAAATGTTTCACTCACAGAAACATTAAATTTAATGTAAATTATAAGTGATATAATAATAGATACCATATGAATATTTTCAAAACAAATTTGCGGATAATTTTATAAATACTAATTGTAGTAGATGGCAATATATGGCAATAATGCGAATATAATAGGGTTGGTAATATACCATGCCCAGATCAATGGTTTAATTAAAATATAATCTTACTTACTATGAGATATTTTTAATTTTTCTAATTAGTTATGGTCCAGTCAAATTAGTCGAAAAAATAGGATGAATTGCATTTTAAGAGGTAAGGAATTTTTGTTTTTGGCATTTGTTTAAGCAACATAATTATTGAGCAAGTGCTCTAAATAATTTACGAAATGCCAGCATAAATTAATTACTTAGCCAGAGGTTATTAACGTCGAGTTTAATAACTTCTGGCCTATTTATAAAATAAATTTTTAAATAAAATGTAGATAATCAGCAAAATTGCGCTGACTTAAAATAATTATAATTAATATTGTAACTTCACTTGTTCATAACAACTCAATCATACCAGACGTGAATAAATTTAAATTATTACCGTAAAGCTCTCTTTTTTAGAAGTATTTTTTATGCGTACATATTGAAGCGCACATTTAATGGTCCTTCGAGCCGGATCGCGCTCTCGTGTGTAAACGTTTTAATATATAAGTAATAGAACTATAACTTTTCAAACAAAAATTTTTGTCGGGAAATCTATTACCATCTACCAGTTTGTTCGTGAAGTGTAAAATAGTGAAAGTGAAGACAACACTGATCAACCACAGCATTCATACGAGCCGATCCCACAACAAATTATCACCAACCAGCTAGCCAGCGATCAACACCAACGCTAGCCGAAATCACCATAATCTACACCACCAACAGCACCATCATAATCAGCAACACCGAAGTCAACAGGTTAGTAAGCATTTTGATCGACTTTAGTACCTAATACCTTAAAAAAAATCCTACCATACCCAGAATTTAATTTGTCCTTATTCACATTTAAATAAGTATACTATATTAGTCACCAACGTGATATACCATAATAATACATATATCAATAATTACAACCTCGGTACACCAGTGCACAATTTACCATACACCAACACGAATTTATAAAATTATAATACATACTTAGTGACATAAAATTTCTAATAGTGATATACGTGAATCTCTGCAAGCATGACCTCAAAAGATAGTGATTTTACAGTTGAAAATAATAGTGACAATAATCCACCATCAACAAGTAAGTCGAAAGAAAACACAGCTTCTACATCTTCCACATCCAGAAGCTCCGCGATAGAAGAATTAATACAAGAACAAGTTATTAATCAAGCTGAACTTGAACGCCTTGTCAAAAATTATAGGAAGACAGCAAAAGATAGATTGAAAGAAGGTTATATCAAGGAAAAAAAGCTATTGCTACAAAAACAATGGCAACTTAGTGTTACAACCCACCGAAAATTATTAAAACTGTATTCTAGAGCGGACAAGGATCGGCATTATTTTGCAAAAGAGGTGATTAGTAATCTTGAGGAGACATATTGTGTTACTAGTGGAAAAATGAATGAGCAACTACAAGAATTAAATACCCCCACTGAGTTAAATCATCAACAAACCGACCTATAGCGTCCGTACCAACAATTAAAACACCGGAGCACACCGATATTAAACTACCCCGAATTGAAATTCCAAGGTTTTCCGGAAATTACATTAATTGGCCATCCTTTCATGCTCTTTTCGAATCATTAATTGATCAAAATAATCAATTAAAGGATGTACAAAAGTTACACCATCTACGTAGTAGCGTGAGTGGTGAGGCAGAAAATTTAATAAAACATTTACAATTAAGTGATTCGAACTACCTAGCTGCATGGGAAATTCTCAAAAGGCGTTATCAAAATAATAGAATTCTTGTGACGTGCCAATTAAATGTTCTCACATCTATGCCTAATCATGCATATGAGGGTTCCCACAATCTAAAAAAAATGTTGGACAAATTGAATGAAGTCCTGGAGGCACTTAAAGGATTAAAAATAAATACCACCAGTTGGGACCCATTGATCATCCACATTCTCTCTCAAAAGCTCAATAAAGAAACGATTACACACTGGGAAACTAGCTTAAGTAGTCGCAATGACCCTAATGCCCTTCCAACTATCAACGAATTCAAGTCATTTCTTGAAAACCGATTCCGCACGTTAGAATCCATTGGAGGAAATAAAAACCTTCAACCAAATACAGAATATAAACAAGAACATACCAAGGTACACGTATCCCAACAGCAAAACCTACAGCGTAAGCAACCTTATCAAATGTATAATGACTGTCCACTCTGTAATAAAAATCATCGATTGCGTGAATGCCATCAATTCATCCAAATGTCACCCCATGCACGTGTTATATTTAAGTTTATGTTTAATTCTCCAAACTCTTACCTTGTTCACAGTCTTAGGCTCGTAGCACTAACCGCGCATAAACTTAACTTTTTCCTTTCTCTACTATTTATTAATTTCCAAGATCGTTGAACAAATCCAATTTCACATGAGCAACGGTTTTTTCTAGCTACTATTATTTATCAAGAACTATAACAACATTTAACATCACTTAGGGCCTGTTTCACCACTTGCTGATTAAGCTCCTGATAGCCTATTCAGAACTTATCTGCAAGATAAACTACAAATTTTGGTTTCACAGGTCTTGGATAGAAATATCTTGCAGATAAAGTTGCTGGTAACTTATCAGCCGATTCTAGTGGCTGTTAAAAGTTTTATCTGGAAGATAGTAAAAAAATGTTGCAAGTAGGGGGAGTTTTAGAGCATTTTTTGGTATAATAATACTCCTCTTTAAGCATTTTTACGTTAAAAATCGTAGACTGCGGTCACAAAAGGGTTCCAGACGGATTTATTTGAATTCTTAGAAAACGAATTTGATGAATATTACGAACATATTACGCGACCTCGTAGGAACCGAGTAATTTGCCCAAATTATTTTGAATCACTCGTTTTTAGGATTTGATTCCGGCTTACCAATTTGGGGGTGTGTTTTCGAAATGGCAAATTCAGCTATGGTTAGCCTGGGGAGGGTGCAAATATTCAAAAATTTCTGCCACTAGTATTTAACGGTTATTAGATTATTGGTAGAACCTATATACGCAACGACAGAAATTTTTTTCAATTTTAACCCCTTTTTTGCCCCCCTCTCCCCAACCCCTCTATCTACAAAAGGGTCCATTCTCCGGGCTAGCGAGTTTGCATACGTTCTTAACTCCGTATCACACTATGTATATACGAAATAATATTATCAGCTTTAAGAAAATTACGTAGGTTTGCCGGGCCTGGGCTCTCGCGAACTATTACTCTACGACTATAGTGAAAATATTTGTTACTCCAACAATTTTTTCTGGTCATGAGAAGCATTTTTTTAATAACGACAACTAAATATATTTATTTGATGCCGTATTTAACTAAAAAATTTTAGTAATATTTTGGTTGTGGAAACTAAAAATGTCTTTCAGTGATTTGATTTTCAGTAACTTGGCAATTCCACCTATGCAACGATTGCTTATAACTCTCCGATATTTTTTAACCGGGACTCCAAATTAAATCGTGGACATAGTTGCCAGATTACCTTGATCATATCATAAACAAACTATTTTGAATAACTCCCGTATTAAGCAAAGATTGAGTGACCCTGCTAAATTAAGTGGCAGATATATTTATCTGCCAGTTAGTTGATCTGGGAGTTTGATGGTGAAACTGAAAAAACATATCAGCAACCTTTATCTGTTAGATACTGTTATAAGGCAGATAACTATCAGAAACTTTATCAGCAAGCGGTGAAACAGGCCCTTAAGCTTTAAAATTGTTTTCTATTAATTATCAAGATCCTTAACAACATTTAACATCACTTGAGCTTTGAAACTGTTTTCTTTCTCTTTTATTTATTAATTTCTAAGATCATTGCCAAAATCCAATTTCGCATGAGTAGCGTTTTTTCTCTAGCTACTATTATTTATCAAGAACTATAACAACATTTAACATCACTTAAGCTTTAAAATTGTTTTCTATTAATTATCAAGATCCTTAACAACATTTAACATCACTTGAGCTTTAAAACTTTTTTTCTAATAATTATCAATATCCTTAACAACATTTAACATCACTTCGACTTTAAAACTTTTTCTCTAATAATTATCAACATCCTTAACAACATTTAACATCACTTAGACTTTAAAACTTTTTCTCTAATATGTAATTATCAAGATCCTTAACAACATTTAACATCACTTAGACTTTAAAACTTTTTCTCTAATAATTATCAAGATCCTTAACAACATTTCACATTACTTGAGCTTTAAAACTTTTTTTCTACTAGAACGCCGCAAGAGGCCGTTAAAACCAATACTTAGTTTTTACTATCATCAAAACGCCCGCCGCGCGTGAAAGTTCAGATCGGACTCTTCGATCAATTCGTCGATCGACCTCTCCTTCAAAAAACTTTGTTTTTAAAAAACCCGTCGTTGCGGATTTCTTCCGGCCCGTCAACCCTGGGGCAAAAGTCAGCTGCTGGTCTTTCACCCAAGGCAGAGGGCGCCGGCCGGAAAAACGCACCCGTCGGCTTTTTCGTTACAGTGCTCCGAAACTTGCGCAATTTGCCTACGAGAGTGTTAATTTCTTTCGCAAGGCAAATTGCGCTAAATTCTTGTTGCCAATTTCCTTTGGCGTTTCGGGTTACAGCTGAAGCACTTTAATATTTTGCACGGGTCATTTATCGGACCCGTGCATTTTTATTTACACAACATTCCTTCCCCCCGGAACAAGAGAATCGCCGTGATACGAAGTTGAGTGGGCGATTCTCTTATCGCGTTAGTTGTGGGGTTGGGAGAATAAAAAAACATTTTTTTTGTGGTCGGTTTGTTTTGTTTTTGTCTTTTCTTTGTGTTTAGGTGTTATATGTCAGCTGAAGTTTTTATGTGTGTTTTATGTTTGGTGATTTTTTCGGGGCCAAGTGATAAAATTGTTTAGGTCAGTACATATTATATATATACTTTTTTTTTGTCTGTTGATCCAGTGTTACTTGTGGTTGTATATGTGTGTTTTAGCGGTTGGTGATTTTCTTATTGCTGATCTGTCCTTTTTTTTGGGTACCGTTAGGTACTATTGCTTCTCGAGAACATTTAGTCTTTGTTCATCCTTGATTGTTGTAAAATGGAGTAAGTATTTTCACCCTTATGTTTATTGGTATTTTTTTTTTAATCTTAAAAATTATTTTCTTTTAGTTTGGTGCGAATTCGGGAAGTCGTAGAGGAGATGTCCCGGCTAGTTCGAGAATTGATGGTTAATGTTGCTTCCGTCCAGATGTTATTGCTGGCCCCTGATCCTGTCGTTCCAGAATCTACTGGTCCCTTCAGGCCCTGCCTGCGTTGCAGGTCCCTGGGTCATAGGGTACAATAGTGTCCGGTGAAGAGGGGGTCCAGGAGACGACGCCGTCATCGAAGTGTCTAGACCCGGGAGGGTTCATCTGGTGGTGGTGGACCTCAGGGGCTGCCTGTTGCTGACGATGTTGATGAACGCGCTAGTGGCGGTGCCACTTCCGTGGCATCTTTTGTCAGGGCTTTGGCAAACGGTGAGTAAAGTTTGTCTCCTTACCACACGGAGAGTGTACTAATTTGTTTTTTTTTATTTTATTAGGTGGCGATGCATCCTCGGCGGCTTCGACTGGCGGTGAGAAGGAGGACAGGCACCCCGTAATTGGAGATGAAATTTGAAATATCTGTTTTATTTAGCAATAAATTGCGTTTTTTATAAAATTTTTTTTTTTTTAAATTTTTGGGTGATGAGATATCCCTGAATGAAGTCTCTCTATTTTTCAGGTTTCGGACTCATTCGGGGGTGATGAGATATCCCTGAATGAAGTCTCTCTATTTTTCAGGTTTCGGACTCATTCGGGGGTGATGAGATATCCCTGAATGAAGTCCCTCTATTTTTCAGGTTTCGGACTCATTCGGGGGTGATGAGATATCCCTGAATGAAGTCTCTTAACCACCACATTTAAACTTTTACGATATAGGACGATGGTCTTACCGGTCCTCACATGTGCATTCAAACGTCCTGCGATATTGGTGCGGCAGCGAGGGAGAGCCAACCTCCGCTTAGGGATGCCAAACTAGATGACATCGGCTTAGAATCGGGCCCGGTAGAGTAACAGGTGCGAGAGGCCCGTTCCGGACCTCGGTTGTAGAGCCGTTAAAGAGGAAGAAGTAGCTAACCTTGCTTATATTATAACATAAGTGACATTATATATGTTTATGACTGATGTGTTATAATAAGCTTAAGCACTTGGCACTAAAATTACCAATTATAATGCCATCAGCCGGTAAATGAAATTGGTTGCGCAAGGTTTCTAGTAGAGTATGTCCTTGCCACACGAAATAAGTTTAGATAAGAATAGAAAATTACTCGAGAGGGTTAGTGTTAATAACAAAGGCTTGTTTTACTTATTTTTATTCCTTTTATTTTTCATATTTTTTGTCTACTGTTAATGGGTTTGGTTTGGACTAATTGTAGGGGCTGCTTAGACTAGTTGGTGGGAGGCGCTTCTGGGTAGTGTCTGGGACCGCATTAGTGGTTTCGGTATTGCTCCCGATTGCTTCCCTTCTGTGTTTCCCTGCACTTATGCATATAACTGTGTGCTGTTTTCTGGTGTGTCTTGTGTTCGAGTGTTTTGGGACCTCACCTTTTTCCTTAGCCAGGGGGTGATTTGGTAGAGTAGATACGCCAGGACAGCTAATATGGTTATACCACTTAGTGAGAAGGAAGTGGTTGATAGTACGTGTGTGTGCTTTTGTGTTACCCGATCTAATTGGGTGTTTATTGATTCAAGGGTTTTGGCGCCCTCTTGTAGTACCTTGTTGGCTTCATCTCCAGTTATCAATTTAATGTCGCCAGTGTCAGTTTCCGTATGCGTTTTTGGTATTTCTAGGCTGACGTTCGTAAGTCCTATGCCTGGGAAGTAGGGCCGTTGATTTAAGTGTTGCGGATCCCTCGCCTGGTTCGTGTACAACAACGTTTTATCTCTTACTCTAACGTGGCATGGTTCGTTTATCGTCAGTATTCCTTGTTTGACTACTTTAAGTGTGTGTGTCATTCTATTGCATGTAATGCGAAATGATACTGGGTTACTTAGGGCGTATAGCCATGTATTGGGTTTTTCCAGGCTTAGCAAGATATTTGTCGATGGGTCTTGGATTTTCATCGGACATTGTGTTTTCTCTCCTGTTGGTTCGTATAGTAGCTTAATTGCACACTCTTGAGTATCAGGGTAGTATATGAGTGGAACCCTAAAGTCGCCCTACGTATGAATGAACCTTTGGGTTCCCTGAAATTTTTTGGAAATCCTTGACGTCAACTGCTGTGAACAACGCGAATTGTTGCGACTTGAACTCGGACGCTATGTGTGAGTTGTTTATGGCTGGGATTACTGAGTGCCCGGTTTTTGAGACTATTGGGAAGCATCTTATTTGGTAGTAGGACATTTTCGGCATGTTAAAGATGGGTAGCGTTATCTTTACCATTAATTTATCTCTGATTATATGGGTCCGGAGCTTTGTCGTCTGCTGGAGGATCGGTAGGCAATTTTCGCATTCGGGGTGAGTCTGACGATATGCTTTGTTCAGGGTGTCTGGAGATATTATTAGGGGTGGATCCTGTTGTTTTGGCTGGCTAGTATTATATCCAGCAAGGTCCTTTGGCTGGATTCGATCTCCACTAACTGGAACAGGAGGTTAGTTACTAGTCCCTGACGTAGCTGGTTTGTTAGACTGCCTTCTATTGCGTTATTCAGGGCTTGTATCTGGCCACTGATCCTGTGTTGCCGATCAAGGAGAGTTGTCCGGGGGGCCTGGATCTCTCGTAGTGTATTGTTGACTACTATTATTTGCATTTTTTCTAGGTCCGCGAGGGCCCTTTGGTTTGACTCCAGTTCTCCTACTCGACTATATATTTCCTGTTCATTGTTAACGTCCATGGTACCGATCAGGTAGTGTAGGGCGTGTCCGATGCCATCGAATATGGACCTCGTTGTTCTACGCTTCGGTACCATTTCTTGTATGATGCTGGTGCGTTTTTTGATGTGTCCTAATATCGAGTGGATTTGTGCCTGTTGGGCTCCGCATAATGGTAGTATAGTCTCGTTGCATAATTGCTTGGCGGCCCGTTCAGCTTGTTCTACTAGATCTGTTTGGGCCTCCAGTTCTTGGAGGTCGACTTCGGTGATGATGTTCCACTCGTCGTGATATAGCCATAACTCTCCGAGGTTTTCGTAGATTACCCCAGTCGCGTTGATTGGTGTGAACGCATATGGTGGGATATTTTGATCGGCCATGGTCGCGTGTAGTAGTAATAATGCTATTAGTGTCCTCATTTTGCGCTGTAATGGGATTAATAAAGAGGAGATTAGTTTTGGTTTGCCGTAATTTGTATCGTTGAGTATAGGATGTCCGTATGCCATCCGTCTAGTCTGCTGTTTTACATTGTAAAACACTTTTAGACGATTTTGTTGGCCGGGTTCGCTTTAATTCCTTAAAGCTGGGTTTTATCTTCATAAAACGGCTTCAAGCGGTTATTATGGACAGTTACTAATCTCTTATTTATTTTTATGGTGGTGTCTACCGAGCTTGGGACAGCGACCACTGTATAGGGCCCGATCCAGACTTGGGATAACTTATGTTTTCGGGCCTCGTTGCGAAGGAGGACCTTGTCTCCTATGTGTAGGGTAAGTGTACGTACGTTCCCATCGTAATACGCCTTGGAGGATTCTTGCTGGTGAGCAAATTTTTCCTCGCCATTGCGTATGATTTTTGCAATTTGTACCGCAATTGGTGGTAATAACTCTCGTGGTTGTATAGAGGCTCCGGGGTGCGTTTTAGATTGGATGGGGCATCGGCGGTGAACCCATATAGGCAATCCATGGGGGTAAGTTTGGTCCCCTCGTGTACACTATTGTTGTACACGAATGCTGCCGTACGTAAAAGCTGACCCCAACTGTTTGGGCTTTCATCTACTATAGTGCGTAAGTATTCGATCAGGGGTCTATGGGCCCGTTCTAGTGCACCGTTGGACTGGTGATGGTAGGCTGAAGTCTGGAGTTTCTTAACTTTTAAGAGCCTACACACGCCTTTAAAAAGGTCACTCAGGAAGTTCGATCCCTGATCGGTGACTATTTGTTTTGGTATGCGGTAGCGCGTGACGATTTCGTCGAAGAAAATTTGTGCTACCGTTTGGGCTTCCACATTGGGCATGGCATACCAGTCGACGAATTTGGTCAGGTTATCCTGGAAGGTTAGGATATACTTGTTTCCTGAAATGGTTTCTTCCAGTGGACCCACGATGTCCAAGTAAACCTTGTCAAACGGTTTTTCCGCGATGTCTGTTATAACCATGGGCATTCTGAATTGCCTTGAGGCCTTTATGGTTTGACATTTTTTGCATTTCCGGACATACCGACTTATGTCGCGGAACATTCGTCTCCACCAATACTTTCGGCGAATTCGGTTGTAGGTTTTGACGATTGATTTCTTGATCTTGATTGATTTCTTTGATCTTGATTGATTTCTTCAGGACTTGTTATTACTTCGATTTTTTTTTGTAGCGCGATGGAGCTATTTTGGGAGGCTTCGGCAGGTTGGGGTCTTTCAGTTTCGAGATCGTTAGACCCTTCGTAGATATCGGGGGCTGTTGGAGTTGGGGCGCGCCTGGGTCTTTACCGTCGTCCTGCATCTTCTGTGCCTGAGCCCTTGTGAGTGCATTACATTGTTTCAGCCCTTCAGCAAGGGGCGAGTTAGTCACACTTTCTGGAAGTATTGATGGGGTCTCACCGGGTTGATGGATTAGAGCTTCCACCGTAAAGGTATTGGGCTCTTCTGCTCTTTGAGTAATTCGGCTGAGAGCGTCAGCATTCGTGTTATATTTACCCGGTTTATATTATATATTGTAGTCGTATTCGGACAGTTTGTGGTGGAATCCCACCAGTCTGGTGGTCGGGTCTTTAACGTTGAAAACTCCTTTGAGCGGTTTATGGTCTGTGTAGACCGTGAATTTTCGATCCATTAGGTAGCATCTAAAATTTTTTACAGCCCATACTATGGCTAATAACTCCTTCTCGATGGTGGAGTAATTGCGTTCTGCTTTATTTAGAGTGCGACTTGCGTATGCTATCGGTTGATCTTTGCCTACATCTCCTTGGGAGAGCACTGCTCCGAGTGCCTTACTGTTGGCGTCCGTTGGCAGGTTAAACGATTTGTCCAAGTCGGGGTAGGTCAGCAGTGGTGGGGAGACTAGAGAACGTTTTATCGTTTGAAATGCTTCTTGGCACTTCGGCGTCCAAGAAAATTTCACGCCCTTTCTTAGCAAATTCGTTAGGGGCGTACTATTTTAGAGAAATCTGGGATAAATTTTCTATAGTAATTGGCGAGGCCTAGGAATGATTGCACCTGCCTGATTGTTCGTGGTGCCGGGAAGTTTTGGACACACTCTGTCTTTCTGGGGTCGGGGAGGGCTCCTTTTTCGGAACATACGTGACCCAGGTAGACTTCTTCCTTCTTTAGGAACTGACATTTCTCCGGTTGTAATTTGAGGTTGTTTTCCCTCAACCGGTCGAATACCCGTTGGAGCTTCGAATTATGGTCCTCAAGGTTCTTCCCGTAGATGACTATATCATCTAGGTAGACGAAGCATTCGAGGCCTTGAAGGCCTGTGAGGACATAATTCATTAGTCTCTGAAACGTAGACGGGGCTCCTTTTAGCCCGAACGGCATACGTTTAAACTCATAGTGTCCATAATTCGTGCTAAAGGCCGTCTTGGGACGGTCTTATGGTTCCACCAATACCTGGTGGTAGCCTATGGCCAAGTCGAGGGTGCAGAAGTATCTCGAGTGACCGAGTTGGTCTAGAATGTCCTCGGTTCTTGGCAGCGGGTATGCGTCACCTATTGTGTTTTTGTTTATTTGGCGGTAGTCTACAACTACGCGCCACTTTTTCTTGCCATCGGGGCCCGATTTTTTGGGAACCACTAGGAGGGGTGAGTTCTATGGGCTTCTACTCGGTTGGACGATATCGTTATCCAACATTTCTTCCAACTGTTCGTTTATGATCTGTCTTTGGGTCTCTGGCAACCTGTACATTTTTTGGTTTATAAATTTGTCGTAGGTCATGGGGATCTCGTGTTTTATGGCTTCCGTGTAGAAAAGTTTGTCCTCTTTTAAGTGAAATATATCGGCATATTCGTGACAGAGTTTCTTTATGGATTGTTTCTCGTCGGCCGTTAGAGGGTGGTCGAAACTGAGTTCCTCGTCTGTTGGAGGCGCGCTTCGCACTCAGGGTCCGGATTTTCGCAGTCCGGGTATATGTATCTCAGGTGGTGGAGGGTTTCGGTTTCCTTTTCTTTTAGTTGCAACTTCCATTTTGCCCTTTTTCCCTTGGGTATACCGTGCGGGATTGCACCATTTTTGGGCATACCCTTGAGCCTTGTGTTGGACGACGATGGGGTATTGGCTTTTCTGAGACCAGCTGGTTCAGAGCCTGAAGGATACCCACATTCATCGTTAGCATTCGTTAGAGGCTTAGGTTTGTTGTTGTGGAGTAATCTTTTATTGGTGTGAGCGTTAGAGTTAGGCTCGATAGGACTACTGGTTGGGTATTAAAATTGAGAAGGCCAACAAACACTGATTTGGTTCCAGATGGTAAGAGGGCATTGGCGAGAAATACTCCTTCGCTCGGCTCGTATGATTCACAGAGCATTTCCTCCTCTATCCTTAGTGTGATTTAGGCCCCCATTTGAGACCGGCTTGGTAAGCGAAGGGGTTCTTCCAACGCTGTCGTATGACTTATGCCTGAAGGAGTCTCAAAATCGTTGGGGTTGTTTTCCAACCTTGACCCATCTTGAGATAGGCAGCTGGTATTCCTCTCTGAGGGTGCCTGGGAGACGCCACCGGGGATTATCTCAGTTTCTGCGAACTGATACTCCCTGGTTTGGGTTTGCTCCTGCTACTCTCTGGGTTCCGATTTGGTGGTATTACTGCGTAGTGGAATTGCAATTTCTTCTGGATTGATTTCCGTGCGAGGAAATCGCAGTGTTTGGTTTGGGCCCTCAACGTTACAGTGCTTGGTAACAAAATCGTATCCTAATAGGCCATCGTCGGGGATCTCTGGCATGTTTTGTACGATTTGGAAGGTGCATGGGAGGGGGTATTGAGAAGGAAATTCCCCTGACAGCTCCCTAGTGTTTTTCCTTGGCCGTATGGCGTTTGTAATGTGCACCTTTTTGTGGGGTCTATTAGGTTGGGATCTTTGATTTTTTTGTGTTTTAATATACTTGACCTCAGCGCCAGTGTCCACTGCTAGGTCGGCTTTGCCGTTAAGGCTTATGTCTAGTGGAAGAGTGACAAGTGGGACACTCGGTTCGGGCGCTTGAGATCCCCCTTTAGTATTATTTTTAGAAATTAGTGTCGGGCCGGGGTTTCTTGGTCCGACTGCGGGAAGTTTCCCGCCTGCTGTGATTCCCAACGCTGTCTTTGGTGACAGTCGTCTACTAGGTGCCCACGTCTGTGGAAGAAATCACCCCTGTATCTAATGTTGAACACTGCCCTCGTATTGTTAGTGGGTTGTTGACGGTTAATTTGTTGTTGTTGTACATTGTTAGGGGGTCGGTCGTTGTGATAACGATTATAATTCTAACTTACCTGTTGGGGCCTCTGGTTCTGGTATCGGTTGTTACCTTGGAATTGATGTCGTTGGTTTGGGTGGTGGTTATTATTATTACTATTAAATGGGGGTCCCTGATTTTGGTAACGTCCATTGTTATTAAAGTACCTTGATGGCTCTGTTGGTTGACGACAGTCTCTAGCATCATGTGTGTTGGACCTACAAACTAAGCAGAAAGGGGTATTTTTACGTTTCAGGCAATCAGCGTATGTGTGCCCTTTATTTCGGCAGTAGTCGCAGGTTATGCTGATTTCAGGTTTGGTGTTAGGTTTTGGAGGCGGGCTCCGATTAATTATTTGTTGGGCGTTTTGTATTGGCGCCTGTGGGTAGTGTGATTGGTGTTTGGTAGTGTGGCGTATGTAGTGTACATCACCTGCGGGTTGTTGGAGTTTTGGAGTGTTTTTGGTGGTGTTATTACGGGCGGGTCGGTGTATTGTGTATTTGAGTATTGGGTGATCGCGGCGGGGATTGCTTGTTGTATATTTTAGATTTGCGTTTTAGGGACTGGTTGTATATAGGGCTTATATGTAGGAAAGTTGGGTGATACTTGATGTGGGGCCTGTAAGTACATGGAGGTTTGTTGAAGTCTCTCCATGTCTAGGGCCTTCTGGATCAGACTATCCAACGTATCGTCCCCTGCTGCCAGTAAATACTGGCACAAATGAGGATTTGTAATCCCAATCCTTAAAGCGTTTTTTGCGAAATCCTCTAGTTGTATTTTTACTGGATCCGCTGTTGCGCCGTATTTATTTGTGGCTGCCTCTTCACATAGGGATAATTGTTGTTTTACCTTTGTGGTGTAGGCTATTAGTGGTTCGAGAGGAAGCTGGCGTAGGGTAATTAGTTTGTTCACTAGTTCCTGGTACGTCTTCCTTGGGAGATACGTCCTATTAAGGAGCTTCTCAGCATCGTCAAAGTAGCCGGTTGACTGGCGAGTATCAGTTGGTAGGCCTCACCTCGAAGTCTGGTTGGGAAAATTTGCAGGAATGCTGGTTGCTCAGCTTCCGTCAAACACTGAATTACCCTCCGACAGCACATCTGGAGTTCACTTGCTAAGGTTGGGCTAAGCCCACCAGAGAATATGGGTACTAACTGGGAGGTTAGCTTGGCGACTTTGATGTAAGCGTCTGCCATGGCTAATTTCAACTGAGGTTTCTTTTCCTCTTCCGAGGTATTGTTTCTTTCGGTTTTATTTAGGGTAAGGTCGCCCTTCTCAGATTGAGAAGGACACGCTTATCCAAGTCAGTAGATCTTCTGCGAGGTCGGCGGGAAATTGAGGAGGGGTGGTATTCGAACGGGTGTCGTTACTTATTTTACAATTTTCTTCACTTATGTATGAATGTCCTAACTTATCATTGAAATTATCTACGCTTGGCCCTTCGCCAGTAAGAGGGCGCTCGAGGGATTTAAATTTAGCTAAATCCTCCCTAAATTGGAGGGTACTTTGTTTTAATTTCTCTACTTGTGTCAGGCGGCGTTTACGAATTTTATTTGTTTCTCGTTCCACTGCCTGACACGCGGCGATATTTAGTCTCGAGCGCTCTCTTTAATATTTCGTCTAAACTTAAGCTAGGACCTACTTGTTTGCACTCTCTATTTACTAATTTCCCAATTCTCAGGATTCGGGGTGATGTCTGGAGTGTCCTTGATGAAGCTGTAGTCGTCGGTGTGGAGGTGCTACCTTCTGGGTTGAATTGAGTGCTGGTGTCGTTGGACCCTGACGCTGTAGAAGGGCCGGCTGGTGTTTGATGATCCCTCGGTGGGGGAGGTTCTGAGTGGTGGTTGTCCCCTGGTTGGCCCTCTGACATAGGGCGTTCCCTGGGCACGGATGAAGCCCGCACAATTCCCTCGATGTAATTACTTAGGGGGGTGTATGTTTGTTCGACTGGAACAGAGGCACTTTGTTGGACACCCCCGAGCGAGTGTTCTTTGTAGGATCTAGGATTTTCTGCACTTTTGCAACCGCTGACGCTGCCCCCAAGTTAGGCTCAACCTTGGGAAAACGGTCTAGTGTGCCTTGACCAGCAGTGTTAGCGATTTTTATTATTAGCGCACCCAGATCCTACCGGCTGCGCCAATTGTTATATATAAGTTTATGTTTAATTCTCCAAACTCTTACCTTGTTCACAGTCTTAGGCTCGTAGCACTAACCTCGCATAAACTTAAAAACTTTTTGCTTTCTCTACTATTTATTAATTTCCAAGATCGTTGAACAAATCCAATTTCACATGAGTAACTGTTTTTTCTAGCTACTATTATTTATCCAGAACTATAACAACATTTAACATCACTTAAGCTTTAAAATTGTTTTCTATTAATTATCAAGATCCTTAACAACATTTAACATCACTTGAGCTTTAAAACTTTTTTTCTAATAATTATCAAGATCCTTAACAACATTTAACATCACTTAGACTTTAAAACTTTTTTTCTAATAATTATCAAGATCCTTAACAACATTTAACATCACTTGAGCTTTAAAACTTTTTTTCTAATAGAACGCCGCAAGACACCGTTAAAACCAATGCTTCTTTTTTACTATCATCAAAACGCCCGCTGCGCGTGAAAGTTCAGATCGGACTCTTCGATCAATTCGTCGATAGACCTCTCCTTCAAAAAACTTTGTTTTAAAAAAACCGGTCGTTGCGGATTTCTTCCGGGCCGTCAACCCTGGGGCAAAAGTCAGCTGTGGTCTTTCACCCAAGGCAGAGGGCGCCGGCCGGAAAAACGCACCCGTCGGCTTTTTCGTTACAGTGCTCCGAAACTTGCGCAATTTGCCTGCGAGAGTTTTAATTTCTTTCGCAAGGCAAATTGCGCTAAATTCTTGTTGCCAATTTCCTTTGGCGTTTCGGGTTACACCTGAAGCACTTTAATATTTTGCACGGGTCATTTATCGGACCCGTGCATTTTTATTTACACAACACACGACTAAAGTTTATTCAAGGAAACGGTCGTTGTTGCAACTGTTTTGGAAAAACACATAACACAACATCTTGTCCTAAGCAATTTTCATGCCAAAAATGTAAAAAAAGACATAACACTATGCTCCATATTGATGCAAATCCAAATAGAAATAATACATTTACACCACTACCAAGTTCCACCCACTTACCCAGTAGGGAATTTACGAATTCATGAAATTGGAATGCAGTAAATCTTTGTAGAAATTGGAAGCAATGTGAATCGATGGCTATTGGAAGAAATGGTAATGTAAAGTGTCATGCATAAGGAATTGAAGATAGCCGTTATGCCTTTATATTGGAATGTATGGTAATGCAAAAAGTAGCTCTTATACATTCATATTGGAATGAATTGTATTGAAAAAGGTGGCCGTTATGCCTTCGACCCTAGGACATCGCAATGTTAATCGAAGGGATGTTTCGATCTAGAAAGTAGACATTATGCATTCGAAGGAACATGTACAGAATCGACTCTGGAAGGTTTCCATTCCCTACTGGGTAAGTACGACCTCACACAAAGAAAACCTAATTCATCACCCACACACTCAACAAGTAGAAAATGTAAACCACAATACGGCATACGACACCAACCAAGCATATACACATCTTGTAGAAAGACCAACCAATACAACTGCCTTATTAGCTACCGCACTCGTCAAGGTGTACACCGAAAAATCAGGCATTGTTGTCTTAAGAGCATTGATTGATCAAGGATCACAAATGTCCTTTATTACCGAAAGAAGCGCACAATTACTTCAATTAAGCAAAAAACCAACCTTTATGATAATCAATGGTATAGGCAGTACACTAACAGGACCTGCAAGAAGCGTTGTTGAATTTAAATTGGGTCCACATTTTACAAATACAGAGGAGATTGGAGTGCGAGCACATGTTATAAAGAAAATAACAGGGAGAACTCCAATCGATTCAATCATTCCTCAGAACTGGAGTCATATTAAAGGATTACAATTAGCGGATCCGTATTTCTTTAACTCTGGAGACATTGATATACTTTTAGGAGTTGAGGTTTATGCACAAATAATAGAGGAAGGCGTAATTAAAGGTTCTATTAATCGTCTTTCAGCTCAACGCAAAACTCTAGGCTGGATCCTTTGTGGACCAACCCAGCACCAACCTATAACAACCGCTACTATGAGCTTAGTCTGTGAATCTACACCAATTGCAGATTTATTCAAAAAATTTTGGGAAGTTGAAGAAACCGTCGACCCCGCAAATAAAAAACATTTCACCGAAGAAGAAGCCTTGTGCGAAGAAATATACCAAAAAACATATAAACGGTTACCTGATGGAAGATATGAAGTAAGACTACCGTTCAAAGCATATCCTCTTACTCCCAACTTGGGCAAAACTCGTGGACTAGCATTAAAACGATTCATTAGCTTGGAAAAGAAATTAGAAAATAATCCCAACCTTAAAACCGAATATATTAAATTTATGAGGGAATACATATCATTAGGACATATGGAAGTAATTGAAAATGACCATACCAACCTACATAAGCCAACAAACTACATACCTCACCATAGCGTCATCAAAGAGGATAGTACCACCACAAAGGTAAGAGTAGTATTCGATGCCTCAGCAAAAACTACAAACCATACTTCTCTAAATGACAGTGTTTTTGCTTGAATCGGATTCTGAATTATCTATAAACACAAAAAAGCTTGTATTTTAATTCTTTTTATTTTTATTTTTATATTTTATTTTTTCAACAATAATTATTATTTTACAAACTGTAACGCTTGTGCAGTCGTCCTCATTCCAAAAACAACTGGATATATTTTCTTCCTTGTCACAATTTTTCTTTTCAAGGACCTTCTATGATTTTTTCATTTCCAAAATTATTAATTTATAAAGGTGTTTTTAAATATTTCAGTGTTGCCGTAACATTACTCCGCGCCTTGAAATCTCGCTTTCAAAATTTACTTGTACTATAAGGGTTCTTGGCAGCTCCAGGCATTATAGTGTGCCTTCCTAACTATCAGCAACAAGTTCCTTTTCCTTATTGTAAGGATTAGTTTGAACTGGTAACAAACATAATTTCGTGATCGGTCTTTTCTTTGTGGAGTTTTGTACGCGCAGCTTTACGACACGTACATTTCCATCCTTTCCAGGATAAGTTTCAAGTACACGGCCTAAAGGCCAATAAGTAGGGGGTGTGTTTTCATCTTTCAGCAAAACGATAGCTCCAGGACTGATGTTTTCCATTCTGTCCAACCACTTTGGTCTTTGCTGTAATCTTGATAAATATTCTCTGCTCCATCTGTGCCAAAAGTGCTGATACATTTTTTGAAGCAACTGCCATCTACTGAGGAGGTGTTCTTTCGTATTTAAAAAGTTGGGTTCTGGTGGAGCCAGTAAAGCATCACCTGTCAGAAAATGACCAGGAGTCAGCGGGGTTTCATCATTCGAATCCTCATACAAAGGACACAGCGGCCGCGAATTCAGGCACGCTTCTATCTGAGTTAAGATAGTTGACAATTCTTCATACGTCAGTGATGCCTTTCCTATAACTCTTTTGAGGTGGTGTTTTATTGATTTAACGCTAACCTCCCACAGACCGCCAAAGTGTGGTGCAGATGGGGGATTGAAATGCCATGTCGTCCCCTTGCTGCTACATTCGTTAGCCATTTCTTCATTTAGTTCCGATCTGAATTTCCTCTCTTCAGAGTTTAGCACAACGCTGGCACCTACGAAATTCGTTCCACAATCAGAATATAAATCGCTGCATATTCCTCGTCTGGCCACAAATCTTCTGAAAGCGGCTATGAAAGCAGGTGTAGATAAGTCGCTCACTACCTCGATGTGGATCGCTTTGACGCACAAGCAAACAAAAACTGCTACGTATCCTTTGACGACTTTTGCATTACGAATCTTGCTAGTTTTAACGTTGAACGGACCACAATAGTCCACTCCTGTGTGGGTGAATGGACGGGAAATCTGAACTCTGGTCATAGGTAAATTACCCATTAGTTGCACAGCAGTGGTGCCCTTCTGGCGAAAGCAAGGGATGCATCTATGAATGCATTGTCTTAGTTTGTTACGGGCGTTGATGATCCAGAACCGTTTACGCAATGTACATAACATCAATTGGGGGCCGCCATGCAATGTATTTCGATGTGCGTCTTCGATGACCCGTTCTGTGAGGACACTTTTCTCTGGCAATATCATAGGATGCCGTTGGTTGAAGGACAATGCAGATTCTTGTAAACGTCCTCCCACTCGTAGAATATGTTCAGCGTCTATAAACGGATTTAAATTCAAAATTTTGCTCTTCCGTGGACATTTATTTGTTCTTTTTAACTCTCGGATATCTTGAGGAAAATATTCATTTTGAGTAAATCTCACCCAATGTTTCAAAGCGTTTGACAACTCTTCAGCGGTTAGCCAATTTACAGTTTTTCCTTCAGATTGGTTTTTACAGTTCTGGACGAATCGCTGGATGTACGCGGTGACTCGGAGTAACTTAGATAGTGACGAACATTTATTCAAAACTGTCTTATGGATGTCAATATCGTCTTCGACTTCATTTGGGGTGGTGAATAAGGACATCAATTTAGCTTCCTGTTCTGTGCGTGGAACTTTGGAGAGTCTTGGCCAAGCGTGTTCTTCGAGCTTCAACCACTTTGGGCCCGTCCACCATAAATCGTTAGCGGCGAGTTGTTCAGGAAACAGCCCACGAGTGGCATGATCGGCGGGATTGTCGGAGGATGGTACGTGTCTCCACACTTCGGCATCGACGATGTCGTGAATTTCACTAACCTTGTTAGCGACAAAGGTTTTCCATTTGCACGGGAGATTTTGGATCCACGCTAAAACAATTGTTGAGTCTGTCCACGCATGTGTCTTCATGCTTTCAATCTTCAGTGCTGATCTGACCTTTGCGATTAGTTTTGCGAGAAGGGTTGCGCCGCAAAGCTCCAAACGTGGTAACGAAATGCTCTTCAGTGGCGCAACTCGGGTTTTTGCGGTAAGTAAGTTCACATCTACTCCTCCCAGTCCATTAGTCGTACGGATGTAAACGGCAGCGGCGTATGCCACTTGGGAAGCGTCAGAGAATCCATGTATCTCTATTTTGGACATTTTCTTGAATCCCAACCAACGTTGTATCCTCACCTTTTCTAATTTTGGTAAGGCTGCTCGAAAATCTATCCAGGTTTCATGTATATTTTCTGGCAGAATATCGTCCCATGCGATACCGGATAGCCATACGTGTTGCATTAGGATCTTCGCTTGGACAATCGTTGGTGCCAACCAGCCCAGAGGGTCAAACAATTTTGCAATATCTGATAACATTTGTCTTTTTGTAACTTTTTCACTTGGTGTCCCAACGTTAATATTGTATCCAAATTGATCCAGGCTTGGGAACCAACAAACTCCTAGTGCCTTTGTGCACTTATCGATAGGTATTTCTACATTGTCTCCTAATTCTCTGTCATGTACAGATATGTGTTTCAGAACTTCTGGTGCATTTGATATCCATTTTCTGATCTGAAATCCTCCTTTGAGTAATAGCTGAGAAACTTCGTTTTGTTTTAAAGTCGCCTCTCTAATGTCGTCACCACCTGACATTAGATCATCCACATAGAAGTCGTGTTGTACCACTTGGGACCCTATTGGGAAATTTGCTACTTCGTCTTGTGCTACTTGAGTTAACGTTCTGATTGCTAAAAACGGTGCACTTGTCGTTCCAAAGGTTACTGTCTGTAAGCAGTAATCTCTAATTGGTTCTTGCTCGGAATTCCTCCAGACAATTCTTTGAAAATTAGCATCTTCATTCGGCACTCTTACCTGGCGGTACATTTTTGTAATATCTGCTGTTATAGCAATTTTATATTTCCTCCACCGCATTAGTAAGGTTGCAATGTCGTCTTGAATCGTGGGTCCTTTCATCAAAATGTCGTTGAGCGATTTGCCGTTGTCAGTTGCGCAAGATGCGTCAAACACCACTCTGAGTTTTGTAGTACTGCTGTTTTCTTTAAAGACGGCATGATGTGGAAGATAAGAGCATGTGTATGTCGCCTTACCATCTCCGTCCCGTGTGATGTGCTCGTTTTCTTCTGTGCTGGCGAGCACCATGTGTCCTAGTGTTGCGTAATCATTAATGCATTCGGCGTATCTTGTCTTCAAAGAAGGGTTCCGATTAAAGCTTCTTTCTAGTTGAATGAATCGTTTGATTGCCTTGTCTCTTGATTTGCCTAATCGTTGATCCTGGGTAAAAGGTAATTTTACCGTATATCGCCCATTTGCCGTTCTACGTACTGTTTCTTTGTATACTTGTTCGCATGCCTTTTCTTCTCCAATAAGATGGCACATTGGCTTTAATTCTTCCATCTCCCAAAACTTCCTAATTTGATCATTGAGGTCAACGTTTAAATGTAAGTTAGTAATATTGTTTCGTCTGTTTAACTTTCCTTGTGCAATCTCGCCAAAAACGATCCAACCTAAACTAGTATTTTGGGCAACGGGAGAACCCCTCATTCCTCTCTGCACTCCTTCTAATACGATTTGACTATAAACATCGGCTCCTAGTAATAAATCGATTTTTCCTGGTTCGCAGAACTGTGGGTCTGCCAACATTAAATTATTGAGATGATCCCATTGACCTCTGTGTATCGGCCTTGTTGGTAAAAGAGCTGTCAGCTTTTTCATAATGAAAGCAGAAATTTTTAGTCCGACGTTGCTCACTCTGCTCTTTATCTTTAAGTGCACTCTGGCCTTCGTCATTCCTGCAGCCTTACCTCCTAGACCCGATATAACAGCATCCACCGATTCCTTGTGCAGCCTTAGACGCTGAACTGTATTTTCCGTGACAAAAGTCGCTTGAGACCCCTGGTCTATTAATGCACGCAAAACAACATTTTGTCCGGATGAAGATGAAACCTCTACTAGAGCCGTGGCTAACAAAATAATTTTTTCTTTTGGCCTTTCTTGTACTAGGAAAGTCTTGATTTCTGGTCCGTCAGTATTTGTATCCTTTGTCGAATTCGTGCCGTATGCCTTAGCATCTTTGTTCTCACCTGGAAATGTTTTTTTGTATGATTCTGCTCTTCCCATATGTAACAGTGAATGGTGTCGCTTGCCACACTTCAAACAATTTCTATTGCTAAAGCATTTTGCTAATAAATGTCCTTGTCCCAAACAATTAAGACATAAACCCTTTTCTCTAGCGTAGGAATTTCTTTCATCATCGCTCAATTGAAGAAATTGGCTGCATCGAATGATGGAGTGTTGCCCTTTGCACATATTACACCTTTCTTGACCATGAATATAGAAACTGCTTGCCTTTTGGACCTTAACCCCCTGATTTCGGTTACCATATCCACGGCTATTGAACTTGGTGACTTTGCTCTGGTTTGAATCTATAGCCTCCAGAGTTCTGAATCGTATTTCAAGACACTGAATGAGTTCCTTTAATGTTGGGAGATCTGTTTTGCCACCCAATCTTTGTTCCCAGGCCTTGTGAGTCTCGATTGGCAGTTTTTGGACTAATAAATAAATTAACAACGTGTCCCAACTACTGGTGTCAATGCCTAGACCTTCTAAACCCCTCAAGCTCTGTAGCGTTTGATCTAAAAAATTTCGTAAGCCTTGTGCTGTTTCGTTTGGCTGGTTTGGTTGCTCAAATATAGTTTGTAGATGAGTGTTGACCAGAACCCGATTGTTGTCATATCTGTCTGTTAAGGTTTTCCATGCCACGCTGTAATTTTCAGCTGTGACAGCCACATTGCGAACCAAAAGCTCGGCTTCGCCATTTAAATTAGTTTTTAGATGATGGAGTTTCTGCACATTCGATAACGATGCGTCATTGTGAACTATGGAACGAAATAAATCCCTGAAAGGTATCCATCGATCATAATGACCATCAAAACTGGGCAATTTTATTTTGGGCAGATTTGACTCGGTCCTTTGGATGACACTAGTGCATTCATTTGGTGAGGGTTGTAGTGGTGGATCCGCTAATTGTTCTTTTTTTTCGTTTAGTAAAATTAAGAGATCCGTGTATGTATCTTCAATGGTACTGTAGGTTTCCTTTGTGAAATACTCAGCTTCAAAATCTTTAATACTTCCTATTACCTCATTGTGACCCTCTTCGAATTCCTCCCATTGTTTTCTCAACAAATCAATGCGTGTGTCTATATATGCTAGCGTTTTCCGCGCTTCCGGGTCGTTCTTATAATTTGTAAACGCTTTAGTAATTGAAGCGCCCCTTTCAACTTGCCTTCTTAATAATTTGTCGGCTGCCTTCGCCATTTCAAATTATTTTATTGTCCTTGTTTCTTGTTAAAGCGTGATGTAACGGTACGTGGGAAATACGTGGAGAAAGAAATACCGCACACTGAGCTGTTCTTTGGTATCCTTATGTTTGGCAATTTCCAACTTCCGTGGAACCTTAATGCCTTAAAAATCCGGCTCGTGAAGGACCAAATGTTTTTGCTTGAATCGGATTCTGAATTATCTATAAACACAAAAAAGCTTGTATTTTAATTCTTTTTATTTTTATTTTTATATTTTATTTTTTCAACAATAATTATTATTTTACAAACTGTAACGCTTGTGCAGTCGTCCTCATTCCAAAAACAACTGGATATATTTTCTTCCTTGTCACAATTTTTCTTTTCAAGGACCTTCTATGATTTTTTCATTTCCAAAATTATTAATTTATAAAGGTGTTTTTAAATATTTCAGTGTTGCCGTAACAGACAGCCTTATCGCTGGACCAACTGTTCAAGAAGATTTACATTTCATTTTACTACGCTGGAGAATACATCGATTCGCGTTTACAGCAGATGTAGAGAAAATGTATAGGCAAATTAGAATTGCCTCAGAAGATACTGACTTCCAAAGAATCCTGTGGAGAGAAGATCCTACACACCCACTTAAAGAATACCGACTATTAACTGTCACTTATGGAACTTTTTAGAAAATTTTAGAACATATTCCGGATGAAGATCGCGAATTAAAGTCTACTATGGAAATTAGCGTCAATACCACCATAAAAACATTTCGTCCCGGGTTTCGCTGGTCCCGGTTCGGACGCCTCCCCAGGTGGTGGATAGGGGGACGCCTCCAAGGAGGTACCAGGGAAATCACATACCCTGGGGTGAACCAAAATCAGCACCCACTCAAGCTAAGGTGTCAAGGTACCGTGCCGATGGCTGAATGGCCAGCCAGTGGTAAAAAGGCTGGTCGCAAACGGTCCCCACCGATGCCCGGGCAAGGTCGGTGTGTAAAAGTGCCTTACCCTGGTAATGCGGCTCTGCCAGGGTGGACCATCCCTTCCGGAAAAACTCGTGGGAACTACATGGAGACAACAAATTTCAAAAAAAGCAACAACCCAGACTCAGAAACTGAAAACGAAGCCGCTGAGCTGGAAAAAAAGAGTAGAGGCTGAAAAGAAGGCGGCGGAACTGGCCGCGGAACGACAGGCTCGGGAGGAAGGCGAAGGTGGCGAGGTCGCCGCCGCCTCCCTCGGGTAGGACAGGCATAAATGCACCAACGCGCGTAGAACACCAGGGCGCACTGCAGCAGGTGGATGCTGCCGCGGACAAGGAGCTAGCCTCCGCCGCCAACCCCGACCGGGCTGGGGCTCCGGCGGTCCCAAAGACCACAGGGACGTCCCCAGACGGCGAGGAGGAGGAACACGGCCATCAGGCAAAGGAACTCATGGGGCAGCTTGAGGCAGCCGTAAATACCTTCGACGACCAGTTAAAGAGTATGAGAGACTTATTGCGGAAATGGTGGCTGCGGTCAAGAGGCAACCAAACGTTAACAACGCGATCAAGCTGGGACTGCCGAGGCTTGAGGAGTGCGTCGACAAGGTGGCCTTCGTCAACAAGAAGACGGCAGAGGTGAGGAGGAAAATGGCCAAGGAAATCCTCCCCCTTGGGCGGGCCCCTACAGCACCCGTGGACGGCGACAGCCAGTCGAAACGGAAGGCCACAAGCTCCCCCAAGGATGATGGCAAGAGGAGCAACAAGAAGCCTCGGGCAGTCGCCGAGCCCACAACCGAGACCCAGTGGTCGGAGGTGGTGGGAAAAAAGAAAAAGAGAGAAAGAGCGAAAACCAGAAAGCAGGAACAGCAGGAGCCAGCCAAAGCAAAAACACCGGCTGAGGAAAGCGGAAAAAAAGAAAGAATAGGAGGAAAACGAGAAAGAAGAAAAAGCCCGACGCGGTGCTCCTGACCCCCTGCGAAGGGTCCCCCTTTGCGGAAGTTGTCAAGGCTATCCGTGATAAGGTTGAGCCGACGAAAATCGGAGTGGAGGTCATAGCGGTCCGGCAGACTCGGGCCGGCGGGGTGCTGCTCGAGTTGGGCCAGGCTACCGCCGAAAACAAGGCGTCTTTGGCAAGCGCCTTGAGATCGGCGGTAGGGGGGAAAAGTACCGTCAGGGATCTGGTGCCGAAGTCTCTGTTAGAGGTCAGAGACTTCGATAGCTGGGCAACGCCGACGGAGGTCGAGGAGGCGATGAGAAGGGCGCTCCCTGACTACGCGGGGGAGATCCTGGTGTCCCTAACAAGGCCAAACGCCAGGCAGCAGCGCCTCGCCTTTGTTAGGATGGAGGAAACCGCCGCGGCAAAAATATTGGAGAGCGGGCGCGTACTTATTGGCTTCGTCCTATGCCAAGTGAGACGCGGAGCTGACGTGAAGCGGTGCTTCCTTTGTCTCGGGTACGGGCACCTTAGCACAACCTGCAAGGGGCCGGATAGGAGCAGGTTGTGCTACCGCTGCGGTGGAGCGGATCACAAGGGCGCGGGCTGTACAGCCGACCCCTCGTGCTTCCTATGTTCGGCGGGGAACATGGAAGACACAAACCACGTGGCGGGGTCGAAAGGCTGTAAAGCCTTCCGGGAGGTTTTGGGTAAGGCTTCGCGATGACCCGTATCTTACAAGCAAATCTCCACAGGAGTAGGACGGCCCATGACCTTCTAACCCAGCTCTGCACCGAGAAAGATGCTGATATAGTAATTATCAGCGAACAGTACCGGGAAAGAGCTGGGTTGGGATGGCATGCCGACTAACTCGGCACTGCGGCCATCTGGATCCCAAACCCACAAAACTTTTGTATCGAGGGAGTGGGATCCGGGTGCGGTTTTGTCTGGGTGAAATGCAACGCCACGGTTTATGTGAGGGTGTATCTCACACCAAACGACCGGATAGACGACTTCCAGGAAAAACTGGATAGCCTGGAGGACGAACTTCGGGTGGTACAGGGAGACCTGGTGGTCGCTGGTGACTTTAACGCCAGAGAATTGAATGGGGGAGGCCCGGCCTAACTCCCGCGGAAGGAGGGTAATGGACATGGTGTCCCGGCTGGGAATAGTTGTCCTTAACACCGGTTCCTTGCCAACCTTCAGAAGGCCGGGCCAGAGGGGGACAATCCCATACATCTCCCTAGCCAGCGAACATCTGGCAGCGCGAGTGGTAGACTGGAGGGTGATCGGAGACTTCACGGGAAGTGATCACCAGTACATCATGTTCCGGGTACATGATGTGCGGCCGGCTACCACTGCTCGTGTAGCGCGCCCCCCCCAGATGGAACGTTAGGGGAATAAACCCCGTGACCTTCTCCGCAGCTCTGGATCATGGCCAGCAATCCCTGCCCGTCATTCCCGAAGATCTATCGCCATTAGAACGAGCGGAACGGGTGATCGCACGGACAATGTGAATCATCCGAGATGCTTGCGAAGAAGCAGTGCCGAGACACGCTCGTCGGCTCGACCCGCATACTGGTGGACGGACGAGATCGCGGAGCTCCGCAGGACGTGCCTACGACTCCGTCGGCAGGTACATAGGGCGAGAGTTCGCGATATTTACGCAGCCCCTTTGGCCGCAGCGTTCCAAGCGGCCAAAAAATCCCTCAAGCGAGCCATCAAAGATAGCCAGCGGAGATGCTGGAGGGCCCTTATGCAGGATGTGGACCGGACCCGTGGGGACTAGGGTACCGGATTGTCACGAAGAGGCTGGAAGCCTTTGCTCAAGGGCCCCCCAGGGATCCAGCCACTTTGGATGACATCGTAAGTACCCTTTTCCCCGCCCATTCGCGGCGATCGTCCGAGCTGCCACTGCCCTCGGACCTCGAAGAACCCCCCCTTTAAGTGAAGAGGAGCAAATAGTGGCCGCTCGTTCGATGCGAAACCGGAAGGCTCCAGGTCCAGATGGCCTTCCAGCTGAAGTGGTGAAGGCAGTAGCTTCCAGTCATCCCTCTCTTTTGCTAGAGATGTACAACTCGTGCCTGAAGGCGGGCAGCTTCCCTGCTCGCTGGAAGATCGCACGACTAGTGCTGATCAGCAAGGGAGGGGGGCCGGCAGACTCAGCGGCGTCCTACAGACCCCTGTGCATGCTGGACACGACGGGGAAGCTTCTGGAGCGATTATTGCGACCTCGCCTGCACGAGGCCGTACGGGCGGCGGGTGACCTGGCCCCCAGACAGTTCGGCTTCTGACCGGGCCGCTCTACAGTAGACGCGGTCCAACAGGTGGTCGGGGCTGCCAGGTCGACTGAACGAGGTAACCACTTCTCTCGAAACGTTTGCCTGCTGGCCACACTTGACGTCAAGAATGCGTTCGGTTCGGTTAGGTGGGACAGGGCGCTTGGGGTGATGTAGCGCGACTTCAGACTCCCCCAGTACCTACAAAGGATTTTGGGCGATTACCTGAATGAGCGCTTCATCGAATACGAAACGCGGGATGGCTTGCAACGGAGGGAGATAACATCCGGGGCGCCCAGGGCTCCATTCTGGGTCCCGACGTTTGGAGTATTTCCTACGACGGGCTCCTGCGTTTTGAGATGCCCGAGGGCCTTTTCCTGGTTGGGTACGCGGACGACGTCGCGGTGATTATCACTGCGAGAGACGTCGACGCTGCGCAGATGCGCCTCATCCAGGCAATGCGTAGAATTTCCTTCTGGATGGACGACTGCGGGCTTGAGCTCGCAGCTCATAAAACGGAGATCGTGTTACTCACGAAAAAGCGCATCAACGTGCTGCGCAATTTCGGGGTGGGAGACGCGACAATCGGATCGGCGAGGGCGGTAAAGTACCTCGGGGTGACGCTCGACAACAAGTTGTCCTTCGGGGTACATGTACTGAAAGCAGCGGACACGGCGGCGGCGGTGGTGACGTCGCTTAGCAGGATCATGGCCAACGTTCATGGCCCGAGACCCTGCATGCGGCGTCTGCTCATGCGTACTGCCGAGTCCATCTAGCTCTACGGAGCGGAGGTGTGGGCCGACGCGCTGCGGTATGAGAAATACGTAGAGCTCTTCGTGTCGCGTGTTCCTACCGCACGGTCTCCGAGCCCGCAGTGCTGGTGGTCGCCGGAGTCATTTCGATCGACCTACTAGCCCAGGAGAGACAGTCCGTCCACAGGTAGAGGAGCAGGATCGGGAAAAGGGAGGCGGCAAGGGCTGCCAGGGCCAACACAATGGAGGTCTGGCAAACGCGCTGGGAGGGTGATCCCAGGGGTAGGTGGACAGCCCGCCTGATCGGCCAGCTGAACACCTGGTTTGACCGGGAGTTCGGCGAAGTCGATTACTACCTTACCCAATTTTTGACAGGTCACGGTCTTTTCCGATCGTACCTGAAGAAAATGGGTAAGGTGGCGGATGCCGCGTGCCGCTACGGGGACTCCGCTTCGGACGACGCTCACCATGCATTCTTTGAATGCGTTAGGTGGGAGGCCGAACGAAGCGCGATGGAGGAGGGTATCGGAAGCATGACCCCGACACAATTGTCGGGACCATGCTACGAGGCCCCGAGGAATGGTCGAGGGTGGCGCGGTTTGTCCAGACTGTCCTAAAAACGAAGAAGATGGAGACGGAAGTTCGCTTATCGGTCGCCACGGAGTCCTGGCATGCGTTCGCCGACGCGGGAGGACCCATAAAGGGTTACGATGGTGACGCCCGTAATGCCTCGCGGCGGTGCCGGGCGGGACCAAACGTCACCGAAAGGGGTGGTGAGTTTAGTCAGTAAAAATCTGACACTACCGTCTGAGTGCGGAGCCTCATCGGTGTCTTTTGAAGATTCTCACCACCCCTCGCAAAAAAAACCATAAAAACATTAGGGATACACTGGAACCATATTAGTGATAGCTTTAAATTCAAAATAAAAGCATCATCCACTATACCCAAAACGAAAAGAGAATTACTGTCAGAAATCGCAAAATTATTTGACCCTTTAGGATGGATGGCACCTATTGTCATAACAACAAAGATATTAATGCAACAAGTATGGTTATTAAAAGCAAACTGGGATGATGAATTACCAAAACCTATTATTGATAAATGGAAAACATTCCGCTCTGAGTTGAATATTATTGAAACAATCAGCATCCCTAGGTGGTTAAAAACAACTTCAAATGTTAAGTTTGAGCTACACGGATTTTGCGGCGCACCTATGCAAGCGTATGCAGCAGTGATTTACCTTCGTGTAAGGAACAATAGTGAATACACTAGCACACTGCTAACATCGAAAACAAGAGTGGCTCCCATAAAACAATTAAGTCTTCCAAGATTAGAATTGTGTGCTGCATCACTTGTCGCAAAACTACTTACACAAGTTAAAAGTGCACTATCAGATAAGGCATCAAAAATCTTTTTATGGAGTGATTCTAGTATAGTGCTATCATGGTTACAGGGACATCCATCAAAATGGAAAACGTTCGTTGCTAATCGTGTCAGCGACATTCATAAAGAAACCGATGGATGCCTGTGGAGATATGTACCCACAAAAGACAATCCTGCTGATTGCGCAAGCAGAGGATTAACACCCAAAGAATTATTAAACCATAAAATTTGGTGGAATGGGCCACATTGGCTTACTGAAGCAGCACATCAGTGGCCAGAAAATATTGTAACAACCACACAGATAGAAATACGACGAATACCAGTGCATATAGCAAAGGAAACCACCAACGTAGATATCGATCTGCTAACTAAATTCTCATCATGGAGCAAATTTATACGAATTACCGCACTTTGTTTCAGATTCACTAATAACTGTAAGTCAACAGATAAACGGAATACGAGATACATAACATGCGAAGAATTAGCACGTGCAAAAAAGGCAATTCTAAGAAAAGCACAATTTTATTCCTCACAGGAAGAGATTCATGACCTGCGCAACCATTTTCCCTTGAACAAAAAAAGCTCTATTTTTAACCTAAACAGACACAGATCAAATTATAAGAGAAGGAGGACGTTTAAAACATTCCAATTTACCTTACAACGAAAAATTTCCCATCATTCTTGAACCAAACAATCCAATAACATCATCAATAATAGATGAAGTGCACAAAACAACCCTACACGGAGGAACGCAATTAACACTAGCCACTATTAGAAGGGAATTTTGGATTCTTAAGGCTAGGACCGCTGTAAAACAAAGAATTCATAAATGCGTCATATGTTGGAAACAGAAGGCAACAACACAACAACAATTAATGGGTGATCTGCCTGAAGCTAGAATTACTAGAGGTAGACCTTTTCAACATGTTGGCATTGATTTCTGTGGACCTATTACGATCAGAGAATCTCGGTGTAGAGGGAGAATAAAAACGTCAAAGGGATATGTATGCATATTTGTATGTCTGGCAACCAAAGCCATCCACTTAGAAGCAGTAAGTGAATTATCTAGTGATGCATTTCTAGCAGCCCTTAAGAGATTTGTAGCACGACGTGGGCTAAGTAATCACATATACAGTGATTGTGGCACCAACTTTGTTGGCGCAAACCGAAAACTAACCGCTATCCAACTACAGCAAGAATGGGGATTGGACGATGAAGTCTACGGAATTGTTGAACAAATGGGAATAAAGTGGCATTTCATACCACCAGCTGCTCCGCATTTTGGAGGATTATGGGAGAGTGGTGTAAAATCTACCAAATACCATATGAAACGTGTAACAGGAAACGCCTTATTTACCTTTGAAGAAATAACGACTTTATTAACCCAGATTGAAGCCTGCTTAAACTCAAGACCACTGTTCAGAATCAGCATCTGTCAACACTAAATCATCATATTCCTAACTCTATTCATAGTTATTTATTTTATTTCCTTTGAATTTGCATACCATTTTTATCTCTTACTAATTCTCTCTTATACTCATAACGTTGAATTTATAACCGTTAATCATGAATTCTTGTAACCCACTACTAACCCTTTGTAGTTCTCTTCTTTTTGCACAGCCGTAGAGTAAAGTTCAATTTTAAACATTGTGGTAAAAATTAAAACATACAAAAATTCTATTGTGATTAAAGTAGTGAAAGTTTACTTAAAACCGATGTTTTAGTTATTAACCCCAATTACCGCGACATTTTTTGGTCCTTCGAGCCGGATCTTACCGTGCCTCACTCTTAATTAGTTCCGGTAATTGGGGAATGATATAATGATCCACCACGCGGTACGTTGCAACAAAGTGAAAGTGTTTTTCATCGCTCTAACATAAAATATAATTAAAAACATAAAACTAAAAATCTATAATTTTTTTTGAACAAAAAAAAACCAAAATCTACATTTTAATAAAATTGCTAATTCTAAGATAAACCTTTTTAATTGCAAGTTCAGTGTACAGCAAAAATAAGCATAGTGCATAAGTGATTCTGGTGAGGTATCAAAGGTCAAGTTTTTTTTCTTTTCAAGCACATTGCTCGAGTAAGTACTGTTAAACTATCGACTTATAAATTATGTGAGTGAAATGCGCAAGTTGCATAGAAATTGAAGCCCGTTAAATGTACATGTGATTTTCCTTTCAGTTCACATCACAGTTCCCAGTTACAGTTTTTTTTTCTTTTGGGAATTTCTTTTGAATAACGACATTGAAATTAATCAAACTTATGAAAATTATTAATGGATTTGCATTACATCAATTTTTCAGAAAGTATAGCTTCAATTGAAACAAATACAGAAGACTTTCAGGCGCAACTTTAACTTTGTTGGAAGTTAACCGAACCATGAATATTAATATTACATCGGCAGCTATTAACATTAAATCTTCAGATAAGTTTTTTTTTTGACATTTTTTTAACACAATCAAATGGTGCAAATTAAATTTTCGTTTTTATTTAAATTTTTTATATATTAATAAACATTAAAAACTGGACTTCATTTATGATAAGATAACAATTCTGCCGCGTGATCAGTTTTCTAATAAATTCGTGAACAACTGAATTTGAACAATTAGACAAGAACAATTGATATTCTTTCAGGTACAAGTCTCTCTCAAATACAAGTTTTTTTTGAATTCTTAAGAAACAATTATGAAAGATACTGCCTTGTTTACTTTAGAAATATTTGGTCAGTTATGATAACCATTTCATTGAATTCGTTAAGCTAGCGCGTTTTTAGGTATTATACACTAGTGACTTTTGAACATTTAGCGAAGCTCCATGTATAGCCAACGTATAAGAACTATTGGTGTGTGTTATTATGCAGTTTTATTTTGCTTTGACAAGTGGCAGTCAATGATAGATTAAAGATAATCGAATTTATGATCTTCACAGATAAACGTTTTCGTCAAAACCTTACTCGGCGTACATAATGAAAACTATTTTTTCTCGCATTATTTACAAACTTTTGATAAATTTCATGTGTTAAGACTTCGAATTGCGTAAACCAATACCCTTACCCGGGAGTAATCGTAGATACGATCGGTTGTTGACCAGCTAGCCAAGCGCTAAAAAACAACTTACAGCGAATAACGTACACGACCAGGGTACAGTAGTTGCGACAAGCACGAGTTTAGGTAAATTTCAAAATGGCCGAGGTACTCAAGCTTAAAATTACTACAAACTCCGAGAGAATCACGAAGTTAATCACAAATTCGGCAAAAACAGCAAAGGATAAACGCACAGATTCCTTTCTTAAGGCCCGATTACGGCTGCTTGATGACTATTGGGGTAAATTTATAAGCGCGTACGACGATTATGATGAGGCAACTCCGGCAACTAAACGTGTAGAGGATGAAATATTCAATACTGACATCTACTCTCTTACAGAATGTGCTTACATGGAAGCAGTCTCGTGGCTGAACGATGAGTTAGGTCCGCCACCATCAGTAACCGATAACTCCTTACTCAATACTACGACTATCAATTATCAGCATCAGTCAGTAAGGTTGCCCAAAATCGACTTACCGTCGTTTAGTGGCTCATACTTAGAATGGCCGTCGTTCCACGATACGTATGTGTCACTGATTCACAGCAATTGTTCACGGAGTCATGTACAAAAGATGCACTATCTCAAGACTACGATCACGGGTGAAGCATCGAAACTACTGAAACATCTGGCTGTAACAAGCAACAATTATGAGTCGGCATGGACAAGTTTACTAGACCGATACAACAATGAGCGTTTGCTAGTAAACACTAACCTACATTCTCTTGTCACGCTGCAAGGAATGGCAAGCTAGTCTCCCATCGAACTCCGTCGAGTCTTAGACAGTTTTAATCAATCAGTCAGAGCACTGAACAATTTATCTCGTCCAGTTAGTGCCTGGGATGATTGGTTTGTATACTTCCTCGCTGCTAAACTGGATCACCAAACCAGAAAGGACTGGGAAACCTCACTTACTTCTTCTACAAAGGTTCCTGCGTTTACTTCATTACAGCAATTCCTAGAAGGTAGACTCCACACACTAAGTACGTTAAGGAGCAATGACTCAAGCTTCACTAAAAGGATTTCTCCACCGCAACGGTACACACCACCTATGGTTCGAAATCATTATGCGTCCTCAGCCAGAGTGTGTTCTTATTGTGAACGAAAACACTTGTTATACTCCTGTTCACGCTTTCTATCGCTGGACATTAATGATCGCATCAAGTTTATCGAACGGAAGGCTTTGTGTAGAAACTGTCTAAGGTCTGGACACTCTATTGAATCTTGTCCGTCAGAGTATCGTTGCAAGCACTGTAAGCAGAAACATCACTCACTCTTACATCACGTCAGTACCGCTTCTTCGAATCCACAGGAATATAATCTACCACTCCCTCATCAAGTACCAGTGAAGTCTACATGTGCCCACGTTTCCAGCATTAAGAGTTATCAGCCTGCAGTCTTATTGGCTACAGCTATGATTCTTATACAATCACCTGACGGAAGAATCTTCAAGGCTCGTGCTCTCTTGGATCAAGGCTCGGAGTCCAATTTGATTACATATTCATTAGCTCACTTGTTGCATCTACCAAAAACAAAAACAAATGTATCCGTATTTGGAGTTGGTCAAATTAAGGCCGGCACTGTCAAGGCATCTGTGAATTACACCGTTATATCAATGATGGACCCTAAGATCACATACGCTGTACATTCGTTTGTGCTATCTAAACTGACTTACGTGTTACCATCACGTCCTGTGCACAGCACTGATTTGCCCCATATACATGGGCTTCAACTCGCAGATCCAGATTATGATAAGCCTGCCCAAGTCGATTTAATTCTAGGAGTAGAATTCTATAACAGCGTTCTACTAGGTGAAATGAGACGTGGTCCTCAAGGCTCTCTACTCGCACAATCAACTACATTAGGATGGATAGTATCTGGACCAATCAAGAACTCAACAGTTCAATTAATGACTACCGCAAGCTTCATCACTACCTCCACTGATGTAGATGCACTCTTACAGAAGTTCTGGGAAATTGAAGAACCTCCTGCTGCATCGCTGCTAACGCCCGAAGAAGCAGAGTGCGAAAATTTTTACCAATCAACACATCATCGAGATATCACAGGTAGATACATCGTCCGTTTACCGTTTAAGTCAACTGATCGTATGTTGGGAGGCTCTCGAGATGCGGCGATCAATGCACTCCTGCGCATGGAACGAAGATTTACCAAGGATGCAGAACTTCATAAATCGTACTCCAACTTCATGGAAGAGTACCTGAGATTGAATCATATGGAATTAGTAAGTGATGAAACAATTTCTAACAGCAAGGCTTACTATCTAAAACATCATGCTGTTGTTAAATTGAGTAGTACCACCACAAAACTTCGTGTAGTCTTCAACGGATCACAAAAAACATCCACAGGTTTGTCACTGAACGATCTACTCCATGTTGGGCCCAAGCTCCAGAATGACGTGATGTCAGTGCTGATGAAATGGCGACTTTTTCCCATCGTGTTTGCCGCTGACATCGAGAAAATGTATCGGCAAATTTTAGTCAACACCGCTGATAGAGACTTCCAACGAATTTTGTGGCGTTTTGATTCATCTCAACCTATTCAATGTTTTCGACTACGGATAGTTACTTATGGTACCGCCTCCGCGCCCTATCTGGCTTGTAAGACGTTGCATCAATTAGCTGACGATTCTGAGTCAATTCAACCTGAAGCTGCCAATGTTATACGTCATAATTTTTATGTCGATGATGCGCTCTTTGGAGCCTATGATGAAGATTCAGCTCGTCATCTTCGTGCCGAAGTAAATCATCTACTTCTAAAGGGCGGATTCAAATTAAGAAAATGGCTATCCAACACACCTGAACTGCTTAATGAGGTTCGAGAACAGGATAGGGCGCGCTTATCATCAGTCAAGTTTGTTAATAATGCAGAGATCAAAACATTAGGAATCATGTGGTGTCCATCCACTGACACTTTTCAGTTCAATATTCAGCTTACCGACTCCAGCATCTCCACAAAACGGTCTGTACTCGCTGACATCAGTAGAATCTATGACCCACTCGGTTGGCTATCTCCAGTATCCATTACAGCAAAATTACTGCTGCAGAAATTATGGATAGCTAGACTAGACTGGGATGAATGTCTAGCTGAGGACATACAAACTGAGTGGACATCCTATAAGCAATCGCTCAAGTTGCTGAGCAACCTCCGGATACATCGATGGTTAGGACTGAATAAGACTCAACTGGGATTAGAGATACACGGCTTCTCCGATGCATCACTCTCCGCTTATGGAGCTGCAGTCTACCTACGCATTAGTCACGACCATGACAACGTTCAAGTCACTCTCATTTCTGCAAAGACAAGAGTCAGTCCCATTAAAACTGTGTCCTTACCGAGATTAGAACTGTGTGGTGCTCTCTTATTACCTGAGCTGGTTGATCACGTACAGAGAACTTTGAATCTAACAAATGTACCTGTCCATTTGTGGACTGATTCTACTATAGTGTTGGCCTGGCTCCGTCAGCATCCCTCGAAATGGAAGGTCTTCGTGGCTAACCGAGTGGCAATCATCCAAACGAAACTTGCGACCGCTAGTTGGCATCACATCCAGTCGAGTGACAATCCTGCGGATTGCATCACAAGAGGCATCCCAGCATCCGAACTACCGACTTTCGATCTTTGGTGGTCAAGTCCACAATGGCTGCGAAAAACCTCTAACGAGTGGCCTCTGAGCTCGACCAGCCCATCCAACATCCAGCTACAAGAAGAATGTCGCATCGTTTGTAATACAATAACAATTATGGATGAACCTAAGTGTGATTTACTACACAAATACTCTAGTTTACGACGCCTACTCCGTATAACTGTCTACCTGCGTCGCTTTATTCATAACTGCCAAACATGTTCATCGTCACGAGTCCATGGCAGTATAACACTTCAAGAGATAGATACAGCTTTAAATTTTTGGATACGACGGGTGCAACATTCCGCATTCAACCATGAACATAAATGTCTGACAAGGAAACAAGCCTTACCAGCATCCAGTAAACTGCTAAGCTTACACTCGTTTATTGACAAACTTCAAGTGTTACGTGTCGGTGGAAGACTCAAGAATGCTTTAATCGCTTATGACGAAAAACATCCAAGGATAGTCGCCTTGCTTATCTGATCATCCGTCGTTCACACAATGCAACGCTACATGGAGGTGTCCAAGCGACACTGCAACACATCCGCTCAAAGTACTGGATCATCAATGGACGAAACCAAGTTCGAAAAATCATTAGAAATTGCGTTATCTGCTGTCGTTACAGAGCGTCCACAAACGCACAATTAATGGGAGATCTTCCAGCTGATCGAGTCAGGCCTGCGAAACCATTCTTAATTAGCGGTGTGGACTATGCCGGGCTCCTTCGTGTCAAACCAGTAAAGGGCCGAGGCAAAACAATCATAAAATCCTATGTGGCGTTATTCATCTGTTTTGCCACTAGGGCAGTTCACATTGAACTGGTCATGGACCTTAGCTCCGAGGCCTTTATAGCTGCTTTTCGCCGATTTGTTAGTCGTCGTGGCCGTTGCAACAAGCTGTACAGTGATAATGGGCGAAATTTCGTTGCTGCTGACAAGGAACTAACCTACCATCCCAAAAAACTGCTCCATCAATCGACCATGGGCGATCTTCTTTCCAATGAAGGGACAGATTGGAAATTCATGCCTCCAGCTTCTCCTCACTTTGGTGGATATTGGGAAGCGGGTATCAAATCGCTGAAGCACCATTTACGAAGAATAGTCGGCGCACACACGTTATCAATCGAAGAAATGACGACTCTTCTCACTCAAATTGAGGCTTGCCTTAACTCAAGGCCACTTACTGCACTAAATGACGATCCACAGGACTTCTCGGCGTTGACTCCTGGTCACTTCCTTGTAGGAGAAAGTTTGCTCATTCCACCGTCTCAACCCACATGTGACTTACTGAACCGATTAAATCGATGGCAACTAGTGCAGCATATGGTGGACCAACTATGGCAAAGATGGAGCAAGGAATATCTACATAACTTGAAAGTACGGAGCAAGTGGAAAGGTCATCGAACACCAGTCAAGATAAACGATCTCGTGCTACTCAAAGACGAAAACCTGCCTCCAGCCAAATGGTTCTTGTGTAGGGTGACGGAATTGCATCCTGGCGCTGATGGAGAAATTCGAGTCGTGACTGTTCGTCATATGAACAGCCACTACAAAAGAGCTATTACAAAACTATGTGTTCTACCCATAGACACGGCTCTTGATGATACTAATCCCCCTCTTTAATCTTTTTCAGTCACATATCCATCAACTCAACCGTATATCATGTCAAGTGTACAGGACATTCACGGCGGGCGGATGACTCAACTCTTTACAACAAGGAAGGATATGTTCGTGCTATCACACGAGGCGGGCGGAATGTTCAGAATCAGCATCTGTCAACACTAAATCATAATCATCATATTCCTAACTCTATTCATAGTTATTTATTTTATTTCCTTTGAATTTGCATACCATTTTTCTCTCTTACTAATTCTCTCTTATACTCATAACGTTGAATTTATAACCGTTAATCATGAATTCTTGTAACCCACTACTAACCCTTTGTAGTTCTCTTCTTTTTGCACAGCCGTAGAGTAAAGTTCAATTTTAAACATTGTGGTAAAAATTAAAACATACAAAAATTCTATTGTGATTAAAGTAGTGAAAGTTTACTTAAAACCGATGTTTTAGTTATTAACCCCAATTACCGCGTCAACCACTATGTCCAGTTACAAATGACCCAGAGGATACGGCAGTTTTAACTCCAGGGCATTTCCTTACTGGAAATGCAATTATTGCTCCACCAGAGGAAAATTTAATAAATACCAAAATAAGCAACTTAAATCGATGGAAATATATGCAGCAAATGCATCAAACCTTTTGGAAAGAATGGCAGAAAGAATATCTCCACAGATTGCAGCAACGACCTAAGTGGAATAAACACGTAACCAACATAAAAAGCGGAAATCTTGTTTTAATAAAAGATCAAAGATTACCACCTACTCGATGGTTGTTAGGAAGAGTAGTAGAGGTACACCCTGGACCTGACGGATTAGTAAGAGTTGTGACTGTAAAATCAAAAGAATCCAGCCTTAAAAGACCAATAACCAAAATATGCCTATTACCGATTGAAGAAAATCAATAAAACAAAACCACAAAATCTCCCATAACACATAACGTGCCAAGCAGCAAGTAAAAACAGTTAATTAAAATATCAACAAAAAAAAATAAAATAAGCAAAAATATATAAGAAAACAAATAACCTAATTACAAGAGTACACCACAAAAATAATCATAATAATAACAGCCTTTCATTCCAGCATAATGAACTCATATCACCTGTGCTTCCCGATCTGCTTAGCATTGCATTTCGTAATTGTTTCTGCCATCATTGCATACGATTGCGGACATAATAACATAAATATGTCAGCTGTTTCATTGATAGAGATTGAGGAATGTCACATAGAAAAACCGAAAACAAAAATTGACTTAGAAGAGATACAATTACTACAGTTAAGCGAACTTACCTACACGCATACGTATCAATGCAAAATTAACATCATACAATCCGTATACACATGCGGCATGTTTAGCCATATCTCTGTGGTGCTAGGAGGGTTATCCACATTTATTGTGGAACTAACATATGAAGAATGTATGCTTTTACATAATGAAGGGACATATAAAGTAGCAAATGGAAGAATAATTGCAGGGATTAAACCAAATTCATCATCATCATATTCTGAGGTAGTAGCAGGTGATTTAGAAGAAAGCGGAAAATGCATAGGAATACACTACACCTTAAATTCATGGAAAGATGTAATAGTCCTGCAAGCCATAACAATCACTATTACCGATGGAATTAGCACCGTAAGACTAGACGAAAACCAAATTACGATTAGAAATAATATAGTGTGCTCGTACCTCAGCGAAAAATGCACCGATCCGGAGAACGGGATTACCTTTTGGAAAATAGTTACCGACGAAAAATGTGAAGAGTCTAGGTACGATGTTCTGTGGGAAGGAAAGGCTAATAAAATAACGAATGAACATAACAATGATGTAGGAAAAACGACAATCGTGTACACTGTCAATACAGAGGAAACTGTGTTTGCGTTAGAGATAAGAAAACCAATTCCTGTGTGTAAATTTAAAGGGTATCAAACAGAACATCCTCGTTTAATAATCGTACCAAGACTTTCTACACAGTTTATGTTCACCAAGAAATCGATATCACCAACAAACCTAGATATCATAACATATGTAAATTCTAAATTTGTATATGCTGAAAGACATATGCGGCAACAAATTGAACAACTATACATCAACCTAATAACTCGAAGATGCGAGCTTGAAAGAGAAGTAATTCAAACATTGCTAACTCTAGCACCTCATCAGGGTAGTGATGAATTCGCACTAAGGCATATGAAAGAAAGAGGTTATACTGCTGTACCTAGAGGAGAAATTATATATATCATAAAATGTCAACCTGTAGAAGTAGCGGTTCGTAAAAGTGAAAATTGCTTCAATGAACTACCGATCACATATATGAATAAATCCTTTTTCATAACACCCAAAACCCACCTCATCCAAGAATTCGGTACAGAAGTTGCCTGCTCGTCCATTATGAGTCCTGCATATCATATTCTAAATGACTGGTATGGGTTAAATTCATTAATCCACAAAATAAAGGCTCCAAAAAAGTTACATCCATCACTAAATATAGACTGGAGATATGAAGAACCAGGAGATTTAATGAACGCTGGTATATATTCCCCAGATGCACTCACCGATTTGCGAAGACAAGCAATGTATGCCTCTGAAAGGCAAGCTGTAATAAACATCATCACAAAACGACTCCTAGGTAAAGACGTCAATCATCAAGACATGAATGTACTTAATCTGTTAACGCTAGGAGCAATGCACAATGTTATAGAATCCGTTCAGAACAAAATATGGAATGTATTTGGTGAAATTGGGAAAATATATTTAATTATTCTTGGTCTTTACACATGTGTGAAAGGTATCAAATTTATTTGCGATACTATCTTAAATGGAACCCGATTACACGCAATATTCGGATGGAATTGGAGAGTCTCAGCAGCGGCATGGAATACGTTAACTAATCACGTCATCCAAAAACACCAACAAGTAAGATCACAAAATAAGGAAATAATGCCTGAACTTACATCCGTAGTCGTACATGATGTATCAACCCGTACAGCTGAATCAACACACCTGAAAATGAAAACATCCAACATCTAACCGCATTAACAGAAAGAACCTCTCTATATCCCTCTATAGTTACCACAGTCGAAAAATAAATGCTTACTGTCAGATCATCAAGCAGCAGTTGAAATCTAGGCGATTTCAAAGGGGCGCAGAATGTTTAAGCAACATAATTATTGAGCAAGTGCTCTAAATAATCTACGAAATGCCAACATAAATTAATTACTTAGCCATAGGTTATTAACGTCGAGTTTAATAACTTCTGGCCTATTTATGAAATAAATTTTTAAATAAAATGTAGATAATCAGCAAAATTGCGCTGACTTAAAATAATTATAATTAATATTGTAACTTCACTTGTTCATAACAACTCAATCATACCGGCAGTGAATAAATTTAAATTATTACCGTAAAGCTCTTATTTATTTTTTTTAGAAGTATTTTTCATGCGTACATATTGACGCGCACAGCATTTGTTCGGGTACATCTGACAAATGACAAATTTAAAGTCCTAGTAATTACCTTTAAGGCGACGGCCCAATCACGACTTTATTCGCGTTTACGCGCGTTAACGCTTTGACGCGCGTTGACGTCGACATTTGGTTGTGTGTAATTCAAATCGAGTTATCCCATTCACCGCTTTGCGGCGTCAGCGGCGTTAAGCGACGGCAAAAGTCGAGCAACTTTCAACTTTTTGGCGTTGGCAGGCTATGAAATTTAAAAAAATCACAGTTCTAACAAGTATATACACAAATATCCATACATGAATTTAAATTAAAACAATATTTTTGACGTCCTGACGCTATGAATGAACCTTCAACGGACGTTAACGCGCACTAAGCGCCTGCCGCGTATAACGCGACGTCGGCATTGGGCCATCGCCTTTAGAATGAGCCCTTAGTCGCCGTTATCGCTTATGTAGTTTGCGAGCAATCCAACGCCAAAGTTCGCACTGGACGTGCCTGAAATAATCTAATTAAATAATTTTAATTTTTCATCGGGCATTACTTTGAGCCAAATCAACTTACAGAGCTCGTTGAGGGCTCATTTTTTAGATAATTTTATTCTCCACAACTTTGCCATGGCTCATTATCAGCTATCATTGCATGAAAACGAGCTATTTAATATAAACAAGCTCTCCCTCCTTTTCAAGATGGCGGCTTTTCCCAAGCCACTGCGACCCCATAAACTTGGTTTTATCATTGTCAGATGTACCCGAACAAATGCCAAAAAAAAAATTCCGTACCTCTTAAAATGCAATTTCATTTACTAATTTGACTGGACTATTAAGGCTAATCCCAAGGTCTATCAAGCTGGCGAACCCATTTCAGCGGAACCAAATGAAAGTTATATCTAATTTTTAACTTTTTTTTACTATTTAATTACCCAAAGAGAAATTTGTTTACTCCTTTGTTTTTTAAAAAAATGCATGGTTCTGCCAGCTTTATGTCAAGCTGGCGAACCCATTACAGCGGAACCAAATGAAAGTTATATAAAAATTTCTAACTTTTTTTTTACTATTTAATTACCCAAAAATAAATTTTTTTACTCCTTTATTTTTTAAGAAAATTCATGGTTCTGCCAGCTTTATGTCAAGCTAGCAGAACCATTCTTAATAACAACCACATGGATCCACAAACTTCTTATAATTATTTACCATTTTTTTACTAACAGTAATACTATTTTTTTACCCAACCGTTAAATTAATTTAGTTTTCCATGCATTCAAAAAATGAAACTTGTTTTGTCTGCTTTGTTATGACCTAAAAATAAAAATAAAAATTAGTAATTAAGTTAGGGAAAAGTAAGGACAACTTATCTGTTCGTGCCGCCCATTTGTCCTTGAACTATGAGACTGCTGATCCATCTCTATTCTAGGTGAAGATCACGGGGGTCCGAGAAGCCATCAAAACAATTGGGACGCTTGAATGGAGGTCCGCTGTTAGGGAAACCGAGCCGAGGATGCAGCATCACCCCATCACGACACGTTGTGATCCCAGCATCCCAGAAGCTAGCCCAGAGGATAAATTAATTTAAACTGATAAATAAATAGAAATTAGAAGTTAAGACTTACCCTGCATTCAATTTTGGTCCTGTAGTTCTAAGTGTAATGCGATGCACGGCTCCTCCGATGGTCCTAACCTCGTCCACTTTAAATTAATGTTTTCCCCTGAAACTTCATACTCCCGAATAGTTTGAGGTACGACATGGCCTGACCAGCATACAGAGCGTACTCCAACGAGTAGTAATTTTAAATTAAGGATCTACCCCGGAATTTCCTAAAATGTGGCCAAGGGCTGTCAAGTCCCACTTTTAATTTCATTTTATAGGCGAGCCCGAGTCAGTCGCATAGGCAGATATGGTGACGCGAAAAACGGCGGTTCCATTTTCACCGTATGGTGTCCGAAGGAGGAGGCGGAGGCGGTCAGGCTTGCAGGGGGGAAACTCAACTGCGGGCTGGACCTTGCCTACGTGCGATTCCAGAAGGACAAGCCGGAGGAAATGGCTGAGTCGGCCGGAAAGGCAGGTGAATGAGGGGACCAGAAATGGAATCCTCGTCAGCTGGGCGGGAGGTGGGCCAGTTCCGGCAATTAAAGGTTTGCCAGTTGAATCTACACCATAGCAGAGCAGCATCAGCAATGACGACGCGAGGCTTCGGTGAGATGAAGCTGGATATTGCTCTCATACAGGAACCCTGGATCTACAAGGGTAGGATTAGGGGACTATCTGGGAGCTTTGACACTCTGTACGTTCCCAATGCGAATGAAAGAATGAGGACGTGTGTGCTGGTGAAACACGGAGTGCAGGCGGTCTTACTGCCGCACTTGTGCACACCAGATCTCACAGCAGTACGCGTAGGTACTGGAAGTGGGGCTTTCATTCTAGCCTCAGCCTACCTTCCGTACGATTCGCCAGATCCTCCGCCCACCAGGGAGCTGGAAATTCTGGTTATTACCTGTGGCGAAAAAGGCACAGGGTTAATAGTTGGTTGCGACGCAAATGCACACAACACGGTGTGGGGAAGCACCAACGACAACCACAGAGGAGAGGCTTTGCTCGAATTTGTGGGATGCAACAATCTAGTTATTGCAAATAGAGGGGCAGACCCAACCTTCGTCGATGCTAGACGAAGGGAAGTCATAGATATAACTCTATGCAGCAACCGGATGCTGACAAGACTGACCAACTGGGAGGTGATGGATCGGACGATTATGTCAGATCACAGAGCCATCTCATTTGAGATAGCGTACGGAACCCCGGTCAGGGGAGACGGAATTAGAACCACGAGAATTCCCCGCAACACGGACATGTCTAGATATACTGAAATGTTGCGCACGAATCTCGGGGAGAGCGTGCCAAGGGTACCGAAAACCACAAGAGAAGCAGAGTCTCAGTTGCATATCCTGCAGACAGCGATAGAGAACGCGTTTCGAGTGGCGTGTCCTCTTACGTCAGTGGATGACCATGATCCCACACCCTGGTGGTGTAGGGAACTGGAGAAACTGAAGAAAGAGGTCAGAAGGGCTTTCAACCAAGCGATGAGGTGCAATGACCCGGTTGCCTGGGAGAATTATAAAGCCAAGAAAAGAGAAATGAAGCAAACTCTGCGACGACGGAAAAGGGAGTCGTGGAGGGACTTCTGCTCGAGCATGGAGAGCATATCTGAGGCCAGCGGACTCCAGAAAATGATCTCCAGGGGCCCGGTCTCCAAAGTCGGACTCGTTCGTGACTCGTCGGAGAAAATGGCGGAGACGCTGGAGGAAACCAACAAGATCCTGATGGAAGTTCACTTTCCTGGCAGCTATGTCTCGGATAAATCTTAGGCTATTCGTAACAGAATGACTACAAGGATGAACCGAGAGGAGGCTAACGGGGTGGTGACAGAGGAAGGGGTGAGACGTGCAATAGACACATTCTCTCCCTTCAAGACATCGGGTCGTGACGGAATATTCCCTGCGCTGCTCCAATGGGGCAAAGAAATCATTGCACCCAGGCTTAGGGGAATATTCGTTACCTGTCTAGCAACAGGATACATTCCGGCGGTGTGGAGGGAAACCAAAGTGGTATTTCTCCCTAAGCCAGGTAAGAAGGACTATACCGAGGCGAAGTCCTCCAGACCGGTCAGCCTAACATCCTTTCTGTTGAAAACAATGGAAAGAGAGTGGTAGCAGACCACCTGAGTAGTTATTGGGTCGGTTTAGCGTGGGAAAATTTTCCCCCAAGGTCAAGGCCAATGACCTTGCCCATCATGGGAACTAGGTCATTGACCTTGCGCATCATGGGAACTAGGTCAAGGCCGTGCTCATCACGGGGACTAGGTCAAGGCCATGCTCATCACGGTCAAGGCCATTGACCTTGCTCATCACGGTCAGGCCATTGACCTTGCTCACCAGGGGAACAATGTCAAGCTCGTTGGCCTTGGGTCGCTTGGCGTTGAGTCAGGGTTAGTGGCTTGGGACTCGGAGGTGACTCAGTTGGGGACTCGGCGGTGACTCGGCGGTGACTCAGTTGGGGACTCGGCGGTGACTGGGCGGTGACTCAGTTGGGGACTCGGCGGTGACTCAGTTGGGGACTCGGTGGTGACTCGGCGGGGGACCCGGCGTGGGACTCGGCATGGCTTGAAAAAGGAAACACAATTGCTGGAGCTGGTGGTGGTGGTGCCAGTGTTCCTGGAAGATCTTTACCGCATTCGTCCCGAATGCTTTAATATGTGCACACCTAGGCAAACGACGTCTGAACATGCTATGACCTTGCAGTCGGGGCCAGACCAAAGCTGACGCATGTGTTCATTTGCCAGCGTGTACTAATGGGCTTCTATAGGAGCCCAAAACGAAACCTGAAAATTGGCTATTGTGTGATGTAGCAAGCAAGTGGATCTAGAAGCAAAGTAACAGGAACGCAGAATTGAAGCATATGATCTTGATCGCTGTCGTAAACAGGCCGCAAGATCCGGTATAAAGAAAAAAGCAAATGCTCAGGCTAGCAACAGCCAGCAGCTTTCCAAGCGAGTGCATATCTGTAAAAACAATAGGGTGAAAGAAAGAAAAACAATTTTACGATTTGTTTATTTTATTGAATCATTATATTTTTCACTTATACTAATAATAACCTGAAAAATAAAATTAAAAAATTGATGGACCTGGTGGTGACAGTGTTCCTGGTAGATCTTTACCGCATTCGTCTTTCCCGAAAGTAGTTATTGGGTCGGTTTAGCGTGGGAAAATTTTCCCCCAAGGTCAAGGCCAATGACCTTGCCCATCATGGGAACTAGGTCATTGACCTTGCGCATCATGGGAACTAGGTCAAGGCCGTGCTCATCACGGGGACTAGGTCAAGGCCATGCTCATCACGGTCAAGGCCATTGACCTTGCTCATCACGGTCAGGCCATTGACCTTGCTCACCAGGGGAACAATGTCAAGCCCGTTGGCCTTGGGTCGCTTGGCGTTGAGTCAGGGTTAGTGGCTTGGGACTCGGCGGTGACTCAGTTGGGGACTCGGCGGTGACTCAGTTGGGGACTCGGCGGTGACTCGGCGGTGACTCAGTTGGGGACTCGGCGGTGACTCGGCGGGGGACCCGGCGTGGCTTGAAAAAGGAAACACAAGCAAAGAACCGTGGATTTATCACATAACTACATGAATTAATGTGCCTGTGCATGTGCCTCTTGCTCCACAACACTGTGGATGAAAGTAAAAGTGATACTTGCGATTCTTGACGAGTATTGTATGGTTGTTGTTATTACTTGAACTTATGAAGCCGAGTGAATGAATGAAATAACTTGTTATGTGCAGAACATTTTTATTTTATTTTCTAAAATTGGATTAATTATTACACTAGTTGTGAAATTCTGTTCTTAAACCTAAATGTATCCACTGCATACTGCTCCCACGGTCCTTTCCTACTTTGTCTGTATGCAAAACTCCATACTATCATATATCTAACTTGTAGGTCGTCAATGAAATTTATTTTTTTCCTCATAGCTGCTCGTGTAAATAATAATGAATTGCTAGAACGAATAAAATACCACCTAAAAATTTCAAAGTGTTGGATGCATAAAGAATCGTTTTTGATTTTTGATTTTTTGTTAGTGGTGATATCTGATCTTTGAATCGCCCGCATTCGTCTATCCTATTAGCATGGATACAGTGTGGTGAACGATGTCTATGGTCGAAATCGACATCCGATGCACCATTCATAGCATTTATCTGCAGAGAACAAAAGTAACATTTAACACGGTCTTTGATGTTTGTGTAAAAAAATCCGCTTTTCGCTAGCTGATCTGCTGTATCTAAGTCAATTGCTAGATTATCGAATGTTTTCAAACGATCGTATTCTTGTTTCAAATTTAACATTTTTAATGAATGTAGCAGGTTTTATATCACGTCTTTTATATTAATCCATGTGTTGTGTTTTGATGGAAAACCAAGCCACTTCACTAAAACTTTATTACCGCGTCTTTTTATAACCTTTTCTACTAAATAAACATCAGGGTTTTTCACAGGAGCTATTTCTGGTTCATAAAATCTGCCTTGAATTGTATTTCCTTGGTAATCTTCGAGTATATATGTTGTCGGGTAAACAGGTTTAACTTCTTTTATTTTAAATATCTCTGTGGACCAATTAGGTGTATAACCCTTTTCGAATACATGTTTATGTTTACTTATACGAACAAAACCACCTGCTTTGTATTTCGGCTTTGATTTTATTTTAGGGTATTTATACACAGATAATAATAAACGTTTTTCGTTGTGCGGCCCAACATCTACAGGTCTCATCTTAATCGTACGATGTTTTGTTGTATTGTAGTCCTCTGTTAACTTGGTCAACATGCTAATCCAGTGATAATTACCATTCATGCTGAATTCTTTCCACATCATATTTTTCAACGTTCTGTTAAATCTTTCTACAATTGAGGCTTTCAACGTACTGTAGCTGGAATAATGGTTTATTTCGTAATTTTTCATCAGCTGACGAAATGGTTTATTAAAAAACTCTTTTCCATCATCGGTTTGTAAATTTCTTGGAATGCGTCCTGTATTAAAAATCGACCGCACCGCTTTAACAACTTCTGATGCCTTTTTAGATTTTAAAGGCAGTGTCCATGCATATTTTGAAAAAGTATCAATGACAGTGAGAAGAAAACGGAATCCTTGATTTTCTGATGAGTAAGAGCCCATTTCGACCAAGTCTGCCTGCCACAAATCATCTATACCTTTGGTAGTGACATGCCGGCGTTTAAAATTTTTTCTAACTGGTTTATGCAGTTCGTTGATTATCTGTCTTCTGCTCATTGTACGGAATGTATAAATACCAGAGGTTGAATAATCAGTTTATATACAAAGCAGGAATGATCAAGTTTAATCACCCATTTACGATGATGGTTGCGGGGCCTTCGGGATGTGGGAAAACAACATTTATAAAAAATCCCCTTAATACTAATCAGGTATTTATACAGCCGCAAATTAAAAAAATTATTTGGTGTAATGCAGAACACGGTGCACTCCCACCGGATATCAAAGTACAAAACATTGAATATTTAAATGCTATACCAGAGGAGTTTGTAAATCATGTAAACGAGCCAAAGTTGATTGTTATAGATGACATGATGTTAAATGCGTTTAGTAAACATGTGTGTGAACTATTCACTAAGGGGTCTCATCATCGTAATTTCTCTGTAATTCTTGTGACACAAAACGTATTTCATCAAGGAAAATTCAGTCGTGACATATCGCTTAATTGTAAATATCTTGTTGTATTTAAAAACCCCCGGGATAAAAGCCAATTTACCCATCTGGCCCGACAAATTTACCCAGAAAATAGTTTAGAACTTGTGAGAATATATAAAGAGATAACTCAAATGCCTTACGGGTATTTGTTAATTGATTTAACTCAGGACATTAACGACGTCTTAAGATTTCGCACTGATATATTTAATAAACACTTTGTAACCTGTTTTTGTCCGCAAAATTCTTTACATAGTAAGAATGGCATCACGAATGAAACGATTAAGGGACAACAAGCATATGCTATATGTTCTTAAAAAGGCTAAACCAGATCTAAGAAAGTCCATCATACAAAATGCTGACCCCGAGGTTATAAAAACACTTTGTGAAATTACACTCAACACCTTAAAAGGTAACCATATGCCGCATGGAAATATCTACAACTCTTTGTGTATGTATAAAAAGGATATGCGTACGTTGATTTGCGCAAAGAGGTCTGTTGCTAAACAACGTAAAATACTAGTACAGAGAGGAGGGTTTTTACCAGTTTTATTAGGAAGTGTATTATCGGGAGTTATCGGGTCGTTGATTGAAAAATATGCATAGAAATAATGGACTTAACAAGATGCTACTTCTGTCGCCAGAGGTTTACAACAAACTTAAAGATGAAATTGAAATGACTGCAAGTCAGTCCATTTTTGATAGAGCAATGAATAAAATATTACAAAATAAAGACATGAGTGATTCAGAAAAATGGTATAGCTATCGAAATCAACTAATTTCATTTTTAAATCACAATCGGAAATCCAAACGAATGCTTGATAAAGAAACAAATTTATTCAATGAGCAAAAAAGTTTACGAGATAGTGCCACACAAACGAAATTTATTTTTAAAAATGATGTGTTAACACAGACTTCACCAACAACAATGGATTTTCTAGACGAAGAAGTCTTTGAAGAAGCAGGTAGTATAACACCACCAAGAAGATCTTTATCACCAGCGGCCAAAAGACGATTATCAGCTAGTGGTATAGCAAAAACGCTAAAGCCGCCACAAAAAATACTAAGAACAATATCTGCACCTAACGCACGTGAAAAGGATTATAAAATAATTACGGGTGGAGATGGTATAACACAATATACTGTACCAATGAATATGACTGTCGATGAAGCTAACGATGTTATAGAAGAATTAGAACAAAGTGGAAAACAAACAAAACCAGTCCAGAAACAGTCTATATTAAGACCCTCTGAACTAGAATCTGGTCAATATACGCTTTCATTTCCTGTGCGCAAGCTCGCTGTTAGACAGAGTGAACGTTTGAAGAACCCAAAGGATAAACCAAAAAGTACTTCGGACATTCCTTGGGAAAGACTTTAAAAAAAATGCCAGTGGATATAAAAGAAAATGATTTCTATGTTTGTCTTTTGAGTAATAACTCTATGCAATTTTACCCGGAAAATACGCTATCGGCTTTTACAAATGCACTTGCTAAACCATGCAAATTTAATGGAAACTGGCGTGTCGGAATAACTGAAATTTCACTACCAAATCTTGAAATAACAAAACGTGCAATCTCCAACAATGAAGGAAATGCGCCTAAAAAAATGAGGCGCGCAGACGACCAGTTAAAGGAAGTTAGAAAGCAGCATCAAAAGGATTTTAAAATACTTAGCATCAAAATAAATGAAAATGTAAAACTTGAATGGACGCCAGAAAATCTTAAACAAACTAGCTACAGAGCTGGGCAAATAAATCTTTCTGCATTTTTACTAACATTTTATAATGCAGTTACACCTTCATGGTATACAATCAGAGGCCGCGGAACCTTATTTTAACTGGGGTTGCGAAACAGTGTTTTTGTCAACTTCGTCGCCTTTTGTTTTGGACCGCCTTTCTGAGCTGTTGCAACACTTCACAACAGCGTGCAGCAACACCTCACAACACCCCCTTGGAATCCCTAAATAACGTTTGCCATTTTTCCGCGGATTCTACAACTTTCGCTTTATTTGATGTTTTGGAGGTAGGAGCGACTGGAGTCTCCATAGAGTTTGACTGGCGGATCGATCAACGCAGGCGCCTAGAAATTTTACAGTGCTGCCACTACACCCAGACGCAAATTCTCTGAGACGCCCCGACTTTTCCCGCCAACCACAGGGACTTAAAAAAATAGTGGAACTTACTTTTGAGACGACCCTCGTATATGAGAAAGACAACGAGCTCTTTTCATGAATTTTCATGCCGTAAGAGTTAGTTACTCACAAGACAAGGGTCGTTTTTATGATCTTTGGAAAAATCTCATCTGTTTTCAATCAGGTAAACGTGCCAAATAGCGCTGAGTGGTCAGAACAACCTTTTTTTCGAGGAATCTATAAAATTTTTTATGATATGAGTAAAACATACATATTTTATAATATTTAATGTGAGGTTTCAATCATTGATAGAAGAAAATCTTTTTATTCCAGACTTTCTTCCTGGCTTTTGTTTTAATAACTGCCGTTCTAGACGTTTGCCCGAATCTCCCGCTGATCTGTAAACACTTGAAAAGATTCGACGATCGCACATAATCTTTGATAAAAGGTTATGAAAAATTATTTATTTTTTTTATGTGGAAGACTACAGGTCAGAGAAAGCCCTTTGTACTGTCGACAATCTATTTTCTTCGCAATGTCATACAGCAAGCTCTAGTCGATAGATAGTGAAGGGGAAGAGAGAAGTAGGAAGGAACTGCCACAACCACCTAACCCCAACCATTTCTATCGCGACTCTGGCATCGGGGCAATGAGAAACAACTCGCTGGAGTGTTATGCCTCCTGAAACGAGTTGAATCCCTTTGAACCGATGACATGCGCTGGGTGGAGCGGGGCAGTGCTAGCGGAAGGCTATGACAGGAGGAATGAGGAATGTAAGGAGGGAATAAGAAAGAAGGTGGGAAAGGCGAAGGACCGTGGGGCTCAGCCGGGATTCGAACCCGGGACCTCTGGGATAGTAGCCAGGCGCCTTACTCCCTAGACTACCGAGGCCCCGAGGTTGTAATTTAATAGCAACATTTTAAATTCGGTATAAGAATAAATGTAAAACGAATTTTCTCTGGTTTTTGTTTTTTTTATGTGATAGCCTAAGAAGCTCAGGCTGGTTATTCTCGTTGGCGAGTGACGTGACTACGAGGGACGCGGTGGAATAAAACTGTCGATACCTACAAACGTATCGAAAGAAATATCACTTCACACGCCACCTTGCTACAATTAGTATATGACATTTGTAGATCTAGTCGCCAGGAGTCTCTTAGATTGACAATGAGAATATCTGTCACATCACTCGACAATGAGAATAAGGCTGCAGGTGTCACGCTTTGTACTGCCAATCCGTCATGCCATGTCGTAAACGTCATGGTGCAATGTCTAGTAGTAAGCTTAGCTCGAAGGATAGTGAGAAAGACAGGATAGATTAGGGGGAGTCGGGTGGCTGTTGGAGGAGATGGCGGTGAACCTTGCGTTTGAACTCTTGGGTGTTGTATGAGTTCGGGAATGCTGACTATGGAAGGTTGTTCCACAGTCGAGCTGTTCTTGTTATAAACGAATTTCCCGGAGTGTGCGCGAAGATGAGGGCTGTAAACTGTGGGAGTGAGCCGAGCGGGCAAGTTTGTATTGCGGGAGGGAAACGTTGCCGTGGTGGCATAAGGTTACTTATTTCAGTGGAGCAGTCATTGTGGTAAAAAAGGTAAAATTTTGCAAGAGCTGCTACATTCCTACGGTGGCTTTAGTTAAATTTGAATGTTGTTTACAACTATCGAATTTAAAAATGTATATACTTTTCTTAGACCGGTTCCACACGTTAAATTTTCTGTTCAAGTTTGCGATGTTCAATACTTTTTTTAGCTAGAAATTTGGTCTTGAATTGAACAACTGGTGTAGACACCAGAGATGAAGCGAAGTTGTGTCTACACTAATGTTAAATTTATATCAAATTTGATTGATGAGAAGAAGATTTTGTTTAGCTGTCACAGCTATGCGTTTATACCTATACTCCTATGCATATACCCACACACATAAAAAAGTTGAAGGTAAGATCAAAAGTTGAATAGAAATTTCTGTTCAACTTTTTCTTGCTTTCCATGCTATGTTGAAGGAAATGGTTCTTCTAATTTTGTATACGAGCGAAAGAGAAGGAAGTGTTAAACATCGCAAACTTGAACAGAAAATTGAACGTGTAGATCCGGTCTTACAATTTTTAAATAAAATAAATTTTGCTTTTTTGTTTTCAAAACCACAGGGGTTGCGGCGCCACCCCACAAAATTATCAGGGGTTGCGGCCGCAATCCTTGCAACTCCACTTCCGCGGTCTCTGTATACAATGTACTTGAATGATGTTAAAACGAAAATGTGGAAGCGGTTAGACGATGACCACTTTAATGAAGTTATCCCTGAAATAAAGTATAAGCATGAGCCAGACGAATACATACTGCACATATATCAAGGAAAAAGCACTTCAGAAAACATTATTTTAAAATATAAGAACTATGAATCAATTGAAGATTTTGTTGATGATGTATTTGGTCAAGTTCCTAGGAAGAATAGAAAACACCCCGTTTTGAAGGGTACAATAGACAACTACACACATCCACCGGCTAGCATAAAAACAGCTGAAAATAAAGAGAAAAAAGCTGGTAAAAAGGAGCATGGTGTGTTCGAACTCCGTTTAGAGGAATTGGGCGTTACGATAAAAATAAAAAAACCACTACCCTCACACTTGAATGTTAAAGATCTCATGACATTGCTTTTAGCCAATGTACACTTTGACGATAAAAAGCTTAGCGAAGAAGAAAAACATAAACGAATTATTGAAATTAAAAATACAATTTTCGAAATATTGAATAGGCTGAAGAAAGATTCACTCAAAGCAAAGGCACCCGAGCAACGGAAAATAACTAAAAACAGTGAAATTTTTCAAGTCCCATATGAGAAACAAAGCTCAGGCGACTATTTATCCACACCAGTACCAATTAATACAAACATAGATAATCTTTCAAACTTCATCACAGATGTATTTCTCCAAACACCTGAAAACAAGCGTAATCCTGATGCATTGTTGGCAGAAATAAAAGAGTCATTTGACACAGCGGGATTACAAAAAGAGCACAGGTCAATAATGGAAAAAATTAATTCTTTCGATACAACAATTAGAGAATTGACACAGCGATTACCAAGAGGTACACAAGAAACTATAAAAGATTGTTTTGAGAAGAATATAATACATATATACACTGATATTATTCAACCTAGAGCTATAGGCGATAAACTAGTAAGATATCTACGAATTTTACCGATTCAAGAGTGTGGTACTATATTAAGATTTGAACATATAGAATACTGTCCTATCGAAAAAACTTTTATCGAAAGTATTTCTATAAAAATAACTGACCATCAAGGTGAATTAGCTGACTTTAAAACAAGTATTATCCTTACATATGTAATGCTGCATTTTAAGAGACAATAAAAACTATAAATATTCACACAACAACTTGTTTTTGCATAGTATAAAGAGAATTACGAGATGAATTCCTACTATACGCGTTATTATTTAATACAAAGCGGCCGCGGTCTGTCAGATATCGGAGAATTATATCGTGGTCCACTTATTTATCAACGTGGAAGAGGTATCGGTAGCTTTTTCAGTGCGTTATTTCGACACTTAAAACCTCTAGCTACATCGGGATTAAAAACATTGGCACAACAGGCTGTAAAAACAGGGCAAGCTATAATACAAGATAAAAACATCAACAACAAATCAGTTAAAGATATTTTAAAAGAACACGGTAGACTTGCTGCCCAGTATTTAGCTCAGAAAGGTATAAATAAAGTGTTTGACGGTATGAGTGGAGCAGGTATAAAAAGACCGAATCCGTTTACAACCTTGCATATAAAACCAGCTCTTAAACGCAGGAGACGTGGCAAAACAACTAAACGCACAAGAAGTTGCAAAACTAAAAATCAAAGAAGAAGAGTAAAAGCAAGAGTTTTAAAAACAAAACAAAAGATACGTAAACGTATACTGGACATTTTTGATAAGTAATAAACATAATGTCTTATAAAGAATGTATGAAATCGGAATTTGATCTTTTTTCCACACCACCAGTTCAAAGCAATATTTTGAAAACAGAAGAAGTAGCATATAAGCCAATAGCCTCACTAGACAACTCCTCTGTTCTAGAGTTTGTTACCTTGGGTCATGGAGATACATACCGTGATTTATCTAGCATTTATCTTCGTTTAAAATTGCAATTAATTAAAATAAAAGATGGGAAGGAAGAACTTTATCTGAATGATGGTGATGCTCCAGGTTTAATAAACAACATTTTACACTCCATATTTCGCCAGTGCACCGTATATTTGAATGGGAAACCAATTGCTCAAACCGACCACAATTACAATTATCGCGCTTATATTGAAAATTTATTAAATTATGGTAAAGATGCTGCATCAACCCATTTGGAGTCGGTCGGTTGGTATCTTGACAAAGATGACACGGAAATTGCAGATATCGATAAACCCGTCGCTGAATTACATCAAGGCTATTTAGATCGGCAGAAACTTTTTAATAAAAGTAATGTAGTGGAATTGATGGGGAAAATCCATACTGATTTGCTTAATCAGGATAAGTTGCTATTAAATGGTGTCGATTTACGTGTAGTTTTATCGCTTGAAAAACCGGAATTTTACATTTTACCTAAGGCCGGCGATGAATCACCACAATTAAAAATCTTGGATGCAACCATGTACATGAATCACGTAACAGTCAACCCGAATATTTTATTAGCACATGAGACAGTTCTACAGCGTTCAAATGCCATATACCCATACAAACGAATTGAAGTTAAGAACTTCACTATTCCCGCAAACACATTTACACTTTCACTGAATAATAGCGTCATCGGACAGTTACCGAACTTAATAATTTTTGGTATGGTGGACAATGATGCGTACACGGGCAGAAGTACAAAGAACCCCTTTAACTTTAAAAATAACAACATTACAAGATTCAATTTATCAGTGAATGGCGGACAGATACCAAATCAACCTCTCGAATTTGACTACTCAAAGGATAATCCGATTAGTACACGCGGATACAATACGTTATTCAGAGGAACAGGTATTCATTATTTCGATAAAGGTCATCAAATATCCAAGAAATTATTCGACAAAGGATGTTTTCTTCTTGCTTTCGATTTAACCACAGACAATTCATATAACGCGACTTGCGGCAATTTACTAAATCAAGGGACAGTACGAGTTGAAGGAAAATTTAGAGACGCGTTACAAAATGGTGTGACATGCATTGTATATGCTGAGTACGATGGAAGCATTGAAATTGATAAGGATCGAAATGTTTACACAAATTTTTAAATCTATATAAGACGACTACGTGCAACCAAACTGTTAGTTGACAAATTGCTTTATTACGGTAACAATGAGCTGTTTAATTAATGTGGAATACTTTTGCGGGGGTGAATATACCTTCTTTAAAAAAGTCTCTTTAGCTGGATTCACTGCGCAAAATAAAACCTTTGCGAAGGAAATAATGTTTAAGTATCCAACATCTAGTACAGAATGCAGCGACAACAATCAACTAAATTTGGCAACCTTGAACTAAAACGGATAGATGAAGACCTTATAAAAACTCTAGCGAAATTTAAGACAATCTTTGTTCGTGGTACATCAACTAAGGAGTTTATAAATAACTACGTTACATCTCTCACCAAGGTCATTGATCTAGAGGCAACATTTACCTCTGAACAAGAATGAACACGATCGAGCTTGCAGCTGCATTGACAAATAATCGCGTAACAAACAAGTTTTTTAGAGGAGTCTTCCCCTGCAACCATCTACCACAAAAAATAAAAAAACCCGCATGCGTCATAGCTAATACGGATCCATCACATAAAGGTGGGACTCATTGGGTTCCATTTTACTTTCCTAAACAGGGTCCTGCAGAGTACTTTGACTCGTTTGGAAGATATCCCACTAAGAACTTTTTTCAAAAATTCCTACTTGCTAATTCAAACACATTTTTAAATAACAAGAAACGATTACAAGGCCTGCTTTCATCAACCTGTGGACATTATTGCTGTGTGTTTCTATATTCTCGATGTAGAGGAAAAAGCTTGAAGAGTTTTTTAAAACATTTCTCCTCGAGTGATTTCAGTTTGAATGATAATAAAGTAATTAACTTATACATGAAGAATTTTACACAAAGTGGTGGGGATTTTTGTAACCAGTCATGCAAAGCCGAGATCAGTACTAAAATAACCTGAACACACAAAGTTTGATTACTCAGTGTGTAAAATTAGTTGGAATAACATGGAGCCATCACGTAAGAGACAAAGAACCGGAAAGGATAAGCCGCCTAAATGTGAATCAGTACCAGTAGCAACAAAATCTAACAAGAAGAAAAAGCTGACCAGATGTGTAGCAGAAGTACCCGGTGAAAATCTAATGTTAAACTACACGTACGATGTAGACGACTGCCATAACAAGAAAGTTATACTAGGATTTGATACATCATCATTCGAGGCCAAAATAGTGTTTCATCAACATGGCCGTTTTCCTGTTTCAACAACATATGCAGGATGGACAGCCGTTTTTAACTATCTCTGTAACTTGCAAGGTCAAATTGAACTACTACCACCAAACCAGGAGGCGTTAAAGCAGGAACATAAAATTGCCATTGGTAGTGGCAGCATTATCCTAAGGCATACGGAACTTTGTAAATAATTTGAAATGCTGAAATTTTTAAACATCGTCATGTACCACAACAACAATGCTTCAGATAGCGTGAAGGAGTTTTATAAGAAGTATGTAGAAAAATGTAAGGAGAAAAATGTATTAACATTAGCATGTGAAGATTTTTTTATTCCACCTCGTACCTCATACATCCATTTGAATTATTCCCGATTGTTTTACGAGATACTTTTGTATTGTACCGTAAATCTTATTTTTGATACAATAAATTTCAATTCAAATAAATAAAAGAATTCTTTTTTAATTTAAAACATTTTATTCACTAACATATACAAATATATATTAACACAGTTTTGTACAGCACAGCGTAGAGTAGGTAATTTCCCGTGAATCATGCAGAACGTTTCAAAACTTTTCAAGTTGCGTAGCTTTGGAGTTTCAAGTAGAATTATTTCAGCCTCTGGTAGGTATTTTTGGATAAATTTCCTCTTCTCAGGTCCTTTCACATAAATTGTTAAATTTGAATAATTTGCCAGTATGTAGGGTAATTCGTTGTAATCAATATTTCCACCATTCCATCTTAATCCATTTATTTTGTTAAAGTTGAAATCATCTTGCCAACGAGCTTTTGGTGATAATTCATTGTACGGATATGGAGACTTAAAAAAATACAACTCTGGTACAAGTGATTCATGACGTAAAACTACTAACTCTTTAGCAAACAACTGATAATTATTTCCACTGACAAACTGAGCATCTATAATAACTGCTTTCGAATTCATGACTTTTAGTATTTAAAAGAAAACTCTGAATGATTGTTAAATACATATTTTGAGCTCTTATATATGATTCCTTGATATTTAACAAATATGGAACTCATTTCCACGCCACCCATGAGGTAGAGTTTTTGGTGCGTTTTTTTTAAATGTGGTATCACCCATAGGCCTAATCCACGAAACTTATTCATATATCTTCTTCTTCTAAATTGACGTGCTACAGAAGTGTAAGCAGCTACACATATACCTCTCTCTGTTGTTGCTATTGTCTCACAAACACAATTTCTTATCTTTTCTGTCTTTTAAACCCATATGGTAGTGAGCTGTGATCTTCTAGAAATCTTCGTTTATTTGAAGTCACTTTATATTTTTTTATTTCTGGAACTGTTACTACCTCGTGTTCTTTTGTGCGACGAATATTTTTTGAAATGATAGGAATATAGTCGTTCTCATTGTCGTTTAATATCATGTTTTTAATTGTTTCTAAATTTATATGTTGCGAAGCTTCGTAATTTAGACAGATTCCCTTTACTTTACTCTGTACCTTGATGGATTCATCTTTTGTGCTATAAACCGCGTATGCATAATTTTTAGCGCCTCCACTTGCAAAAGTTGTTATGTAACTACCAGACCCGTAGCATTCTAATTCATCGGTCAAATCTCCAACGAATTCTCCAGTTGGCGGATCGTATTCCCCCTCTCTGCTAATATATATGACAGAATCAGTGTCATAATATAAAACTCTTTCTCCAAGTTGCTCCAGATAGCTAAATAACTTAAGGCGTGCCTGAGTGGTGGTGTAAGATGCTATAGATACGTTAACGGTCCCCAGAGATTCTGCAGCTTTTTCTCTGTAACTCCAGTTCACAATTAGCGTTACTTCATTGATTGGGAGAAGATGTTGTACCTCTACGGCAGGATTGATTAGCAACTGATACAACTCTCCTGAAGTGTTAATTATACTGGTCTTCGGTTGGTTTTCTCTCTGTCCAAACTTTCTCCAAAAAGGAGTTCAAAATTAGTTTAGCTAGCGATCGTAGTCCAGGGTTCTTATCAACTTCTGAATACTCTAGTTGTACACCTTCATTTTGCAGAAATTCCTCCAAGTATTTCCTCTTTTCCTCTTCATTCGAAGTCGATTTGTTTGGCCATCCTGATGCTTGCTGTTTCATTTTAATAAATTTGTTCATCATTGAAGTGAATAGGCCACCTGAGAGGGTTGATTTGTCGTACGTTTCAGTTTTATAGCTCCATATTTCGTATATATCCAGCATCTTGTATCCTCTACTAAGAGCCGTTTTCACCTCGTCAATTACCCAGGTCCCCATCAGAGCTCTTTCCTCATCCGTATGTGAGCATTCTGGGTGCTGGTTTTTCTCTTCACTACATCTATAGCACAATGGGAACATTAATTTATTATTCTGTTTAATCGGTAAAACGGGATGATACAATTCTTCAGGTGGTAAAATCTTACATTTAATCAGTCCCTCTATTTTATTTAAATCAACTTTGGAGCATGCATCTGTTCCGACATATAATTCAGGGTGACCAATTGGAAATTTTCCATATTTGCAAACCCAAGGATACAATGAGCATACATCAATGTATTTTATTTTTTCACCGGGCTTACATTCGTAATGTGTATAAGCATTACCTGTCCGACCTCCATAAAAAGCATCTCTAGGATTTAAAGGTGAATTTGCTAATAAAGGATGGCTTCTTAAAGCTTGAATGTCTTTATTCCTATCCATCAGTTTACGAAAATCACACTCCCACATATCAATAACTTCGTATCCATAGGAACGTAAACGCTCTGTCTTTGCAGTTGTTACTTCATATCGGTGATTTAGAGTATCGCTTGGGTCATCATGAAGAGGTTGATCACGGTTATGTTTCAAACACTTTGGATGTCCATGGTAATAACAGCCATGGAATTCAAAAATTTGATTAGTCTCTGCACAATAGCCATCTACTTACTTTTACTCCGCTCAGCACAACTTCTCTTTCTTTGGCAGCATGTGTAATATTAATTGCTCTACTCTTTTCTTCTGATAATAGCCACTGAATTGCTATTGCTGACTGATTATCAGCATTTCGATATCCCTTTCTTGGGATAATACCAATTGTATTCGATCTAAGAAAATTGCGTCTAAAAACTAAATTGCATGCGGAGGCAATAGTTGTCCCCTCAACAAATGGATCAACTTTGCATTCTGTTAACATCAATTTTTTAAATTTTAGGCAAGCTTCGGTCAAAATTTGCACATCACTAATGCAATAGTCGACAATGTCACGCTGCATATTAAATTCATCATTTCTATGTTGCTCGTACCATTTGAGGAAGCTATCACGATCTTCGGTTTTCATACAGTCAGGGCTGTAATATTCAGCAGGTGGTAGTAATCCAATATATTTTTCATTTTCGACTGTATTAAACAGATGAGGGAAATACCCTTTCTTAAGTACGGCTGGTAGATCAAAGGCATTTGGTAGTTGCGATAGGCTCATAGGAAAGTAATTTAGCGAGTCGATAAATTTTATCTTGTCCAGCTGCAACATTATAATTTTTGTTCCTCGCATTACTAACTGAGGTTTCAGGTTTGTCTTTCTCAAAATGTAATTCAATATGAATTGGTGGTCAAACGCTTGACCATTATGTGCTATGACGACTAGCTTTTTAAATTTCTTTCGCAACTCCAACAAATCTTTCAAAAACTTGCTTACCACACTGGTTTGGTAAATCTTCAATCTAAATCCACATTTTTGACAAAAACACAACTTTTCTGTATCAATACAAAGATCACAACGCTTCGCAACTACACATAAATTTGGCTCGTGCAACTTTAAGTCTCAAACTGATTCCCCTTCTATATACTTTTCTCCTACAATTATCTCCTGTCTTGTTTCTAAGTCATAAAAGACGAAAAGAGTATCTTTTGTTGGTGGTGTCCTGACATCTGGTTGAATAAAGCAGAAATGCCCTTGTTCCAAGTGTTTGTCACAGATCTTGCAAAAATATTCGCCGCATATATGAGTTTTGTCCGCCTTATAAGTCTTTAAACAACCTTTGCATTTTTTTACTTCTCCACAGACACTTTTCTTATTTAGAGACCCTGAGGCTTTGTGATTATTGAAGCAACATTCTCCTCTAAAATGTCGATTACAATCTTTACCCAATTTTTCAGTGGCCTCTTTAACACATGCTGGAGTCTGTTGGCAGCAAGGACAGGTTCTTGCACATCTGTATGGTATATGGCATTCGTCGCAATAATAGACACAACAAAATGTGGCAGTTAGTGAAACTATGACGTTATAATGATTGTTGTGGTACAGCAAATTTAGGTGTTTTCCTACACTCTGTCCTTCAAAAACCACGTCTTTTCCTTTGGTACCATATCTATACACTATAATCTTATAATCCTTCAGATGTTCTTGAAATTTTTGCAATTCTAGAATTCCGGCACCTTCATTGGGTATATTTATCTTGGATTCAGACAAGAGTTCTGCGGCTCGTTGAGTTTGTAATTTTCCAATATCCTGCCTTACTTTCGCATATTCTGGCTCCTTATTTACTTTGGAAATGGCAACAATCAATGCTCTTGGTAGACACAGGTAATCCTTGTTTTTTATTACTACGATACCTTTTCTCTGTGCACATTGCTCATCAAATGTGTTGTATTTCCTTGCTCTATCATTTCCTCTCCCTTGTGGCAGTCTAACTGTGGTAACATTCAAGCAAAACGAATCACTGCTGAATTGCTTTGAAAAATTCTACCTATCATTTCCCAAACATCGCTTGAATTAACTGTGGATGCCAATCTATAACTTAACCACCCTGGACCTCTCTCCATGAAGGTGGCTCCACAAAAGGAAATCTTCTGGTCGGACTTCTAGCAGTGCATGCTCGATAATATCGTCAACTGCTCTTTTAAACCATTCTGTTGGGTCTACATCAGTGAAGGGCAAACCTACACAGCTAAAGAAATGCATTTGTGTAAAAGCTATCAAAAGTTTTATAAAGCTTTACACTGACTAGACAGTGTATTCTTTCATATGAGTACAAAATCTGATACGTTCCCACTCGCATGAAGTCTTAATTAAGACTGATAAGCTTTTTCTTGGATATTCCGGTCATCTGATTTCGTATACATATTCAAAGCTCATTCAAAGCTCTAAAGCTCATTTGCTCGCGAGCATAGGAATGCCCATCACTGGTCTACATTGTCTGGTGGACTATTAATTTTAAAATTAATTTTTCTTCCTCTCACTTTAAAAGCTCTGATATGTGTTATCATATCACCGGTGATAGTAAATTTGCTCATTTTTCAGTTTAAATTAAAAACAATTGTAAAATATTATTATTATTTATTTTTATTAATTAATTTTCTTTTTAAAATTCTATTCTTATTTTTTATTTCCTCCCTAAAGTACAGCTTTTCTTCTACAGTTAAAGCTATCTTTTCGATACGCTTTAACTGTGAAATTTCATGTCTTCTTTGGACTTTCACACCTCCACGTTTTGTTACACCTTCTTTTTGTTGTTGTTGATGTTTTTGCTGCTTTTGTTTTTTTTATTAAATCTGCAATGAGCAGAGGTACTGGTCCTTCTATTGGTCTCTGCCGCTGTTGCTGTTGTCGTCGCTGGTATTCCTTCAAGGAAATTTTTATTTTCCCAGGATGAGAAACAGAGTTTTGTCGCTGTTGTTGCTCCTGTTGCTGCTGCTGCACCGGATATCTCCTCCTCCTACTCTCCTCTGCTGCATACCACGACTTCTGTTGCTGTTGTATGTTGTTCTCTGTTGCAACTGGTCCCTCTATTGGGCTCTGCTGCTGTTGCTGGTATTCCTTTAAGGAAATTTTTATTTTCCCAGGATGAGAAACAGAGTATTGTTGCTGTTGCTGTTGCTCCTGTTGCTGCTGCTGCACCCGATATGTCCTCCTCCTACTCTCCTCTGCTGCATACCACGACTGCTGTTGCTGTTGTCTGTTGCTGTCGGTTGCAACGCCCTCCTTACGCTTATTCCTTATTATTCGAAACACTAGAAGAAAAAACCCAGTCAGAACTAATCTGGCAATTTGCCTCTGATTTAAAGTTCGGCTAAAAAGCCTCTTACTTTGTTCTGTATGACTCGAAATTTTCTGATTCTCTATCTCGAGTGCATGAGCTTATATACACAAATCCCCTTCATTTCTAACACGTACATGCTTGCTATTTTCTTGACAAAATTGCATAAGAAAAACCATGCCTGTACCTTTAATGATAATTCAAAGCGAGTGCAGTTACTTCCTTATAAAATTACGTAAGAAATGCATATACAATCATGCACTCTGTACGCAAGCGATCTTTTAAGAAAATTGCATTGCATTGTATTGCAAGATTATGTCGTCATCTAAACCCGTACCTTTAATAATTCAAGTAAAATTACGTAAGAAAGAAAATGCAAATGTAATCATGTACTCTGTGTGCCAGCTAATGCACTTTTTAGTAGAAATGGAAGGGATTTCTGTGTATATAAAACCATGTTCCCGAAATTGGGAATCAAACAAATTCGAACTCATCTACAGAACTGAAGTTAGAGGCATTAGCCGAACTTTAAAGTCAGAGGCAATAGCCGGAATAAGTTCTTGAGTTGAGTTGATTTTATTTTGCAGTTCAGAGCTGACATTTAAATATCTTGAAGCAGAAAATATTGCCGAGGTAAGTAAAAATGTTTTAAATTATATATTTATTTATTAAATTATTTTTAATATCATTTTTTTCCTTTCCTTAGATTGATTGAAATGGACAATTTTGAAGTTGAAGATTTGGGGCTGAAGAGGAAGCAGACAACCAGTAAAGGAGTAAAGAGATGCCTTTTCGACGCAGAAGCAACAAAGGGAGATATAATAAACCACTCAATCAGCAGCAGCAGCAAAAGAATAAACACCAACAACATACTCCCCATTGCGGTGGACGACGATGACACCAGGGATTACCATGTGAATGAAGAAGAAGAATATTTTTTGCAGGAGATCAACAGCTTCCGGTACAAGAAAAGCATGTCTTTGAAAGACATGAGAATTGACCGGGCTTACCGTATACATGACGTACGGAGGGTAGAGACCCAGTTCGGGAGAAAGGTGGTGGCGGAGCTAGAAGATGGAAACATATACCTCCCGGTTAGGTATAATAACCTCTCTGATGGAGGAATAAATTTATTAAAAAAGGGAAAATATGCTGTAGTGAATTTGGGGGAAAAGGGTAATACCTTTGACCTCATTTTCAAAAAATTTGAAGAAGAAAATATATATTAATAATTATAATAATAAATCTGTAAAATACTTAAAGTATAAAAGGTGTTTTATTTTGATGTTTTCTTTTTTTATTTTTCAGGTTATTATTATTAGTATAAGCGAAAAACATAATAATTCAATAAAATAAAAAAAATCGTAAAATTGTTTTTCTTTCTTTTACCTTATTGTTTTTACAGATATGCACTAGCTTAGAAAGTTGGTGGCTGTTGCTAGCCTGAGCATTTGCTTTTTTACTTTATACTGGATCTTGCGGCCTCTTTACGGCAGCGATCAAGATCATGTGCTTCAATTCTGTGCTTTGCTTCTAGATCCACTTGCTTGCTACATCTCTCAATAGCCATTTTTCAGGTTTCGTTTTAGGCTTCTTTAGAAGCCCATTAGGATACGCCGGCAAATGAACACATGTGCCAGCTGCGGTCTGGCCCTGACTGCAAGGTCATAGCATGTTCAGACGTCGTTCGTCTAGGGGTGCACATGTTAAAGAATTCGGGACGAATGCGGTAAAGATCTACCAGGAACACTGTAACCACCAGGTCCATCAATTTTTTAATTTTATTTTTCAGGTTATTATTAGTATAAGTGAAAAATATAATGATTCAATAAAATAAACAAATCGTAAAATTGTTTTTTCTTTCTTTCACCCTATTGTTTTTACAGATATGCACTCGCTTGGAAAGCTGCTGGCTGTTGCTAGCCTGAGCATTTGCTTTTTTCTTTATACCGGATCTTGCGGCCTCTTTACGACAGCGATCGAGATCATGTGCTTCAATTCTGCGTTCCTGTTACTTTGCTTCTAGATCCACTTGCTTGCTACATCACACAATAGCCATTTTTCAGGTTTCGTTTTGGGCTCCTATAGAAGCCCATTAGTACACGCTGGCAAATGAACACATGCGTCAGCTTTGGTCTGGCCCCGACTGCAAGGTCAAAGCATGTTCAGACGTCGTTCGCCTAGGTGTGCACATATTAAAGCATTCGGGACGAATGCGGTAAAGATCTACCAGGAACACTGGCACCACCACCCAGTGGCGTACCTAGAACTTTTGCCGCCCGGGGCGTTCTCCAATATGCCGCCCTTTCTAAGTCAATCAAATGGTGGTTTTATAAATTAATAAACATAAATAAATAATTGTAACTGAGACAAACTATAAGTGTGGAACTTTTCGGGGGTACCATATTTAAATTAGGCAGTAATAAAGGAGGCCGCACAAGTTGATATACGTATCAATGCAACTTTTATAAAAATACAAGATACTTTTTTAAAGGCCACAAGAAAATTACGGAGGTCGCAGGTTCCCCACCTATGAGACAAAAAAAATTACCATTAAATATTTTTTATTTTATATTTATAAATAAATAATTTCATTTCTTTTCGATAAACAAACAAATTGTACACATGTGTATACCAACATGTTTACTTTTCTAACTTTCATAGTAAAAAAAATCGTATAATGCTCTCAAAATTTATATTCTTTTTCATTTCTTGTTCTATGGAAAATATTGCAATATTTTGTTGTATTAAATCATTCTTTGTGGATCGAAGATAATTTCGATGCTTTGCGTTGATACCGGCACAACTCAAAAAAGTGCAATTTTACAGGAAAGGCTTTTTAAGATTTACATTATGGAAAATACTGAAGAATAGAAATTTTATTAATTATTATCAGTAGTAATGATATATGAAATTAATAATTAATTATTACGCTAATCGGTGACGCATTTCCATTGCATTTTTGGCCCATAGGCGAGATTATTGTTAGAATCGCTTCGTTTTAGGGTGTAGTTAAACAACCGAAGTTTGCCCCCAATTTGGTTGACCGCATAACTTTTTAATTAACTTATTGTGAATAAAATATGCACTTTCTTTATATTTCTTTCAATATCCACGCTCCTGCTTGCTTTTAATGTAACATATGCATTGGGAAAGCTCTTCGTTATGAAATTCTCTAAAAAACAAGTTCTGTTAGAGGTCGCTAGGTGTAACGGTGATCTTGCAAATAGCTTCTAAAGTTTTCAAATCACGTTACTTTCACTATTTGTTTCCTCGAGAACAATTGCACATAGAACGCTCTTGAAGATGGTGCTAATGTAGTCCCGGCAATGTACAAAAAATTTCAACAAGATCGGTTCATTAGTTTTTGTGTAATTAACGATCAAGTTTTTTTTAACCTTATTAAGAATGCTGCCATTTTTTGTAAGATCAGGTTATAATTTGGAAACTCATTTAGAAAACTTAAGAAACAATTGAAAATGAAATCCCGTTGAAATTTTTGAAAAATCGCAATTTTGGTAGATTTTATGAGTTTTTTTAGGCACATACCTTTTTATACGCGACATAAATAAACAAATATAAAAAGGTACGTACTTACGTAAAAGGTACGAAGCGATTCTAACAATAATCTCGCCTATGGGCCAAACATTTTTTTTAGAATTTTTTCTTTCTCGCCGACTACCCTATATATGGTGCTTTTTGATAAATTTATAAAATTTCGAAAGGTGACGAAACAACTGAAAATGAACCAGGTTGACAATGGCACAAATATGAACGCAAAGCAGCGAATTTTTATCAATTTCAATTTGTAAAAACTCCTTTCGCAACTAGCGACACCGATGGCAATTGTTAAAAAAATTCTTAGTAAAATTCCAATGTTGTGTACAGAATTTTCCAATCTACAGGGCGTCCTGTCACAGCTCGGCAAGCGGTTAATAGTAGATAATAGACAAAAAATGATCGACAAAAAACACAAAAAGGGGGTTTATCTCTGGCCGTTTTGAATTTTGCTTTTGGGGGAAAATGTAGTTTAATGATCTACAATAAAAAGCTAGTGAAACAACAGTCTATTTCCACAAATAGTGTATCTTTGTTATCGTAAGAAATAAAAAACAGAAACAAAAAATAAAATGGTTCCCACACGTTTCACTGTAACTAAAAATGTACATCATTAAGGTACTTTTTTCTGAACCTTTTTATCAACCTCAAAAGTTACCTGAAAATTTCTTTGTACACTTTAAAACTCCAGCTGGCTTGGTTTTTTGCTATTTGCCATTCAAAAATTACAATAAACATCGAGCACGGAGTAGTTCATAGAAATTCTTCTGGACGTCGGCACCATTGATATCTGTATCCGAGCACAATTTTAATAGTAATATTTTCAAACCTACATTGACTTGGCGATGAGGAAAAATATTCGAAATCATATAGTAATTCATAATTCGAAGAAATCGAATAGTAAACTTATGAAGTGAACAAGTTACAACTAAAACTAAATATAAAAAATGCCGCCCCAAAATATGTGCCGCCCGGTGCGGACCGCCCCCACCGCCCCCCTAGGTACGCCACTGCCACCACCACCAGCTCCAGCAATTGTGTTTCCTTTTTCAAGCCATGCCGAGTCCCACGCCGGGTCCCCCGCCGAGTCACCACCGAGTCCCCAACTGAGTCACCGCCGAGTCCCCAACTGAGTCACCGCCGAGTCACCGCCGAGTCCCCAACTGAGTCACCGCCGAGTCCCAAGCCACTAACCCTGACTCAACGCCAAGCGACCCAAGGCCAACGGGCTTGACATTGTTCCCCTGGTGAGCAAGGTCAATGGCCTGACCGTGATGAGCAAGGTCAATGGCCTTGACCGTGATGAACATGGCCTTGACCTAGTCCCCGTGATGAGCACGGCCTTGACCTAGTTCCCATGATGGGCAAGGTCAATGACCTAGTTCCCATGATGGGCAAGGTCATTGGCCTTGACCTTGGGGGAAAATTTTCCCACGCTAAACCGACCCAATAACTACTCACCTGGAGAGTACTATGCTAAGGAGGCGCCCTTTAAGTAGAAGTCAGCACGCTTACCAGGCTGGCAGATCTACAGAAACGGAACTTCACCAATTGGTGCGAGTAGCCGAGGGGGAACTGTACACCGGAGGCATAGCGATGGCCGTAATTATGGACATCGAAGGTGCCTTCGACAACAGTTCAGCAAACTCAAAGATGCTCTGGTGAGGCGCGAGGTCAGCCCCATGATTGTAAGGTGGGTGGACAGCATGCTGAAAAACAGAGCGGTAAGGATTCAGGCAGGAGACTCGCGGCTTCGAGGGAGGGTCAGCAAGGGATGTCCACAGGGCGGGGTCCTATCACCCATCCTGTGGAACATCACTCTGCTCAGGCGGCTAGAGGAAATGGGCGTGCATACCGTTGGGTACGCAGATGATATAGCGATTGTGGCACGCGGCAAGTTTATGAGCACGACTGCAGATATCATGAGGAATGCACTCCAAGTGGTTGAGCAGTGGTGTACGGAACAAGGCCTCACCATAAACGCCAACAAGACAGACGCTATAATCTTCACTAAGAATATTAGAGATCTGGATTTTCAGCCCCTCATGCTTTTTGGATCGGGGATCAAGGTGTCTGGGAAGGTCAAGTATCTGGGTGTATACTTGGATTCACGACTAACCTGGAAATACCACGTTGAGGAGAAGATCAAGATGGCGAAAACGGTGCTTCACCAGTGCAGAAGAGTATGTGGACTAAGGTGGGGTATCTCACCAAGGTTAGCATACTGGACATATACCATGATGGTGAGACCCATCATAACATATGCCTCGGTGATCTGGAAAAGGCATTTGGACAAGGTGCAAAGGATGGCCTGCGTGGGTGTGAGCGGTGCTTTCCGCACCACACCCGCCGCCGCATTGGAGGCGCTGTTAGGTCTGCTGCCGTTAGATCTCCAGGTCGTGAAGACTGCGGCGGCCTCAGCGATTCGGATGAGACGGGATGCCGTATGGCAGGCGTCAGGAGCCTTATATGGGCACATGAAGATCCTCGATCGTATCAAAGGGATTAGGGAGCTCACGATGCCCATGGAAGGAATCACAAAAATGAGGTTGACCGAAAGGTATCACAAAACCTTCATAGGAAACGGAACGCTCCCCGAAGGGAGGCCGGAGGACATGTATATCTTCACGGATGGATCCATGATTGACGGCAGAGCAGGTGCGGGAGTCTTCTCAGAGGACTTAAATCTGACCTGCTCGCTGGCTTTGGGGAGTTACACCTCAGTTTACTGCTTGCTCTGCTGCACGCGCTGGATCACATAAATGATGGTCAGGTACAGGGAAGGAGCATCCTTATAGCGCTGGACAATCAGGCTGTGATTAAGCGCATGAATCAGACAGAGATTAATGCGTCTCTGGCGTTGGAATGTGTCCAAAAACTGAACAGGTGTGCGAAACAAAACAACGTGACGCTAGCTTGGGTTAGAGGACATACAGGCATCAATGGGAATGAAAAGGCTGACAACCTGGCAAAACAGGGGTCAACCTCGGAATTCTGGGGACCGGAGCCATACTATGCCATTGGCAGAGGCTTGGTAAGGAACCGCATCGAGAAATGGGTCGCTGAAGAACACCGGAGACGTGCAGGCAGGCTAAGATGGTGCTTACGTTGCCGATTGCCGCAGCCAGAAGAAGGATCCTGCATATGCAAAGGAGAACCCTCAGATGGTTGGTGGCACTGATTACAGGACACGGATGTTTCAGGTATCACCTAAAAAGAATGGGAATTCTGGAGGATGACACCTGTCGGATGTGCCTGGAGGAACCTGAGACGGCCACACACATAGTGTGTCACTGTCCGGCGGTGGCGAGTAAAAGGGCTGCCATAACTGGACTCCATTGGATGGAGGACATGAGGCAGACTCCCTTCAATCAGTTGCTCGCGATAACTAGGGGAGTCGAAGCAAGGGAGCAATGGGACAACCCACTGCAACCCCAATAAGATGACTCTAGGTAGAGGGACGAAAAGGGACCCGCAAACAGTGGTCTGATTCGATATCCCTCGAAAATCTATAAATAATAAGATAAAGCAGGTGGAAAGAGGTAGGATCACCGGTGGAGTCCCAGCACGTAATACTGCAGTAATAATAAAAGCTAAGTAATATTGCTAATTGGAATTTTTTTTATATATTATATTACGGCATAACCATATATACATATATAACGTTTTAAAATATATTGTCAATATTTTTTTTGTCCTGATGCACTTTGTTTTATTATTTGAAATCGAGTCAGATCGTTTCCCTTCCTTAATCTTGTTTTTTTTTGGATTTTTTCTTATTGATGTTTCCGGTTCGTGGACCATAATAACCACGTGGCGCCCTTCCAAATAGCATACGTGTGCCCACCCCAACCGATGAGTTGCCGGCATTTACGTGGACGTAATTTAGCACGTAACACTTTGGCGCCCAACGTGTGCTATTGGTTACCATATTTTGTTTTTTTTGTTGTTTAATTTTTTTTTGGCAATACAAAATAATATTTTCCTTATTTTAAATTATTGGGTGAAAATTGTCGTAGAAACGTCATAAAATATTCGAACATTTTGGAAAAAAATCGCACCTCCCATAGTGAATAAAAATTCACTCAGTCAAGGGGTGGTGATCTCAAGGCGAATGAACGTAGCGAATGTTGCTCTGAGTAGTTGCGGAGGAGATAGCAACAAGTTACGGAAAAAAGCGCGAGAGGCAAGTGTTGCGAAGGAATTGGGGTGCAAAGCCCCAAGATGATAGGTAACCTCGTGGGTTATAAAAGTGATTATTGATACGGTTACTTACCATTGTTTATGCTGCGATCCTCCATCCATAGATAATCCAAGATTTTATAATTTTGTTTTCCCCTTTAGGTGAATCGATTTCCTTAGATTTTGTTTCTGTTATTTCGTCATAATATTAGTATTTCACATATCATTTTTTACAGCACCTTTTCTTAGTATTTCACATATCATTTTTTTTCACAGCACCTTTTCTTAGTATTTCACATATCATTTTTTTTCACAGCACCTTTTCTTATTTAATTTTTTTATTTCACTAGATTTTTAACAGCACCTTTTTTTTAATAATTTAATCCATATTTCACTTGTTCGGTCGTTTTATTCGCCTGTGGCGCGCTGACCACTATACGCGCACACGATAAACACTGATCGTACGATAGGACCGGCGATTGGATCAATGGATTTCAATGAACCTCAATGAGAGCGAATTGAGGGGAATTACGAATCTCTGGACGGGAGAGGAATTCATTTATGAAAATCAATCGGCAGTTCACTCTTCCAATATTAGTTATTAGCACTAGCAAAGTTGGAATTCATCGGGCATTGTTAGATCTTGACCCAGTCACCCAATTTTTATTTACTTTTTTTCTGGTTGTGGATTTCGGGTGCATTATTCGTTGTCAGATATTGGCTGACATTGATTTTGTTTTTCTTTTGGGCGAAACGGAGAAGGACATGAAATATGGAAATTAATCGGCTAAACCAAGAGGAATTAGGGTATGAGATGGCCATCAGGGGGCTGCCTATTGGTAAAGTGGACGATATCAGGACTGCGTTACGGGCAGCATGGAAGGTTGAAAAGGAGTGCGGTTCAACCCTAATAGAACCGTATCCCTATACATATGAGGAAGATTTACAGGCGCTACGGAAAAAGTTAGATGAGATAAACCTTCTCTATGGATCCTTCCAAGGGGATGGGGATTCCGGCGAATTTAAAAAATTATTTTCCAAAATCGAGTGGGCCCTAGCAAGGATGGGCCGAATGCAGGCGCAAGACGAAGACCAAAAGAAATAAAAAACAGGTATCAGAGCGGAATTAATTGTGCTCTTGGGTTCGCTCCAAATTAAGGGGGTCCCCCTATAGAATTTTGAAAAAATCGAGTTTTTTTTTATTTGCTGATTAGATTCCTCTACTACTAAAGAACTTAAATCCAAAATATTAAAGAGATTTACAATGTATATTTCGGTCAAGAGCACTCGCAAGGCACCCAAAATATTTGTAAAGCACGTCCGATTTTTATTACTTATGATTTTTACACTATATATTTTCAGTTTTTATTGCTAGATAAATCGGTTAATATATTCAAGATGGCCATTATTTACACACGTGCGCTACAAAATAATCACCCTAGAGGTACAGCCGGATCCAAATCAGTTGAGGTTTTGTTCGCGCATGTGGGGAAATGAAAATTGCACACAAATAAACATTGCGCACGTCGCACAGTGGTCTGAAATCCCCAAAACCTGGACAAAAGTACCAAAACGAAAGTTTATATTTAGCGACTTTTTTCACGTGGGTTAGGTATAGTGGTCCCCCTGGAGTATTTCAAGGCCCTTGGCAAGAGGCAGATGTTCGAAATCTCTTTTGTAATCCATTTGGAAACGAGCGTCGAACGCGGTGCACGCAGCGCGTTCTCTCCGAGCAAAAACACGTGTTACGTTTTTGCGTGTATATTGCAGTACGTTTACCCGTTTTCTTTTGTGTAAAATGGATTCTTCTCCAGAGAGTAAGTACAATTATACTGTGTTATTGAAATGAACATAAATAAATAATTGTATTGTTTATTTATGATCAAATATGTAGTAAATTGTGGTATTTTAATAACGATTCGGCTTATGAATTGATGGCTAAGTACAAACTTCCACCGACTTCCACTACGAAATACGCATGTAATTGTTTATTAATCATCTCTGCAAAACATATAAAAAAATCAGCTGCTCCTGCTTGCTCCATGTCATTCTATCCCCGATATACTACATATTTGCTCAATGTATAGTTTTGACCGTCCTATTCAGGGGCTATATATTAACTTTTTTTTCATCTATATCATCTTATATTAATAAAAGAAAGATTCTGTATGTGTGCGCTATAGCGGGCGCACCAGTCCCATGAAACACCTCGAAGTCCGATTCTCGAAATTCAAAATGGCCGCTGAAAAATTACCGAAATGGCCACCCAAATATGAATTCGTAAATTGTGTTCCGATTTCAATGAAAGTGGGTATTTAGGGGTTTTTAAGGTCGCTAATAACGAATTTGTGGTCAAAACTTAAAAAATTCAAAATGGCCGCGCCAATATGGCCGACGAAATTGCCAATTGTATTCCGATTCCAATGAAAATCGGTATCTGGGGTTCTTTAAAGTAGCAAATAACGAATGTGTGATCAGATAAAGACATTTTTAAACACTGAACTACGTAGAATCGATATAATATCAAATAGAATTAAACAAAAACACCTTAATGATTGTACTCGCAATTTATTGGAATCTAAAAATATTTTATATTCTCAATAATAAAACCCGAATGCATTTCGATTTGACTTACAAATCTCGTCACCAATCACGACTGAAGCCCATATACCGATTTTCATCAAATTTGCTTAATTTTTCATAAAGTTGGTCGCCATATTGGATCCGCCATTTTGTTTTTTGAAAATCTGATAACGGATTCTTACTCAGCGACCCCGAAAGCCCCCATATACTGATTTTCATCAAATTTGCTTAATTTTTCATAAATTTGGTCGCCATATTGGATCCGCCATTTTGTTTTTTGAAAATCTGATAACGGATTCTTACTCAGTGACCCCGAAAACCCCCATATACCGATTTTCATCAAATTTGCCTAATTTTTCATAAAGTTGGTCGCCATATTGGATCCGCCATTTTGTTTTTTGAAAATCTGATAACGGATTCTTACTCAGGGACCCCGAAAACTCCCATATACCGATTTTCATAAAAAAATAATTTTTCTCACGGTAGTAAATTAATTTTGTCCAGGTTTTGGGGATTTCAGACCACTGTGCGTCGGGATAAAACAGCATTTTTCTCGAAACAGCATTTTTCAAACTGGCGTGCAAGCCTCAGACCGCAATTTTTGTCCGATGCAATCGAAAGAAATTGAAATTTCGCAGAAATTGACGAGACGAAAATTCAGAAAAAAAATTTTCCCTGGCTTAGGTCTTCCGAAACACCTGGAAAATGTTCATGAATTTTTCAACTTTTTTTTCAAACTTTGTTTTTTTTTATGAAAAAAAATTTATTTTTATTTTTCTCTTCGACAAGTTGTAGGCATTAGTTCAAATAACAAGTAAATTTTGGTATTTCCTGTTTCAGATGAGATGCGGAAGGTGGGGAGTGCAAGTTATTTTATAAAGAAAAGTCAATTGATTTTAAATTAAAATATTAAATCTTGATCTTTATTAAAATTTTACATAAACGACAAACGGTTAATTCCGCGGTTAAATCAGAACTGACTAACTTTAATCTAACTTTCTTATGCTAAGGTACCTTGTACCTATCTTTTAAATGTAAGATCAGCAGATTTGTAACAGATTTCTTAGAACTTAGTCTATCTAGTGATTGAAGATCACATGAAGGAAAATGTGTGGGAAATGTTGACTCAACGAATGTTGTTGGCGAGGAAATATGATTCGAGTGGAATTTATGTGGGAAAATAAGTTGGTTATATTGTTTGGATGGGGTTTTTGTGGGAAAGGAAATCGGTTATCCTATTTCAGCTAAAAGCTGATTATTTGGATATATAACTCCCCCTTCCTTAAGACTTTCGCTCTCCTGAGCGGGAGGTTTTACTATAATAGCTTTTTTATTTTTTTATTTTATATAGCTTTAATATTATTAGCGTTATCGAAATACTAATTATGGTTAGTATGAAAGTAAGATTTAAATATGTTATAATGTTATTCTGCTGTCTTTCGTATTTAATTTCTGTAATTTCTTTATTATTTTCTATCTGTTTTATATGCAAATCTTCTAGTTTTATTGTCATATTAATATTTTCAATTTTTGTATAGGTAGGGATTATAACGTTATATTTGAATTCCTTTATTTTATTTGAAAATTTAACATTGTTTATCATGATAGTACAATTATTAAACGAAATTAAATAATTTTTATTTAAAGAATATTCTACCTTATTGCAATTATTTACTAAACTAGTATTCTTTGCATTTGTAACTAAAATTAATCCTAGATCTATCTCTGATACTTAGTCTGATTTTACAATTTTAGAACAGCTGTCATAGGAATTATTTAAAATGCTTGATATACAATTGTTTGTAGGTTTTAATTTTTTTCTGTACCTTTCTTGATCCAAGAAGTATGATTTGCTTTCGAAAATAATGACATCTGAAGTTTTTATATCAACTTGTTGATTGTTTGAATCTGGAATTGGTATCAGTTTTAGGTGAGTAGCGTCCGTCTTGCTCATTTAAATCAATTATATGAATGATTTTGCTGTAATGGTCTATTATTGGTATAGTATTTTGTCGGATTGTCGCGTATCCAGCTTCAGTTTCTAGTTTTTCTATGCTAATTAGAGCTTGGGATGGTTTTATTACTGTTGTTACCACTAATATTATTATTAAGATTATCTGAAAAATATTTAAAATTTCTTTTAATTCGTGTGGGGTGAATTTTCTTTTTTCTACTATCAAATATATTTTGGTTTGTTTTTACGCATTTAACTTTCTTATACCTAGGTAATTCCTTATATCTTAATGCTATAGGGTTTTTGATAAGTATTTCCGTATTATTTGGGAGAACAAAATCTTTCCTATTCTTGTTTAGTTTCTCTATAATTTTGCTTTTCTTTTCTTGAATTCTATTTCTTATGGCTTCGAACTCTATAATTTTCCCATGAATAAAATCTAAAGGTTTGGTTTCAGTTATGGTATGAATCGAATTGTTGTAGCATTCCACAGCTTTTATTATTTTACTTTCTATGTCTAACTCAGGGTCTGTTACATGAAGAATTCTGATGTGTTCATTTATTGTCCCATGAACCCTTTCTATATCAGAATTCCCCGTATGACTTCGAGGAGAAGTGAAGTGTATTACTATATTTTCAACTCTGCAGAAGTCTTTTAAGTTTAAACTATCAAATTCATTGTCAAAAATGTACTTTTTTGGTTTACCAAATAACGAATTTCTGAGCTTTAATGCTTGTACTATTGTAATACTATTTCTATCGCTTAGTTTAGATATATAGAGGTGTTTGGTAAATCGGTCTATTGTTGTTAGAAAAACTTGTTTCTTTAGATAAAATACGTCCGCATGGACGATTTCATTCGGTTCGGATGGTGTTTCCGATAACTGATATTTATGTAGAATTGGACTCCTATCATATTTACTAAGGTTACATACTTCACAATTGTTTATGTATTTGTAAATATAATCTTTTATTTTGGGAAAGTAATATAATTCTTTAATTTCCAAGAAGTTTTTAAGAATACCTCTATGATTGGTACTCTCGTGAATTTCTTTAATTTTTTCCATTAACTTATTCTCATCATCTATATCCTCCGCCTTTTTGGAACATTTTACAAATTTAATCCTGGGCTCGTTGCCGAAGAGGCTTACTATTCTATTTTGTAAAATTGAATACTCATTATAATCTAACTCTGAATATATTGCTGTTATTCCCTTTTTTATCAATCTTCTTAAAAGATCGTTAAGGTAATTCTCATTTTTTAAATCTTCCCTAGAGATCAATATTATTCTGTATTTTTTATATTTTGTTATTAATTCTTCCTGTTTTTCTTCGACCAAATGTATTTGTGTAAGGTATTTATTAACAATGTTACTTACAATTGGAATGTGGTCGCCCAAATTTTCGGCACCACTATGAATTGTAGCAGCATTGCTTTCATTATCGGAGGAGTTACCATTATTGTTTTCTAATGTGTTCATTTCATTATTATTTATGTTGATCCTACTTAGAAAATCAGCTACTCTATTTTCTTTCCCCTTTACATAATTTATTTCAAAATCAAACTCGTTCAACTTTATCTTCCATCTTTGAAGCTTTGAGTTTGGTTCCTTCAAGGAATTTAGCCAAACTAAAGGTTGATGGTCAGTTTTTATTGTAAATTTGACTCCATACAAATATGGGCGAAAATATTTGGTGGACCATACAATTGCTAGGAGTTCTTTTTCGATGGTACTATATTTAATCTCATGCTCGTTAAGAGTACGACTGGCGAAAGATACTGGGTGGCCATTTTGTGACAAAACGGCTCCAATAGCATCAGTGGCGGACTAAGGGGGGGGGGCGGAGGGGGCGGTCCGCCCCGGGCCTCTGGTTCCTGGGGCCTCCAAATGTCTACAAGTTCCCTTGATCAAATCCTAAACAAGGCTTTTAAAATAAGGGCAGTGCCTACCTAAGTGGTACTTTGGAGTCGGAGGTCGCGTACAATGTTCCCGTAGACACAAATAAGTACAGCATGTAATTATTAAAATGGGTCTTTACTGAATCGTTACCCTCTACATCGCTTACATATACTTCAATACTTCTTGACCATTTTCATCTCGGTTGCATCATGCAAGAGGAGTTTTTGTAAACTTAAGCCTAGTGTCCACTATAGAGTTTTTTGCGTAGAGCTAGAGAAAACTCTCGCGTAGAGATGCGTAAAGAAGTGTATACACCGTCTAGAGCTCTACACATGCTCTCTACACCCACTCTACGCGCTCTGCACTCTACACTATAAAGTGTATACGCAATTTTTTTGTGTTTGGTAGAGCTCTACATCTGCTCTACGCTCTAACAAGCATGTTTGATAGAGTTTTTCTCTACAGTATTCATTCTTATTTGCGTTTCGACTGCGCTTCGAATTGTTGTACATAGGCGCAGTGCCGCGGCCAGGCAATTGGGGGCCCTGTGCAAAAATTCAGCGAGGGGCCCCAGAGTCTCCAAAAAAAATTTCTGTCATAAAGACCCGTCCCCGCGACCGAATTATGGAAAATGGGCCCCATGTAATATTTAGTGTGATGCGAGTTCGTCTGATATGAACCATATGCTGATTTGTATGACCCATTCATTGAAGTAAAAATGCAAATAAAGAATTCAAATGATTTTTATTGCCAAAAAAATGTTTTGCTCGCTTCGCTCGCGGTGCCCCAAACACGCGGCACCCTGTGCAGTTGCACACCCAGCACATATGCCAGCCGCGGCACTGCATCGGCGTGTTAAATAACAACGAAATTCGAATACGACATACGCAGAAAATGATGAAGATGTATCTTCTGCCGTGAGCTCATTCCATAATTCTCGGTACATTCCAGCGTTTTGTTTTCTTTTCGCAATCCAATCTCGCTCTCAACATTTCCTTTCCTTCTTTTCCCTTCTTTTGGGAAAAACTCATTTTATTATTTTTTTGATTTCTATTAATTTCCTTTAAATTTTTTACACAATATATGTACGTACGCATCTCTGAATAACTGAGAAATGAAATGAGATGCAAAAGTTGATGGCCGCAGTTGCGCGCTCTACCATACGACTCTACAGTAGAGAAAAACGCATCTGCAGTGTACTCAGTCTGTAGAGCTCGTGGTAGATCTCTACTCAAAATTTCTCTAGATCAACTCTACGGGCGGTGGAGTGGTAGAGAAGCGCTGTAGAGTACTTACTACAGGTAGAGCTCTACACTCTACGCTCTACATTCTACCGAAAAAAACTCTATAGTGGACACTTGCCTTTAGTACGACTTTCGGAATCGATAGGTAATTAAATGCTTTTCCTACTGGGAAATAAACATATACACACACTTGTCCATACAAATGGCATCTGAATAAAAGGCTTCTAAAATTACATCGACTTCTTAGACTGAGGGCCTCATTCAGCTTTGCCGCCCCGGGCCTCTGACGGGCTTAGTCCGCCACTGAATAGCATATTGGCTCGCGTCTGTTGTTAACGTAAATTTTTGATTGAAATTAGGATACTTTAACACCGGATCCTTGGTCAGTATTTCCTTTAATTTTTCGAAGGCCGCGATGTAATTTTTATCGTTTACATTGATTTTTCTATCTTTCTTTAAGCATAGAGTTATTGGTTGAGCTATTTTCGCGTAGTCCTTGATGAACTTGCGATAATATCCGGTAACACCCAAAAAACTCTTTATTGCTTTCCGATTCGTAGGAATTTTTAATGATTTAATTATCTGAATTTTACTAGGGTTCGGTTTGATGCCTTCACTAGTTAGAAGATGGCCTAAGTATTCTGTTTTCTTAGAGAAAAATACGCACTTATCGATTTGTATTTTTAAATTGGATTCACGCAACTTCTGAAAAATCCTTTTAACAGATTCCACATGCTCTTGAAGAGAGGTGCCAAAGATGAGTATATCATCAAGATATACAACACAATTGATATTTATAAATTCCCTTAATACGTGATTAATCATTCTTTGGAAAGTAGCAGGAGCGTTCTTTAGCCCGAATGGCATCCTGACGTACTCGTAGTGACCTTGTGGGGTCGAAAATGCTGTTTTTGCTCGGTCTTTTGCATCAACTAGGATTTGATGAAAGCCCTTGGCCAAATCTATTGTAGTGAAATATTGAGCCTTACCTAACTTGTCAAAAAGTGACTCGATATTAGGTATAGGGAACTTATCATCAATAGTTATATCGTTAAGTTTCCTATAATCCACAACAATTCTCCATTTCTGTTTGCCAGATTGATCTAATTTTTTTGGAACAACCCAGATTGGAGAATTGTAAGGAGAATTACTTGGTTTTATAATACCTTGATGTAACATCTCCGAAATTTGTTTTTCCACTTCTTGTTCGTGGATTTTAGGAAATCGATATATTTTGGAGTAAACAGGCCGGCTGTGTTTTGTTATAATTCGATGTTTTATCGTAGTTATACTACTTAGTTGCTGTCCTTCTTGAAAAAATAAATCCTTATATTTTATCAGAAGTTTCTTTAGGACATTGTATTCTTCTTTATTTAGGTGTTCGACGTTTATAAGATTAAAAATATTTTGTTTACTAAGATCCACACAATATAGTTCGTGAATCTCGTCATAAGGGCAAGAGTTTTTAAATTTAGTCCTTTTATTCATGACTTCCAAGTACTTTTTACCTAGATCAATCTTTGCACCTACTTGGGTTAATATATTATTCCCTAATATTGCGTTAAATTTTTTTTTGCTTAGGTTTAATAATTTCCATGTCATAGGAGCCTTATGGTTAAATTCTTTTGGTACTTTTGTAATTTTTTCGTGTGTTATTTCACCGTTGTCTAATAGAGTTGATATTTTGATTGGTTTTTGCAATTGTATAGAATTTATATTAGGAAACAATTTGCTATCCATTACTGAAATTGTTGCCCCAGTGTCTATTAAACAATCTAACTTGTTATTATTGATTGAGCATTCTACTATGGGTAATGTATCGTTTGAGGCGGGGTTTGAAAATTTTGTTCTACAGTATTAACATCTACATCCATTGATTCATAGTTTTGGTTATTATTATAATTAGAAAATCTTGAATTTTGAGAACTGTTTCGATTAAAATTTCCGCTATTATTATAGTTATTGCGTGAAGTGAAATTATTGCGCCTATTATGGGTTTGAAACGATCTATTATAGGAACCATTGAAATCTCGATGCCTATTAGGATTGGACTCGTTATTTCTATAGTCATTATTGTGATATAATCTTTGGCTAAAATTATTACTTCTAATATTGTTAAATTTTTGTGCATTACTGTAATTATTAGTTGTTTGGGTATTGTTATTGTTACGTCTTTGAATATGTGTGGGAGGATTACCAATTCCAGTTTCAATCAATTCGAAGTAAGCTTCCTCTAAGGTATTGACATTTTTTATTCTCAAATACATGCTGTCGGATCGAGGAAGTTTGTTTAGAAATTTCTCTAATATACTTTTTTCATTATTGCTTGTTTTGAATTCTTCAGGGGAGTTATCGTCTAATCTATACTTTATGTTTAACTTATCTAAAATTTTTGAAAGACTAAAATAGTATTGACTTACATTAATGAATCTAACTAAATCTGCTTCTTCTTTCAATTTTAAATAGGATTGTTGCACGCCGAAAGATTTCTTTAGTTGATTTTTAATTTGATCCCACGTAGCACTTTCTAGTCTTCTTATAGATGAGGCTGCTGGTCCTTGAATTTTGCTCAGGAAAATGTTCAGTAGATATCCCTTCAGTCCTACATCTGGAGCCATTGCCACAATGGCTTCGACTTCTTTGATGAAATTAGATAGCTCAAAGGTGTCGTCTCCTCGGAATACTGGCACCGCTCTAGCTTCCACAATTAAATCCTTAGGAGTGATTGTACTGGTGGTAGTCATGTTTATGTTGAGAGAACTCTGGATGGCAGTAAGGGTTTCGTTGTAATTAGCTTCTGTATTTGAATCGAGTTCTGACATTCGTGGATCCCGCTTTGGTTTAGTGTAGGGTTTCATTCATTGAACGCCAATAAATTCTTAATAGAAAACCAGTCGATAATATTAATTTTACTCCACTTTTTTTTCACCTTTCTTTTAATGCAAATTATGGTTTAAATTTATCTTTTTAAACTTAATTCACTCTCACTCTGTAATCTTAATTCCTTCACCTTTATTAAATTAAAATCACCTTGATTTCACAAATTTTCTTTTTTGCTTCTTTAAAATATTTTTTTTTTTCATGTAACAAATTTTCCACCAAATTTTCCACAACGGAATTTACACACACAAATATTTTTCTCTATATTCAAACATGTAAAAAAAATTTTCCGACTAGTTTGGCGATCTCACCGACTGCGCCAGTTATTTTATAAAGAAAAGTCAATTGATTTTAAATTAAAATATTAAATCTTGATCTTTATTAAAATTTTACATAAACGACAAACGGTTAATTCCGCGGTTAAATAAGAACTGACTAACTTTAATCTAACTTTCTTATGCTAAGGTACCTTGTACCTATATTTTAAATGTAAGATCAGCAGATTTGTAACAGATTTCTTAGAACTTAGTCTATCTAGTGATTGAAGATCACATGAAGGAAAATGTGTGGGAAATGTTGACTCAACAAATGTTGTTGGCGAGGAAATATGATTCGAGTGGAATTTATGTGGGAAAATAAGTTGGTTATATTGTTTGGATGGGGTTTTTGTGGGAAAGGAAATCGGTTATCCTATTTCAGCTAAAAGCTGATTATTTGGATATATAACTTGCACGCCGTTTCGCCTATGCGCGCGGAGGCCTGTCACATTTACGGACCATATCTACGGACCATATCTCAATTTTCCGAAAAAAAATTTTTTTTTGTACAGTTAAAGGATCAAATAAATGTATGCCAAAGTTCTTTGAAATTGTCTCATTCCAAACTGTCATAAAAAAATCTCCAATAATGCCTATTTTTCTACCGTCTATAGGGGGGACCCCCTTAAAGCAGACGGGGAGGATCGCGAGGACGACTCTTCAGATACTGCCGCGGAGCTGTCCATTCCAGCCACAGTGATGACGGGCCATAGGGCCCAAGCGCAAATCCATAAATGGGGAATCCGATTTTCAGGAGAGCAGGGCCAATCGGTAAATTCGTTCTTAGAAAGAGTTAATGAGATGGCCGAAGCGCGCGCCATTAACAAAGGACAGCTGTATCGTGCCGCCCTGGACTTGTTCAGTGACCGAGCACTGATCTGGTATAGGGCGTACAAGGACTCATGTCATTCCTGGAATGACCTAGTGAGGGAATTAAAGAAAGAATTCCTACCACCAGATTATGATGACCGGTTGTTGGAAGAAATACGCAGGAGGACGCAGGGAAAGGATGAAGTGATCGGACTGTACGTGGCGACCATGAAAAATATGTTCTCCCGGCTGAGCGACCCCCTTTCCGAGGACCAACAAATGAAAATCTTGAAGAGGAACATCCACTCCTTTTATCAGACTCAAATTGGGCTGATGGAAGTGGACTCCATAAGCCGCCTGGTACAGCTGGGACGTCAACTTGAAGCCGTAAGGACCTCAGCAGAAGCTTTATTCCACCTCCGTCAAGGCGTAATCACACCTTACTAGAACCAGACCTGGCATATGTGTCGAGTGTACCGCAGGGTATCTCGGCTGTTCAACTTAATAATGATAGGGCGACAACAGGTAGGAAGTGTTTTAGGTGTGGTCGTACAGGACATCTAGCGAGACAATGCCAAGGGAGGAGATGCTTCGGATGTGGAACCCCGGGCACCATTCGACCGCAATGCCCGAGATGCAACCAGAGAACAGAGGCAGCGACACCAGGAGATTAACAGCACAGACCAGAATCGGGAAACGACCAGGGAGCCCGAGCCTAAACGGCGGGTCGGGTAGTCCCAGTGCCGCCGTGGAGTATGGTAAGAGCATAGAGTCGTCGTCGGTAGAAGATGGAGAGGCGCAGTACATATTCATGGATTATCTTTTACATACAAGTGAGAACGATACGCGACCCCACCTTATGGTGGAAGTGTTCGGGGTAACATTCCGTGCGCTACTAGACTCAGGGACGACGAAGACTGTCATAGGCGGACCAGGCTGGGAAAAGTTGAGACGGATGGATTTGAAGATCAGGGCGGAAAAGAAATCAGCAAGGTTGGCAAATGGGACACCTGTGGAGATTGTAGGAGTTGTAAACATCCCAATCGCATTGGAAGGCAAGATAAGGGTGAAAGAGGTGTTGATAATTCTGGAGCTACCACACTCCATAATACTACGGATCGATTTTTGGAGGGAGATGCGCATCCTCACAGAATTTACGGACGATAAATGGCAGTTCGGCGATGTAGAAACGGAGGTGTACGTGAATGCGTTGGAAGGTAAATCGAAGCTATCACCGGGGCAGCAAGGAGAGTTGATGGAAGTAGTCGAGAAGGCAAAGGCTAAGATGGGAACCGAATTAGGTCGCAACAACAAGGTGGAGCACGCCATCGAAACCGAAGCGTCTCCCATTAAGCAGCGTTACTATCCTGTGTCACCCGCAATGCAAAAGATAATCAACGAGCAGCTAGACGAAATGCTTAAGGCAGGGGTAGTAGAACCATCTAATCAGGGGCGGTTTCAGAGGGGGGTAATTGGGTAATTACCCCCTCTAAAAATTTTCGTTCGCTTATTTATTTTTATTCTTAAAAATTACCACAATTTCAAACAAACAAGATAAGTTATGGTGAATCCAGTCGGCGATATATGACGGTGAATTTTTCCAAAATTGCTGGAGAGTCGTGGAAGGGACCGATACCCGAGACTCGCGCTAGTATGGCACGTTATGGCTGATTCCACACGAGCGTACACACGACACGCAAGAGTCGGCTGCAAAGTGGTTTATGAAGAAGAGGGTGAGAGAGGACGATGGGGAGGGCACACAAATTTGAATGATCTCTTCAGCAGATTTTTGATCTGTGTTTGCTTGAATATCTGACCATTTTGTAAAAAAATCAAGAAGCGGTTCCAAAATGGCGCCCGATTTTTGCAATTGTGTTCCCCGACCCACCGACATGGGCATCAAATGGAAGGGCATGACAGATAGAATACAATTAGTTGTGTCGCGTCATCCCAAATTCAAAATGGCGGATTACTTTTTTCCTCACAACCCCCTCAGAATGGGTATCAAATGAAAGGGTATGACGATTGTAATGCAGTAATCTGTCTGACGTCATTTTGATTCTAATATGGCGGCCACCACAAAATGGCGAAAAACATATAATAGACTAAAAAGTAGGAAAGAAAATTTATCTAATATGTTTTATCAAATCAATATAAATAAATATATGGGTTCATTTGCTTCCTTTGCCTATCTATACTATTATATAAAGAGAAAAGATTTGATTGTTTGTTTATTCCGGATAAACTCAAAAACTACCGAACCGATTTTAAAAATTCTGTCGCCAATAGAAAGCTCTATTATCAGCGAGTAACATGGGGTATACTCGTATATGACCGAAATTCAAAATGGAAGCAGAAATATGGTTGAATTTGCCAATTTTATTCCGATTCCAATGAAAGTGGGTATCTAGAGGTTTTTAAGGTCGCAAATAACGAATTTGCAGTCAAAAATTATAAAATCAAGATGGTCGACGAATTTGCAAATTGTGTGTATGAAAATCGGTATCTGAAATTTTTTAAGGTAACAAATAATGAATTTATGATCAGAAATTATAAATTCAAAATGGCCGTGCCAATATGGCGGACGAATTTTGTTAAATTTGTTCCGATTCCAATTAAAGTGGATATCTAGGGGTTTATAACGTCGCAAATAATGAATTTTTGGTCAAAACTTATAAATTCAAAATGGCCGACGAATTTTCAAATTGTGTTCCGATCCCAATGAAAATCGGTGACTGGGGTTTTTTAAGTAGCAAATAACGAATTTATGATCAAAACTTATAAATTCAAAATTGTGGGACCAATATACCGGACGAATTTTGCCAACTAAGTGTCATTTATCGGTTAACTGTATGTATAGGTTGTTCAAGAGTTGGAAAATCGGAAAATCTTGACATTCTAGCTACAAATGGAAAAACATTGAACATAGTGTATCCTGAAGCTCTCTAAGCAATCGGTTCAGAATGGATCAACAAGATTTTTTTGGTAAGATGGTAAGGAAATGTGGGATTTATATGGGTTCCAGCTAGTTTAAGACAATCGTCGGAGCTGACACGCACTTTTAATTTTTTTTTGATGTTGATTGTTTTGTATTTATGGGATAAAAAAATATTTAAGTTTTTTCTTTTTTTAAAATTACCCCCCCTAAGCCAGTTGGCTGTAAACGCCCCTGCATCTAATAGTGTTTGGTCTTCACCGGTAGTCTTGGTCAAAAGAAGGATGGGAAGTATCGGTTTTGTGTGGACTTCCGGAAATTAAACAAGGTAACCAAGAAGGACGCTTATCCTCTACCATTTGTGTCAGCCACTCTTGATAAGTTACGTGATGCGCTATACTTATCGTCATTGGACATTAAGTCTGCGTTCTGGCAGGTACCCATGGCAGAGAAATCCAAACAGTATACAGCTTTCACCATCCCGGATAGAGGACTATTCCAGTTTAATAGGATGCCTTTTGGACTTTCGAATTCCTCAGCTACTTGGTAGCGCTTAATCGATAGGGTGTTAGCCGGAACATTAGATGACCGATTGTTCGTTTACCTGGAATACGTAATTATCGTGACTCAAACTTTTGAGGAGCATAAGGGAGTATTACAAGAGGTACTGGACAAACTTTGGCAGGCGGGCTTGGTGATAAATTTTGAGAAGTGTGAATTCTGTAGGGAAGAGCTGAAGTACCTGGGATATATAGTGGGAGAAAATGGATTACAGGTAGACCCGGAAAAGGTAAAGGGTATTTTAGACATGCCAACCCCAAAGTCAGTCCCCGAAGTAAGGAGATTTATAGGTATGGTGTCCCGGTATCGCCGATTTGTACCAAATTTCGCCACTCTGATTGCCCCAATTACGGAATTATTGAAAAAGGGTCGTAAGTTTGTATGGTCGCAGCAGTGCGAGGAAGCCTTCCAGAAAGCTAAAGATGGACTGGTGAGTGCACCCACTTTAAACTGCCCAAATTTTGAACATCCATTCATTATCCACACGGATACTTCAGGTTACGGACTTGGAGCCGTTCTTACCCAACACGTCGATGGTCAAGACAAGGTTATTGCCTTCCTCAGTAGGTCCCTAAGCCGCTCGGAACGCAACTACTCCACCACGGAACGCGAGTGTTTGGCAGTGCTTTTGGCTATTGAAAAGTTGCGTCCCTACATCGAAGGGACCAGGTTCATGGTAGTGACGGATCAGGCATCTCTGGTATGGTTGCATAATCTAAAGGACCCTACAGAACGCTTGGCCAGGCTCCAACAGTATGATTTCGAGATCATCCACAAGAAAGGCAAGGAGCATTTACTGCCAGACTTGCTGTCAAGGTCAGTCCCCATGGTAGAGTGTATAGATAAGGAAGTTTCTCAGACGGACAAATGGTATGAGCGGATGGTCACTCAAGTACAAGAGGATCCAGGACGTTTAGCGAACTGGAAGTATGAAGACGGAAACCTGTGGAAATATGTACGGACGAAATATCCTGAGTTAGTCGGAGCAGAAGCTAATTGGAAGAGAGTTATCGCAAAACCAGAACGGAAGAAGATCATGTTGGAGTCGCATGATACCGCAACGGCAGGACATGGGGGGGTTAGGAAGACTTACGACTGGCTTACGCAACGAGTTTACTGGCCGAAGATGAAGAGTGATGTCTTGACGTATGTTAAGCGTTGTACGATCTGCCAGTCGACCAAGCCAGAGCGCAAGAAGGTTAGTGGGTTGATGTCGCCGAGGGTAGTTGGCAATCGACCTTGGGAGTGTATCTGCATAGACCTTATAGGACCACTACCTCGTTCCACCCGTGGGAATAAATACATACTGACCGTGGTTGATTATTTTAGTAAGTTTCCTTTGGTCTTCCCGTTACGATCTGCCACCGCCCCTCCCATTTATCGCATTCTAGAAGAATATGTTTTCCTGATGTTTGGTGTACCTAAGATATTGGTCTGTGACAACGGGCAACAGTTCAAGTCAGGAGTATTTAAAGCTCTCAACGACGAGTACGGTGTAACTATCAAGTACACTGCATTTTACCCCCCCCCCCCCAAGCCAACCCTTCCGAGCGGATGAACCAAAACATCAAATCTATGCTTCGCGCCTACGTGGCGGACAAACATCGTGTATGGGACTCGTATTTGGCTAAGGTAGGATGTGCCATCCGTACGGCGACTCACGAAGGGACGAAACTAACCCCTTACTTCATCAATTTTGGGAGAGAGATGACAATACGCGGCGACGAGAAGCAAGTGTCAGCCCAACAGGAGGATCGAGGGGAAACGCGTGCAAAATCACTGGAAGATGTCCGAATCCGAAAGGATGTCAGGGAGAGGTTGAATAAGGCAGCAGAAGCCGCCAGACATGGTTATAACCTCAGGAGGAGGGATCAAAGATTCTATGCGAATGACCAATTTTGGCGGAAGAACTAATTACTATCAGACGCCCCTCAATATTTCAACGCAAAGTTAGCCCCGAAGTACATTGGACCATACACGGTAACGAAGGTATTGTCGCCATTGACGTATCAATTGAAAGACCAGGGAGGCAAGGATGCCGGAACGTGGCACGCGAAAGACTTGAAGTCTTATGAACACCCCACTCCACCTGGTTAGGAAGCAAGTGGAATTACTAGTAAATTAGGGCTGGTATAGGAATTTGAATGTGAAGTTAAAGTAGTGGTGCATAAGGTTTAAATTAGAATGGATCCTTAGTATTATGTGAATTTAAAGTTAGGATTAGTCATTAGGGTATGGATTCGAAATTTGGATTAGTTATATGTATTATGAATTTGAAGTTAATAATTAGTTGTCTTATGAATTTGAAGTTAATAATTAGTTACCGGATGGGTGCGAAGTTAGGATAAGTTTTATTGTATGAAATCGAAATTTGGAATGTTATGAATTTGAAGTTACCAGAAGTCAATACGACGTGGTCTCACAGTTGGAATTAGTTATCGGGAGGAACTAGAATTGAAATTAGTTATGATGCATGAATTATGAAGTTAGGTTAAGAATTAAGGTTAGGGCTAGTTCTCATATAGGGATAATCAGAAGCGTTACTTCACTCAGAGATTTCTTGCGAAATCTCTCAAAAGAAGGGGAGGTGTGTTATGACCTAAAAATAAAAATAAAAATTAGTAATTAAGTTAGGGAAAAGTAAGGATAACTTATCTGTTCGTGCCGTCCATTTGTCCTTAAACTATGAGACTGCTGATCCAACTCTATTCTAGGTGAAGATCACGGGGGTCCGAGAACCCATCAAAACAATTGGGACGCTTGAATAGAGGTCCGCTGTTAGGGAAACCGAGCCGAGGCCGCAGCATCACCCATCATGTTTATGTTGAGAGAACTCTGGATGGCAGTAAGGGTTTCGTTGTAATTAGCTTCTGTATTTGAATCGAGTTCTGACATTCGTGGATCCCGCTTTGGTTTAGTGTAGGGTTTCATTCATTGAACGCCAATAAATTCTTAATAGAAAACCAGTCGATAATATTAATTTTACTCCACTTTTTTTTCACCTTTCTTTTAATGCAAATTATGGTTTAAATTTATCTTTTTAAACTTAATTCACTCTCACTCTGTAATCTTAATTCCTTCACCTTTATTAAATTAAAATCACCTTGATTTCACAAATTTTCTTTTTTGCTTCTTTAAAATATTTTTTTTTTTCATGTAACAAATTTTCCACCAAATTTTCCACAACGGAATTTACACACACAAATATTTTTCTCTATATTCAAACATGTAAAAAAAATTTTCCGACTAGTTTGGCGATCTCACCGACTGCGCCAGTTATTTTATAAAGAAAAGTCAATTGATTTTAAATTAAAATATTAAATCTTGATCTTTATTAAAATTTTACATAAACGACAAACGGTTAATTCCGCGGTTAAATCAGAACTGACTAACTTTAATCTAACTTTCTTATGCTAAGGTACCTTGTACCTATCTTTTAAATGTAAGATCAGCAGATTTGTAACAGATTTCTTAGAACTTAGTCTATCTAGTGATTGAAGATCACATGAAGGAAAATGTGTGGGAAATGTTGACTCAACAAATGTTGTTGGCGAGGAAATATGATTCGAGTGGAATTTATGTGGGAAAATAAGTTGGTTATATTGTTTGGATGGGGTTTTTGTGGGAAAGGAAATCGGTTATCCTATTTCAGCTAAAAGCTGATTATTTGGATATATAACTTGCACGCCGTTTCGCCTATGCGCGCGGAGGCCTGTCACATTTACGGACCATATCTACGGACCATATCTCAATTTTCCGAAAAAAAATTTTTTTTTGTACAGTTAAAGGATCAAATAAATGTATGCCAAAGTTCTTTGAAATTGTCTCATTCCAAACTGTCATAAAAAAATCTCCAATAATGCCTATTTTGCTACCGTCTATAGGGGGACCCCCTTAAAGCGGACGGGGAGGATCGCGAGGACGACTCTTCAGATACTGCCGCGGAGCTGTCCATTCCAGCCACAGTGATGACGGGCCACAGGGCCCAAGCGCAAATCCATAAATGGGGAATCCGATTTTCAGGAGAGCAGGGCCAATCGGCAAATTCGTTCTTAGAAAGAGTTAATGAGATGGCCGAAGCGCGCGGATCATATCCCACGGTACTCCACTAACCTTGAATTAGATTCTTTTTCATTAGAATCACATTTGCTTTGTCCCCACAGCTGCAAGACAGACTTGCAACATGATGCCATGAATATAAAGAAAAACAACTTTGTTTTCCCACACGAAAAAGATTCCCTTTGTGCTTTATCTTTAGACTTAGAATAATTTGCACTTTTGATTTTAGAATTAAGTTCAGTTTCATTTTGTACTTCAATTTAAATAAACGTCTTAAAAGTGTTCGGAGTTTTATTTATTTTATTTTTTTTTGGTTTCCTTCGGAACATAATAGTTAAATGGCGCAGTCGGTAGGATACCGACTCTGTGAAAGAAAATTTTTTAAAGTGAATATAATTATATAAAGTGGAAATATACATTATTCATAAAAATAATTTAATCACGGAGTGAATATCAATTCTTAGTCGGTGTCCGAAACAAAAAAAAATTAATTATCTATTGTGTGTGTATAAGGAAACTGATTGGTGAAAAAAAAAGAAAACCTTTTTTGCTAATTTGTGATAGTGAGCACAAAAACAAGAAAGATAAAATAATATAATTAAAGTAAACAAATTTTATGAAAAATAAAGAGTATATAAAATCTCTAGAAGAAGTGCAACATAAATTCAACATGGCGCTAGCATCATTAACACTAAAAGATATGGTGGCGGAAGCAAGGGCCGTTCCTCCATTTACAGGAGAAAGTACCTATGCCCTTACGTCCTTTATTTATGAAGTGGAAACCCTAACCGGAATGGTTCAAGATCCGGATGCGAAGGCTTACCTCTATAGAATCCTGCTAACAAAGGTACAAGGAGCAGCCGCTACAGCCGTCAGGAAAATATTAGAACCAACGTGGGAACAGATCAAGGCTCAATTAATTAAATCCTTTGGAGTACCCGAGGACTATTTGCAGCTAAAGGATCAAGCAGATAATTTTCAATTTAGAAATGTAAGTGCTTTATACAATCATCTTAGCAATATATTAGATAAATTAAACTTAAAATATTCGTTAGATATTGAAAAACCTGGTGATTTTAAGCCAGATTTTAACGAAAAAAGTATTTTAGAAAAGTTTTTAAATAAAATTGATAGAACTGATGCAATGTACATCAGGACAAAAAATGTCGCTAGTTTAGAAGAAGCTTATCAGACCCTTTTAAAAACAGGACTTGTAAATAAAAGTCCACATACAATTGATAGAATTAACAAAAACAAAGAAGAATTTAAAAATTCAAACAATTTTCGACATCATAATAATTTTAATAATAACACAAGACCAAACCATTTTAGAGGGTATAATTTCCCTAATAATTATAATGAAAATTCCGGTAATTACCGAAATAATAACAGATATAATATTAATAGAAATTTTCAAAGTTTTTCAAATAACTTTAGAAGAAATAATAACTATTCGGGCCAATATTCAAACCAAAGACAACAAAGGCAACCTAATTTTAATAGGAACTTACCCGAACCAATGGAAGTCGATTCTTCTGAAAATTTTCATTTAACGCCTCAGACACGACACTACCCCTAATAACTGTGACCGTTGACAACAAAAAAATAGACTGTCTAGTAGATACCGGTGCAGGTACTTCAGTTATAGATAAAAATATATTTCCTAAAAGTAGATACACAAAACTTAAAAGGCCAATCGAGGTAAATACATTAACAGGTAGGGAAACTATTCGAAATGAATTTATTGCTAATTTACCCAAAGAATTTAAAGAAAATGCTACGATGTCGTGGAAAACCATGAATCTGTCAAACAAAAATTTCAAAGCTCTGCTTGGTCTGAACATTCTCAAGCCTCTTGGCGCAAAAATTGATTTGCTTAACGATCACATTGAAATAAATAACGAGATAATAAAATTCAAAAATTCTTGTCCCTATAATGAAATCTACCAACTACAAACAATCGATATGAATTACTCTGACATTATTCAAAGATTAAAAACAGATCATTTAAACGTGGAAGAGTTAAAATATCTAAAGCAACTATTATATAAAAATCAAGACCTTTTCTTCAGGGAAGGGGATAGACTAACAAATGTCAATGCAATTAAGCACCAAATTATCACAAAGGATTCTCGTCCCATTTATAGTAAAACCTATAGATTCCCAAAAGTTCACGAAGAAGAACTTAACAAGCAAGTTAACGAAATGCTTGAACAAAATATTATTCAACCCTCCAGTAGTCCTTACAACAGTCCTGTCTGGATCGTTGCTAAAAAGGCCGACAATAGTGGAAAAGAAAAGTGGAGAATAGTTATAGATTACAGGAAACTGAATGACGTAACTATTGACGATAAGTTTCCGATCCCAAATATAGAGTCAATCTTCGACAAGCTTGGTAGGGCTCAGTACTTTACCACCCTTGATTTAGCCAAGGGATTTCATCAAATTCTCGTTGACGAAAAAGACCGACCTAAAACGGCATTTTCCACACCACATGGGCATTTCGAATACCTCCGAATGCCTTTCGGGTTAAAAAACGCCCCGGCCTCCTTCCAAAGAATGATCAATTATGTATTAAAAGATCATATAAACAAAACTTGTGTCGTTTATCTCGACGACATCCTTATTTTTTCAACCTCCTTTCAGGAGCATATAAACTCCATAAACGAAATCTTTGAAAAGCTTAGAAACTACAATCTAAAGATACAAGTTGATAAATGCAACTTCTTTGGTAAACAAACCGAATATTTGGGACATATCCTTACTAACGAAGGAATAAAACCTAATGATAAGAAAGTGGAAGCAATTAAAAATTTAAAATTGCCCACAACACGGAAGCAAATTAAAAGCTTCCTAGGAATTACGGGTTATTATAGGAAGTTCATCAGAGACTACGCAAAAGTAGCTCAACCGATGACAAAATTCCTTAAGAAAGATAGTAAGATTAATGTAAACGATCTTTCTTTCAAAGAATCATTTCAAAAGCTGAAAAATCTTATTACCAATTACCCGACACTTAAATATCCAGATTTCAAGAAAAGATTTGTCCTTACTACCGATGCATCCAATTTGGCAATCGGCGCTGTACTTTCCCAGGACAATCATCCTATATCGTATGCAAGCCGTACTCTTAATAATCATGAAACGAAATACTCAGCTATAGAAAAAGAGCTGCTAGCCATCATTTGGGCTACTAAGTATTTTAGGCCTTATCTATATGGTACCAAATTCACCATTCGAACGGACCACCAACCCTTGACTTGGCTGCATTCATTAAAAGAACCCAATTCGAAATTACAACGGTGGCGTATAAGGCTAAACGAATATGACTTTGACATAGAATATGTTAAAGGAAGAGACAATAAGGTAGCGGATTTCTTAAGCCGTATTAACGTCGATAATAACGAAATAAATATTTTAGAGGAAAGAGAAAATAATGATAACTCTGACCAAGCTACGATCCATAGTGGAGTTGAAAATTTGAACGACCACATTCCGATCGTAGAAACAATCGTAAACAAATATTTTACACAAATTTATTTAGTAAAAGAAAAAGAAAGGGAAATGATAATTAAATACACAAAATTCAGGCGTATATATATTACAGAAAATGAGCTAGAAGATAGCAATTACTTAAACGATGTACTTAGAAGGTTTATAAGAAAAGGTAAAACCGCAATTTATTCAGAACTTGAGGAGTCAAAATATAATATCCTCCAGCAGAAATTACTTGAATTATTCTCCAATGAACGTAAAATAAAATTTATCAAATGCACGAAGCTCGCTGTAGATTTAGAAAATGAAGACGAAGCATTTAAACTAATTGAGGATGTACACAAAGCCACCAATCATAGAGGTATTGTAGAAAATTACATGGAAATCAGGAATACACATTTTTACCCTAAGATAAAAGAATTAGTACACAAGTATATTAATAACTGTGAGGTCTGCAATCTATCCAAATACGATAGGAAACCCATCCAACACAAATTCGAGATTAGTGAAACCCCTAGTGAACCAAATGAAATCATACATGCAGATTTGTTCTATTGTCACAAATTACAATTTTTAACTGTTATAGATAAGTTTACCAAACATTTAATGATCCAAAAATTAAATGATCGAAATTCCATTACGATTATCGAATTATTCAGAAATAGATTTGCCATCTTCGGCAAACCCAAAAAAATAGTACTTGATAACGAATTTAACAACATAAATACTAAAGACTTTTTGAGACAAGAAAATATTCAGGTCCATTTTACTTCACCACGATCTCACACAGGTAATGCAGACATAGAGAGAGTTCACGGAACGATTAACGAACATTTAAGGGCTTTAGAGATAGAAAATAGAGATCTTAATGCAATAGAAAAGGTACTCCTGGCGACAGAAAAGTATAACAGTTGTATTCATTCAACTACTCAGGAAAAGCCGTTAGACTTTATTAATAATAGAGTAGGAAGTATAGACAAAGTAAGACAGATAATGTTAAATAAAAAACTTAAGACTATAGAAACCTTAAATAAAAACAGGCAAGACATTCAAGTAGAAAACAACAAAGAAACTTTCGTTAAAAATCCCGAGACAGATAGACATAAGCATAGACCTAGGTATGTTAAAATAAAAACCAGAGTAATAAATAATAAACTTTTAGATAACCGTAATAGAAACGTTCATATTAGTAGGATTAAACGAAAATATAAATATTTTACAGGTGAACAAAACCCAGACTTTGATCTACATACCCAGAATGGTGAAGTATTCATTTAACTATTCATTTAGGAAGCTCCTAACTCTTCTTATATCAATGTCGCTCATCTCTCAAGCGAATGCCGCAATGAGTATAGAAAAGTTAGAGACGCAAGCAGGATATCAAGCAATTAAGTTAAGCGAAACTCCCATGATAGAAAATTATACTAACATTTTACATATAATCGAAGTCGACAAGTTTCAGTCTGCTCTAGCTAGCATAGAATATGACATGAAGCTAATTTTCTCGCTTCCACATGATAAATCAATAATAGATCAACTAAATATACAGATAAACAGAATTAAACACAACTTAGAGACCATTGTCCCACATCGTCACAAAAGAGGTTTAATAAATCTTGGGGGTAAGACATTTAATTGGCTGTTCGGAACAATGGACAGCGACGACCGTTTACGCATCGAAGAACAAATTAGGACCATAGATTTTAACAATCATAATCTTATTACAAACTCTAACAGACAAATTAAGATCAACGCAGACCTACAGGACAATTTAAACATACTACAAAACAGAATAAATGAAAACTTAAAGCTCATGAAAAACTCCATTGTAAGTTCAAATGCCTCCCTGCAGAAAGAAATAAAACAAATACATTTCTTAACAGTCTTAAGCAACCTTCAACTACTCGACTCACAAATTGACAAAATCCAAGAAAATATAGTTTTCGCAAAATATAACGTCATGAGTAGATCTATATTAACAACCGAAGAAATCGAAGCTTACGACGTAGACATTTTCAAGTTTAAAGAAATCAAATGTTCCTTGTTACAAGCCCCGGAAAAATTTATACTTATCATCTCAATTCCAAACACAACACCAGACTTGGCTAACAAATTCAAACTTATTTCGGTACCTAATTTGAATAAAGAAGAAGTGATTTTACCTGACGAAAATATATTAACTTTTAGAAATCAAGTGTATGTGGACAATGATAATAAATATATAAAAGAATTAAAAGAAGCTAATAAATGTACAAAAAGCATAATGAATAAAAATTACGAACATTGCAAGAAAATAAAAAGTAGCGATTACAAAATTGTAAAAATTAATCCAACCATGTTAATAATGAAAAATGCGAGAAATTCCAGTTTAATCGATTGTAATAATATAAGTCACACTATAAATAATAACTACATTATAAATTTTTCAAATTGCACCCTAATAATAGATAACGTAAAATTTTCTAATAAAGAAAGCAATTTATATAAGAATATTATTATACCTAATTACGCAAGTCCAGAAAATGTCGAATCTGTAATAAATCTAAATGAAATACATCTTAAACAAATAAAGAACATAGAAGAAATCAAGGAAGTAGGAATAAATTTAAAATCAAACTCTATTATATTTTACTCAACAATACCTTTTGTAGTAAGTTCTATCATTATCACAATTTTATACTTAATAAAAATAAATAAGAGGGAAAACCAAGTTGTTAAAAATAAGAATAAAACCGATAAAAATATTACTCAGGAGAGTAACAATCTTAACGATGGGGGGATCATATCCCACGGTACTCCACTAACCTTGAATTAGATTCTTTTTCATTAGAATCACATTTGCTTTGTCCCCACAGCTGCAAGACAGACTTGCAACATGATGCCATGAATATAAAGAAAAACAACTTTGTTTTCCCACACGAAAAAGATTCCCTTTGTGCTTTATCTTTAGACTTAGAATAATTTGCACTTTTGATTTTAGAATTAAGTTCAGTTTCATTTTGTACTTCAATTTAAATAAACGTCTTAAAAGTGTTCGGAGTTTTATTTATTTTATTTTTTTTTGGTTTCCTTCGGAACATAATAGTTAAATCGCGCCATTAACAAAGGACAGCTGTATCGTGCCGCCCTGGACTTGTTCAGTGACCGAGCACTGATCTGGTATAGGGCGTACAAGGACTCATGTCATTCCTGGAATGACCTAGTGAGGGAATTAAAGAAAGAATTCCTACCACCAGATTATGATGACCGGTTGTTGGAAGAAATACGCAGGAGGACGCAGGGAAAGGATGAAGTGATCGGACTGTACGTGGCGACCATGAAAAATATGTTCTCCCGGCTGAGCGACCCCCTTTCCGAGGACCAACAAATGAAAATCTTGAAGAGGAACATCCACTCCTTTTATCAGACTCAAATTGGGCTGATGGAAGTGGACTCCATAAGCCGCCTGGTACAGCTGGGACGTCAACTTGAAGCCGTAAGGACCTCAGCAGAAGCTTTATTCCACCTCCGTCAAGGCGTAATCACACCTTACTAGAACCAGACCTGGCATATGTGTCGAGTGTACCGCAGGGTATCTCGGCTGTTCAACTTAATAATGATAGGGCGACAACAGGTAGGAAGTGTTTTAGGTGTGGTCGTACAGGACATCTAGCGAGACAATGCCAAGGGAGGAGATGCTTCGGATGTGGAACCCCGGGCACCATTCGACCGCAATGCCCGAGATGCAACCAGAGAACAGAGGCAGCGACACCAGGAGATTAACAGCACAGACCAGAATCGGGAAACGACCAGGGAGCCCGAGCCTAAACGGCGGGTCGGGTAGTCCCAGTGCCGCCGTGGAGTATGGTAAGAGCATCGAGTCGTCGTCGGTAGAAGATGGAGAGGCGCAGTACATATTCATGGATTATCTTTTACATACAAGTGAGAACGATACGCGACCCCACCTTATGGTGGAAGTGTTCGGGGTAACATTCCGTGCGCTACTAGACTCAGGGACGACGAAGACTGTCATAGGCGGACCAGGCTGGGAAAAGTTGAGACGGATGGATTTGAAGATCAGGGCGGAAAAGAAATCAGCAAGGTTGGCAAATGGGACACCTGTGGAGATTGTAGGAGTTGTAAACATCCCAATCGCATTGGAAGGCAAGATAAGGGTGAAAGAGGTGTTGATAATTCTGGAGCTACCACACTCCATAATACTACGGATCGATTTTTGGAGGGAGATGCGCATCCTCACAGAATTTACGGACGATAAATGGCAGTTCGGCGATGTAGAAACGGAGGTGTACGTGAATGCGTTGGAAGGTAAAGCGAAGCTATCACCGGGGCAGCAAGGAGAGTTGATGGAAGTAGTCGAGAAGGCAAAGGCTAAGATGGGAACCGAATTAGGTCGCACCAACAAGGTGGAGCACGCCATCGAAACCGAAGCGTCTCCCATTAAGCAGCGTTACTATCCTGTGTCACCCGCAATGCAGAAGATAATCAACGAGCAGCTAGACGAAATGCTTAAGGCAGGGGTAGTAGAACCATCTAATCAGGGGCGGTTTCAGAGGGGGGTAATTGGGTAATTACCCCCTCTAAAAATTTTCGTTCGCTTATTTATTTTTATTCTTAAAAATTACCACAATTTCAAACAAACAAGATAAGTTATGGTGAATCCAGTCGGCGATATATGACGGTGAATTTTTCCAAAATTGCTGGAGAGTCGTGGAAGGGACCGATACCCGAGACTCGCGCTAATATGGCACGCTATGGCTGATTCCACACGAGCGTACACACGACACGACAAGAGTCGGCTGCAAAGTGGTTTATGAAGAAGAGGGTGAGAGAGGACGATGGGGAGGGCACACAAATTTGAATGATCTTTTCAGCAGATTTTTGATCTGTGTTTGCTGGAATATCTGACCATTTTGTAAAAAAATCAAGAAGCGGTTCCAAAATGGCGCCCGATTTTTGCAATTGTGTTCCCCGACCCACCGACATGGGCATCAAATGGAAGGGCATGACAGATAGAATACAATTAGTTGTGTCGCGTCATCCCAAATTCAAAATGGCGGATTACTTTTTTCCTCACAACCCCCTCAGAATGGGTATCAAATGAAAGGGTATGACGATTGTAATGCAGTAATCTGTCTGACGTCATTTTGATTCTAATATGGCGGCCACCACAAAATGGCGAAAAACATATAATAGACTAAAAAGTAGGAAAGAAAATTTATGTAATATGTTTTATCAAATCAATATAAATAAATATATGGGTTCATTTGCTTCCTTTGCCTATCTATACTATTATATAAAGAGAAAAGATTTGATTGTTTGTTTATTCCGGATAAACTCAAAAACTACCGAACCGATTTTAAAAATTCTGTCGCCAATAGAAAGCTCTATTATCAGCGAGTAACATGGGGTATACTCGTATATGACCGAAATTCAAAATGGAAACAGAAATATGGTTGAATTTGCCAATTTTATTCCGATTCCAATGAAAGTGGGTATCTAGAGGTTTTTAAGGTCGCAAATAACGAATTTGCAGTCAAAAATTATAAAATCAAGATGGTCGACGAATTTGCAAATTGTGTGTATGAAAATCGGTATCTGAAATTTTTTAAGGTAACAAATAATGAATTTATGATCAGAAATTATAAATTCAAAATGGCCGTGCCAATATGGCGGACGAATTTTGTTAAATTTGTTCCGATTCCAATTAAAGTGGATATCTAGGGGTTTATAACGTCGCAAATAATGAATTTTTGGTCAAAACTTATAAATTCAAAATGGCCGACGAATTTTCAAATTGTGTTCCGATCCCAATGAAAATCGGTGACTGGGGTTTTTTAAGTAGCAAATAACGAATTTATGATCAAAACTTATAAATTCAAAATTGTGGGACCAATATACCGGACGAATTTTGCCAACTAAGTGTCATTTATCGGTTAACTGTATGTATAGGTTGTTCAAGAGTTGGAAAATCGGAAAATCTTGACATTCTAGCTACAAATGGAAAAACATTGAACATAGTGTATCCTGAAGCTCTCTAAGCAATCGGTTCAGAATGGATCAACAAGATTTTTTTGGTAAGATGGTAAGGAAATGTGGGATTTATATGGGTTCCAGCTAGTTTAAGACAATCGTCGGAGCTGACACGCACTTTTAATTTTTTTTTGATGTTGATTGTTTTGTATTTATGGGATAAAAAAATATTTAAGTTTTTTCTTTTTTTAAAATTACCCCCCCTAAGCCAGTTGGCTGGAAACGCCCCTGCATCTAATAGTGCTTGGTCTTCACCGGTAGTCTTGGTCAAAAGAAGGATGGGAAGTATCGGTTTTGTGTGGACTTCCGGAAATTAAACAAGGTAACCAAGAAGGACGCTTATCCTCTACCATTTGTGTCAGCCACTCTTGATAAGTTACGTGATGCGCTATACTTATCGTCATTGGACATTAAGTCTGCGTTCTGGCAGGTACCCATGGCAGAGAAATCCAAACAGTATACAGCTTTCACCATCCCGGATAGAGGACTATTCCAGTTTAATAGGATGCCTTTTGGACTTTCGAATTCCTCAGCTACTTGGTAGCGCTTAATCGATAGGGTGTTAGCCGGAACATTAGATGACCGATTGTTCGTTTACCTGGAATACGTAATTATCGTGACTCAAACTTTTGAGGAGCATAAGGGAGTATTACAAGAGGTACTGGACAAACTTTGGCAGGCGGGCTTGGTGATAAATTTTGAGAAGTGTGAATTCTGTAGGGAAGAGCTGAAGTACCTGGGATATATAGTGGGAGAAAATGGATTACAGGTAGACCCGGAAAAGGTAAAGGGTATTTTAGACATGCCAACCCCAAAGTCAGTCCCCGAAGTAAGGAGATTTATAGGTATGGTGTCCCGGTATCGCCGATTTGTACCAAATTTCGCCACTCTGATTGCCCCAATTACGGAATTATTGAAAAAGGGTCGTAAGTTTGTATGGTCGCAGCAGTGCGAGGAAGCCTTCCAGAAAGCTAAAGATGGACTGGTGAGTGCACCCACTTTAAACTGCCCAAATTTTGAACATCCATTCATTATCCACACGGATACTTCAGGTTACGGACTTGGAGCCGTTCTTACCCAACACGTCGATGGTCAAGACAAGGTTATTGCCTTCCTCAGTAGGTCCCTAAGCCGCTCGGAACGCAACTACTCCACCACGGAACGCGAGTGTTTGGCAGTGCTTTTGGCTATTGAAAAGTTGCGTCCCTACATCGAAGGGACCAGGTTCATGGTAGTGACGGATCACGCATCTCTGGTATGGTTGCATAATCTAAAGGACCCTACAGAACGCTTGGCCAGGCTCCAACAGTATGATTTCGAGATCATCCACAAGAAAGGCAAGGAGCATTTACTGCCAGACTTGCTGTCAAGGTCAGTCCCCATGGTAGAGTGTATAGATAAGGAAGTTTCTCAGACGGACAAATGGTATGAGCGGATGGTCACTCAAGTACAAGAGGATCCAGGACGTTTAGCGAACTGGAAGTATGAAGACGGAAACCTGTGGAAATATGTACGGACGAAATATCCTGAGTTAGTCGGAGCAGAAGCTAATTGGAAGAGAGTTATCGCAAAACCAGAACGGAAGAAGATCATGTTGGAGTCGCATGATACCGCAACGGCAGGACATGGGGGGGGGGGGGTTAGGAAGACTTACGACTGGCTTACGCAACGAGTTTACTGGCCGAAGATGAAGAGTGATGTCTTGACGTATGTTAAGCGTTGTACGATCTGCCAGTCGACCAAGCCAGAGCGCAAGAAGGTTAGTGGGTTGATGTCGCCGAGGGTAGTTGGCAATCGACCTTGGGAGTGTATCTGCATAGACCTTATAGGACCACTACCTCGTTCCACCCGTGGGAATAAATACATACTGACCGTGGTTGATTATTTTAGTAAGTTTCCTTTGGTCTTCCCGTTACGATCTGCCACCGCCCCTCCCATTTATCGCATTCTAGAAGAATATGTTTTCCTGATGTTTGGTGTACCTAAGATATTGGTCTGTGACAACGGGCAACAGTTCAAGTCAGGAGTATTTAAAGCTCTCAACGACGAGTACGGTGTAACTATCAAGTACACTGCATTTTACCCCCCCCCCCCAAGCCAACCCTTCCGAGCGGATGAACCAAAACATCAAATCTATGCTTCGCGCCTACGTGGCGGACAAACATCGTGTATGGGACTCGTATTTGGCTAAGGTAGGATGTGCCATCCGTACGGCGACTCACGAAGGGACGAAACTAACCCCTTACTTCATCAATTTTGGGAGAGAGATGACAATACGCGGCGACGAGAAGCAAGTGTCAGCCCAACAGGAGGATCGAGGGGAAACGCGTGCAAAATCACTGGAAGATGTCCGAATCCGAAAGGATGTCAGGGAGAGGTTGAATAAGGCAGCAGAAGCCGCCAGACATGGTTATAACCTCAGGAGGAGGGTGTAATGCTTCAATATGGGATTCGCAGGGTTTGACTCGAGGATTTAAATAAAACAGTTATTTTATTTGGAGACCGTTTATTTTATTAATTGTTCCTCAGCGACAGAGCGTAGAGCTAAAGCCCATTTAGCGCCCTGTAGTCGTTGAGTATTGAACAGTGACTGTAATTTTCATACAAAGTTCCCTTGTATTTATAGTAGGGATTCTTATATACTATCCTTATATACTATTACATATTATCATAACTAGGCCTACTGACTCATATCTATATACATGACTACAATCTAGTTTTCTATATAAACTACCTTAAATTACTATAGTGTGAATCAAGGTGTATGTCTAGTTATTTTCTATGAGGTTATACGGGCACCTCACCCCCAACGGTTCACGAGAAAAATTTTCCCTTTCAAGGTAAAATTTTTCATATTATTTATTCGTTCTTAGTCTTCTTTTTCATTTTTCAAATGTCGTTTTCTTTGATTTAACCTTTTACGCTTTCTTTATCCTATCATCTTTCATTATCATTCCTCTTTAATTCTCCTTTACTTATTCTCTCAACAATTCTCATTATTCGGCAGTTTCAATTTTATAGTTTTTCGTGAATAGCTTTAGTTTCTCCAGAAGTAACTCCAAGTTTGCTTGCGGATTATCACCAAGCTTTTTTCTTTACTCAACTTCATAATTACGTGTTCATCTTTTCCATTAGTAGCATTAGCTTTCTTCTCTTTCTTTTCTTTTGTTTCCATCTCTTTCTTTTCTTTTGGCTCCTTCTCTTTCTTCTCTTTTGGCCCCTTCTCTTTCTTCTCTTTTGATGCCTTCTCTTTCTGGCCTTTCTTACCTTTCTCTTTTCCCTTTTTGCCCTTTCACTTCTTCTTATCATCATCTGATTCACTCTCGTCACTATCTTCCCTTTTCGATTTTTCCGTCTTATTCCTCTTTGCTTTTCCCTGGGGTCTATAATATTGTAATTTCTTAACGGCAGTATTTTCATCTCTGGTAATTTAATATTAACTTCTTTCTCGTGTACGTTAAGTAGTTTTAGATGTGCTATCTCTTTTGAAGGAATCAATGAATTAGCAATGAAGACTCCATCCTGAATTTGTTGGCTTAGGACAATGCTATCTTCCTTAATTTGCTGATTGACAGCTCGTAGGGTTTGTGATCTTGCTGGAATCGTTATGGTGTCATGTCGAGGTAAATAAGTGGTAATTGGCACTATGATATTCCGATCCTTTACTACAATTGTTAGTGTGAATATCTCAAAATCAAATTTGCACTTATTTTCGTACAAAAAGTCTCTTCCTAATATTGCATCCGTACCAATAGCTAAGTCATCAGATACTACGTGCAGTCTCTGCTTAATTTCTTCTCCTTCAATCAAAATTTTCGTTTCAAGCACTCCTATTGTGTACGTATCACTTTCTGTAATGCCTATTAATTTGCATATATCGTACCTATCAATTTGATTATTGTTTATCAAGTTTCTTTTGATTATTGATATGTCTGCTCCTGAATCTATCAAAAATTTTACCGACTTATCCATGCCTATTATTTTAGCAGTTATATAGTTATTGACACGCTGAAAGTTATATGAAAACATCTTTGCATTTCTGGACCTCGTATTCTCATCTAATATTCTTCGTCCCTCGAACGATGAGCTTCGGGGGCGGTTTGTTCGTTTCCCGAATCGAGTATATTGATTCTTCTTGGGTAATTGTTTGAGTTATAACCTCTGTTATACCGTTGTTGCGCATAGTGTCCTTGTACATTGCCCTGCCTTTCTCGCTTGTCATTGGGATTATTTCTTGCTGGTTCCGCAGAATTCCTTTTATTGAAGTTTGCAGTTCCTCTATAACTATAATTTTGACTATCATCTTCCCTGTTCCTATTGAATCTCTGATTTCCTAAAGATCCACTTTGAAACTTATTATTGCGATTGCTCTGCCAGATGTTTCTGTAAAATTCTTCGTTCGCGCTTCTCCTTCTTGGAGCGCTACCATGATAGAACTGTTTGTTAGTATCATTCACTGCTTCTATTTCAGTAGCTATTTTCACAGCCTTACCTAAAGTTTCTGGCATCGCTGCAAATACTGCTGTCTTATAGGGTTCATTTAGACCTGCCTGAAAAGCATTCAGTCCCGATTTGTCGTTAAGAGCATTAATCAGCTTTCGACTATCTTCGCCATGTTCCGTTATTTGTACGTCATTCAGCTGTGCTATTAGATTTTGTACCCTTGTCGCAAAGCTTTGAACTGCTTGATCTCCTTGTTGAATCCTTGACAACTTATTTTGTATACTTAAGGGATTGCGTTTCACCTTAAAATGCGTCTCGAACAATTTTTTGAAACCATCTATGCCTTGCGGAGTACTTGCTCCAATCTTTATTCTAACCTTTTCTGTGATACGTGCTTTCAGCACCAATTGCACCAATTTCTCTCTCTCCGGATCATCTTTTAATGTCTCTCCTATAATTTCAACGATATTGATGAAGTTGGTCAGCTCCTTCTCTTCACCGTCAAAAGTAGGTAACAATTTTAAAATTTGGAATGGATCTAGAGTTCCCATATTGCTGGTTTCCTGTCTATTCAAATCGATAATTGAGTTGGAAGCCTCTAAAGCTCTATTACTCAAGCTATCTTGCTCTTCTTCCGAGCTTGTTTCCTTCTCCTCAGTCGATACCTCGCTCAACTGGAACTTTATTATTTCACCTACTTCCTCGTACACTGCTCTAAATTCTGTCAGTGTATCCTCACTGCTTTCTACAACGTTAATTCGTAGTTCTAGTTCATTTAACTCAACTCTTCTTCTTAATAATCTCTCCGCCGTTCTTAGTTTATATGGCGCCTTTTTTACCTTCGCTTTTATTTTATGGAGTTCTTTCAAAATTTCTACTGCCTCATGCTCTGGCATCTCTCCTCGACTCAATACTGTTGTGCTCTTACTATTGCACTATCTTATCCCATATGTGTATCTATATTTTAGTTTGTTGTTGTTTTTTTTTTCTATAAGACTATTACAAGAAAAAACGCGCATCTTTTTTTGCTGTAAACATTATTTATTTTGCATATCCTTTATCGTATGCTTGGTTCAGTCTTCGGATCTTTAAATTTTTCCTCCAGGTTCTTGTCGTGCAGGGTCGCCATGTAATGCTTCAATATGGGATTCGCAGGGTTTGACTCGAGGATTTAAATAAAACAGTTATTTTATTTGGAGACCGTTTATTTTATTAATTGTTCCTCAGCGACAGAGCGTAGAGCTAAAGCCCATTTAGCGCCCTGTAGTCGTTGAGTATTGAACAGTGACTGTAATTTTCATACAAAGTTCCCTTGTATTTATAGTAGGGATTCTTATATACTATCCTTATATACTATTACATATTATCATAACTAGGCCTACTGACTCATATCTATATACATGACTACAATCTAGTTTTCTATATAAACTACCTTAAATTACTATAGTGTGAATCAAGGTGTATGTCTAGTTATTTTCTATGAGGTTATACGGGCACCTCAAGGGATCAAAGATTCTATGCGAATGACCAATTTTGGCGGAAGAACTAATTACTATCAGACGCCGCTCAATATTTCAACGCAAAGTTAGCCCCGAAGTACATTGGACCATACACGGTAACGAAGGTATTGTCGCCATTGACGTATCAATTGAAAGACCAGGGAGGCAAGGATGCTAGAACGTGGCACGCGAAAGACTTGAAGTCTTATGAACACCCCACTCCACCTGGTTAGGAAGCAAGTGGAATTACTAGTAAATTAGGGCTGGTATAGGAATTTGAATGTGAAGTTAAAGTAGTGGTGCATAAGGTTTAAATTAGAATGGATCCTTAGTATTATGTGAATTTAAAGTTAGGATTAGTCATTAGGGTATGGATTCGAAATTTGGATTAGTTATATGTATTATGAATTTGAAGTTAATAATTAGTTGTCTTATGAATTTGAAGTTAATAATTAGTTACCGGATGGGTGCGAAGTTAGGATAAGTTTTATTGTATGAAATCGAAATTTGGAATGTTATGAATTTGAAGTTACCAGAAGTCAATACGACGTGGTCTCACAGTTGGAATTAGTTATCGGGAGGAACTAGAATTGAAATTAGTTATGATGCATGAATTATGAAGTTAGGTTAAGAATTAAGGTTAGGGCTAGTTCTCATATAGGGATAATCAGAAGCGTTACTTCACTCAGAGATTTCTTGCGAAATCTCTCAAAAGAAGGGGAGGTGTGTTATGACCTAAAAATAAAAATAAAAATTAGTAATTAAGTTAGGGAAAAGTAAGGATAACTTATCTGTTCGTGCCGTCCATTTGTCCTTCAACTATGAGACTGCTGATCCAACTCTATTCTAGGTGAAGATCACGGGGGTCCGAGAACCCATCAAAACAATTGGGACGCTTGAATAGAGGTCCGCTGTTAGGGAAACCGAGCCGAGGCCGCAGCATCACCCATCACGACACGTTGTGATCCCAGCATCCCAGAAGCTAGCCCAGAGGATAAATTAATTTAAACTGATAAATAAATAGAAATTAGAAGTTAAGACTTACCCTGCATTCAATTTTGGTCCTGTAGTTCTATGTGTAATGCGATGCACGGCTCCTCCGATGGTCCTAACCTCGTCCACTTTAAATTAATGATTTACCCTGAAACTTCATACTCCCGAATAATTTGAGGTACGACATGGCCTGACCAGCATACAGAGCGTGCTCCAACGAGTAGTAATTTTAAATTAAGGATCTACCCCGGAATTTCCTAAAATGTTGGCAAGGGCTGTCAAGTCCCACTTTTAATTTCATTTTATAGGCGAGCCCGAGCCTTGAGAATTTTTCCGGAGGTAGAAAAGGGAATGCCAAGTTTCAGCGCACATTTTTGCAAAAAAAATTAAAAATTAATAATAATATTATATTACCGATTCCAATCAGCTAGACCCGATTGGAATGTGCGCTGGAAATCAGGAAATAGGGGGCATTTCCCAATAAAAACCGGGCCCCTGGAGCGGTCAGTCAGTCTCAATTTTCGACGTACCAAGAGTGTGAAAGTAAAGGTAGACTAGTAGTGAGTAATAGTGTGACAGTGTCAATTAAGATAAAGCAGGTCGAAAGAGGTAGGATCACCGGTGGAATCCCAGCACGTAATACTGCAGTAATTATAAAAGCTAAGTAATATTGCTAATTGGAATTTTTTTTATATATTATATTACGGCATAACCATATATACATATATAACGTTTAAAATATATTGTCAATATTTTTTTTGTCCTGATGCACTTTGTTTTATTATTTGAAATCGAGTCAGATCGTTTCCCTTCCTTAATCTTGTTATATTTTTTGATTTTTTTTCTTATTGATAATAACAACGTGGCGCCATTCCAAATAGCATACGTGTGCCCACCCCAACCGATGAGTCGGCATTTACGTGTACGTAATTCGGTACCTCGGAACCAGAGCACAACAACTGTTAAAAATGTACTCTATCTCTGGCTGCAGAGCTAACTTACAACCCTTAGAAAATGCAAAAGGCGATTCTTCAACGGACTTAAGTTGTTATGGCTTAATGTAGAATCAAATTTTACGTACAAAGATGTAATAACCTGAAAATCTGAAAATCATAATATTTGGACTTACGTTCGTCGGGTTCTGAGGTACAGAATTTAGCACCTAACAGTTTTAAATGAAACTAGTGAAACATTAAGGTGCGTGTACACTCGCAAGAAATATTGCGCAAGTATTGCAGAAAATACTTGCATCTATGTTTACACTGCAATAAAAGTTGCGCAAGAAAGTTTGCTGCAAACGGTTTTTAACTAGTGCAACATTACTTGCAGCAATTTCTTGCAGTACTGTTCACACATGTACAAGTAATCTTTCGCAATTTCATTTAGTCACTTCATTACGGCGTTTATGATTAAATTGAAAAGTTGACCCGAGGTTGAGTTGAAATTTCGACCATCGTATATGATGTCGAGTTGAGTTCACTTTGGGTTGAAATAGAGTTGAACTGACATCAAAACACAACCTGAAATTTTTCTGTGAAATTCTCATTTATAGATACGATAGCCTCTTTTTGTTAATTCTTTTTCTATATTTTTAAAAATTTCTGAGTTCCTATAGAGTTTCCATCTTAATGATGTAGGGAATTTTGTTCCTGCATTATTTCTAGCAAAGTTTTTGTTTCCTGGTGCTCTCAAACATTTCTCTTAGCCATTGTCAAAATTAAATTTCCGCTGTTACTATTTAGTTTATATAAAAAATAAAATGCGCTACAAAAACACCGAACACAAAACTAAAGCCGAAGACAGACCCACGGATGATAAACAAACAAAACAAATGCTACTTCAACCCAATTACAACTCAACCCGCGTATATGAGGCGAAATTTCAACTCAGAGCTGACTTGACTTCAGTGGACCAAGTTTTAACTCGACCCTAGTTTATGACTGGGTTGTACCTGGGTTGAACGGGGTATATGTTAAAAATGTCTTGCAAACAAATAAGGTGTGCTGCTGCTATAGTTGTGGTTACTTTATTAAAGAAAATAACCTCCTCTTTTTTGAAGTCGGTTAAAAAAAATTAAAATTATTCACGCAAGCAAAGAGAATGGATCAGAAACTGGATTAGTCGCCACGCCGCACAGTGGGACAGAATCCCAAAAAGCTGGCCAAAACCCCTAAAATGAAGATTCTATTTCGTGACTTTCTCTTTGCGGAATTTTAAGTAGGGGCCCCGAGGGTCATCTGTCCTCCCTCAGTTCGAAAGTGGCCGTTACACGAGACGCAGCTATCGAAGTTTCTAACACATATTATGCATTGAAAATAACTATTTGTTAAATAGTGCCAATTAGTGCTTTTGAAAATTTTAAAAATGGATTCTGTTCATGAAGGTGAGTGGAATTAAATCGAATATGTATAATCGTAAAATATTCATTGGAGAATCAAGGGCGGATCCACCGTTGTGGGCACGATGGGCATGCCCACAACCCTAATAGACTTTTGACGTCACACTTTCACGGTCTATTGAGATTGATAGGCTGATGATATTATATCCTATGCCTTAATAAAAAAAAAATATGCTTCAGACCACACTTTAGAAGTACAGCTTTTTTACCCAACAACTGCCACAATTATTAAAATATTAATCAGCTAGCAACATGCAATTGATATAGGAGGTCTGTCGGATATATAGTACGGTTTCAGAAAAGTAGGGCCAACGACAGATGCAGGAAGTATAGTGACGAGCCTACCGAGGGACTTGATACAAGTACAATTTCAGAATATCAATATTTATGAATTCCTATTTAAATTAAAACCTAAAAACGAAGCAAAGGTTTTAGGATAACTGAAATATTTTCGATTGAAACTGGTCTAAAAATCGTGAGGTTCCTTATGTCCTGGTTCTTTTGTCAATATTGGGTCTGTTTAGACCCTTCGCTTCCAAGAACGTTCTTCATGAACTTTGTGGATGAAGGGAGAAGTGGGGTGGTACCTCTCATCATCCTCACTTTCCCCTTTATCCACAAAAGGTTTGTTCCCGTACTTTCTGCATTCTGCCACTTACTGCAAGTTGCTTATTGAGAGGTGGGGATGAAGTACAGAAAGTACAGGAACATGTTTCTGCAGGTTTCTGCAGTTTTAATACGGGAATGACAGTTCTGACATTGCCATATTTCAAATATCTAAGCTGCAGCAGGTTGCAGCAGCTCGTAGCTACTGCAGGTTTCTGCTTCTTACTGCAGGGTGGGGAAATGAGTATGGCGGCTGCAGTAAAAGTACGGGAACAGAATTCTGTTAAGTAATTCGAAGCAACTGACAGATTCTGTACTTTCTGCAGGTACGGGAACAGACCTAAAGTTCGAACCTAGTATCTGATGAAAAAATAATATTGAAATCGCCACTCAAAATCATGGGGATTTCGTTGAAGTTTTGACCTAGTAAAATTGAACCTTCAGAAGTGAAGATTGTCATGTATGAATTCCGGCAGAATGAAATCGGCAGAAGAGTACTTTCGGAAATCAATTTACATACCTTTATTAGATTCCGTTATTAATGATTTAGGGCAGAGATTGTCTCCGGAAGTATAGATGTTTCCAAAAGAAGAAAATAGATTGTCGACAGTACAAAGGGCTTTCCCTCTAATCTTCCACATAAAAAAAACTCCGTGACACAAAAAATTTGAACAGTTCTGCGCCCCTCGTTGCCAAGTTTTATAAATTTTGTTCTATCATTTCCCCTCTTTTCATTTAAAAAGACTACAAATGCAGCAAAAACTCAACAAAATAATTTGAGAAGGGATGTGCCATAACCTTCTATATTTACAAGCCATTAACAAGGAAAATATTGAGAGCGAATTTCCGCTCAATCGGACTACAGCTCGGTGCACGTTATGTTGTTAGTGTAATTTGGAGAATTTGGGCGAATTTGGTAGTCCGATTCTCTCAATATCTATTCTTGTTTATGGCTTGTAAATATAGAAGGTTATGGATGCGCGCATGCCGAATGAATAAAGTTAAGCTATCTTTATATGTATTGAGCAGAGCTCAACAAAGTAAATCTATTCATCATAATAAGTATAATTTTACTTTAATTAGGCGAAATATTTCTGATCTCTAAATTTAAAATAATTTAAAAACAATCCTGAATAATTTTTTTTAAATATACATGAGCGTTTTCATTCATAAGATGAAAGTTCTCCGCAGCCGCAAGCAACACAATCTCCCCAGGCAGAAGCGTGCATGCGACTGACGAAAAACGTCACAATCCTAGTATCAAAGTATTAAAAACACAAATTTCGTATTTTTTAATTGAAATTGCTACAAATTATTTCTGTAGCAAATATGTAAAATACAAAGAAGAAAATTTATCTCAAGCTTTTAAACCTTTTTAAGAGCTTTTTACCCCAACATGCGCTAAATGTCACGGAGTTTGAAAAGATGGGCCAAGTCAATAATGCACGTTGCGGGAGCAAATGACTTCTTCAGCAATTGGAAGTCTGTAGCTGAATAAGTCATTTGCTCGCGCAACGTGCATTATTGACTTGGCCCGATATATACTCGACCTGTTTCAGTTTGGAGTTTTTCTACCTAAACCAAATGTTAGTGTCAGCGACTGGAATATCGATATCGAAACAGTTAAAAAAGTTTTCCAGATGTACCTACCGGCTATTCATTAACGATAATGAATCAACTGTTATAAATGAATACCGACTCTGGATGGCCAAATGGAAAAGAGAATGTGAAAACAATGTAGGTGGTAGCTTATCTCATTGAAGCGACCAAGATTTGTACCCTAACATAAAAATTTTCTTACAAATACTGGCAACTTTCCCGGTCAGCGTAGCTACCGCAGAGAGATCGTTTTCTACTCTGTGAAGCGTAAAATTTTGGTTTCGTGCCTCAACGGCACAGGAAAGATTGTCCGCGCTCGCCTAAATATACACAAAGATGTGAACCTGAATATCGATGAAATTACCAACGCTTCCGCGAAAAAGAAACGTAAGCTTGAATTTGTAATGTAAGTAAGCACCTAAATAAAATTATTTAATGTAAAATGTATACTAGCGTTTAATTTAATTTGATATCCATTAAAGCTGTAAAAATTTCATCAAAATCGGTTCAGTAGTTTAGAGTCTAAATGTGACATTGTGATGTGTAAACAAACACTCATTTACTTTTGTAATTTTCGTGAGCGAACAAACTAACATTTTACTGGGTAATTAATTTACCTACTAGTGTTTGCCCACGTGGAATTATACACTGTACAAAATCTTGGTCAGGGCGTCATATATTTTGTAAACATCTCCTTTGTACGAATGAACTATATCGATCATGAGCGAGTTCACACTCCGACTCGCACTTGTCCGATTTTCGGGTGGCTGTGCCCACAACCTTTTTTGAGGGCTGGATCCGCCCCTGTGGAGAATTATTGATATGAATTTAAATAAATAAACTTTTTTGCAAAACGCAGAGAAAAAATAATTTTTCAAATAACTTAAAGTTTATTAGTCGTCCTCGCTCGTTTTCTAAAATTTTTTTTTCACTTGTCATGGTCTACAGAAAAAAACAAGAAGTAAATTAAAGTGCGAATTTGTGCGAATTTGGAGATACAATTTTTTTTTGAAATCGCGCAAAAATCGTTGCACAGCAGCGGGTAATGAAACCGACAAAAAGTTCCGAAATGGCAAGGAATCTCTTGAAAACTATATAACAGGGGGTTTTCGAGGTCGCTGATTACGAATTTGACATTATTTTTTCAAAAACAAAATGGCGGATCCAATATAGCGGACGGTCACATGAAAAAATGCATATTCGCGTATGAAATTCGATACCCGGGGGTTTTCGAGGTTGCTGATTACGAATTAAATATTATTTTTAAATTATTTTGTATTAGCCGGGGCATATCGAGTATCGGTTTTTTCCTGCGTTTTAATGCTTTACTTTGTTATTAAATTGTAGTCGAAGCGACTAAATTTAACGTTTTTTTATGTTTTCAGGAACCCAAAGAGTACTTCAATTAACACGAAAAGAGATCTTCTGCCTAATTAAAGATGCTCTTTATACTGAATCTGCTGACGAATTAGCTTTCACTGTTGAGAAGCACATGACGCTCCAATTGGGATTCGCATACTTCATGACTGAAGAAGTGAAGAAAAATTTTAAATACGTCATGTACAAATTGTGTACTTTATGGAAAGAGGCTCGCCGGAAAGAGGAGTGGTTTTTCAACAAGAATGCTGATTGGCTGAGCGGTCAATTGATGCTATCGAAGGACGGATCTTCTCAAAGTACTGCGGAGACAAATGCAATCGGTGGTCGACCTTCTACAAGTTTTTCGGATAGCAGTGAAAGGTCCAAAAGGCGAAAAACCGAGGAATTGAGAAAAGACCACAGCCTAGAAGAACTCTCTTATGCTACGCGGATGAGCCTACGTGCAAGTGGGAAAGTTGTCGCTGCGCAGGTATTGAAGAACGTCACAGCGGGGAGTCCGTCTAAGGCATCGTCCTACCTGTCGTCTTCTAACACAATTAAAGAAAGAACAATGACGCCGGAAGAAGCCTTGTCAGTTTTGGTAGATAGATTTTCCAAAAGTCAGTATTTAGTGGTACGATCAGGCTGTAAATTAGTTCAAAGTAAGGCGTATCCGTCATACAATGTACTGCAAAAAGCCAAAATTGCTTGTTATCCACCGATGAAAACAATTACAGAAAGACGCGCAGATATCGATCTTCAAGCATTGTTAGATCTCACGGTGAAACGAATCGTTTTAGCAAAAGAAAATGTTGTACAAAATATGTCACCCGGTGATTTGCTTAAAATGAATTTAATTTGTAAATGGGGTTGCGATGGAACTTCAGGTAAGAGTGAATATAAGCAAAAATTTACGAGTGATGATGGCACATTCTAGGTCATTAGTTCCCTTACAACTGTTTTATCTTGATGAGAAAAACGAAAAAATTGTTGTTTGGCAAAATCCTGTGCCTTCTCCGCGATATTATCGACCAATTAAAATAGAATTCCTTAAAGAAACAGCAGATGTAACGAAAGCTGGAGTTAAATATGTGGAAGATCAAATAAAAAATCTAGTTCCATTTTCAGACATGGTTAAAGGAAGATTAATAAAAGTAAATTGGAATCTTGCTTTAACCATGATCGACGGAAAAGTGTGCAATGCATTGGCGGACAATCCAGCTACTCAACGCTGCTACCTTTGCAAAGCCACGTCAAAATATTTTAATAATCTTGACAAAATGTTAACGCTGTCAGTCAATGAAAAACATTTGAACTTTGGTCTCTCTTCGTTGCATTCGTGGATACGCTGCTTCGAGTGCTGTTTGCATTTATCTTATAAATTAGATATTAAAAACTGGCAAGCACGATCAGAGAAAGAAAAACAAATGTAAAAGAACGAAAAACAGCCACTCAAGAGTCTTTTAGAAAAAACCTTGGTCTAATTGTTGACAAGGCAAAGCCAGGATTCAGGAGCACGAATGATGGTAACACTGCTTGTCGCCTTTCTGAAAATGCCAAAATTTCATCGGAAATAACTGGAGTAGACCTTCGTTTGATTACCAGATTTCATTCCATTTTACAAGTTGTTTCATCAGGACGCGAAATTAATATTCAAAAATTTAAAGACTAAGGGGCGTCCATAAATTACGTGAGGTGTTTAGGGGGAGGAGGTCGAGCCGAATCTCACCAAATCTCACGGGGGTCTCGGCAAATATCACGTAATTTTTTTCCGCAAGAAACAGTGTAAAATCGCGAGAAAACTAGGTTAAATTAATAGTACAGGTAAATTAAGCCGAAAAAAGCGATATAGCGGAAATAATTACATAGGCACAGACTGAAAATTGGCAGAGAGCTTCTTTTTAGGCTTCTTAATAAGGGATTATAAAATCTACCTATTTTCTACCCCGAGAAGCCCACTTTTTAGGGGGTTTTAGCCCTCAAAATGGGTATATTTCGATTTTTCTGTAATTTTGTTTTCAATATTTCCTAATATCTTTTTGTTTTTTTCAATTTTAAGTACAATATCTGTAAATGAGAAAATCTTTAAAATCGTCTTTTTGGACCCGCACTTAGATTTCATTCACGAAAATGTTGGTGCAGTATCAGATGAACATGGTGAAAGGTTTTATCAATACATATTGCAAATAGAGAAGGAATAATGAATCCACTACATAAAAAGTATACGTGATACTATTACTATATTTCGACTCAATAGCAATTGGGTATAAAAATTTTGCACTGCCGTTTACGCTGTATTTGTTCACTGTTTTAAATACCATCCAACTGGAACATCCAAAAAAGTAAAGCAAATAATTTAAATATCTGGGAATGAACAGTGTAAGACGTGATGAAAAATTCTTATCATTTTATACAATGGTCTGGGAAAAACTGCGAAAGTAATGTATGCATTGACTTTTACGACCATTTTTGGACAGATTACGACCCTAAGATGAACTAGTGTGGGGGTCTAAGCTTAAACAAAACAAAAAGGCCTAGAAGCCCAATTGAAAAACTTGGAACCTAATGCCCTCCTAAGTATTTCCAGTGCATAATGTACCCAATCCTACTGCAATCATAGAGATTATATTTAGACTCGGGTCTTTTCACATCAGTCAGAACACATGCTATCTGCGGTGCATTGCCACTACAAAGAGCAGACATTTGCACCAGGCGACATAATTAGTTATCTAAGCATCTTACAGGACTCGAATTTTGAATTGACGACCATCTGCTCTGACATACCTACTAGAGGCCAAGATAGATTTTGAAAACCTTTTGTTATCATTATCGAGAGTTGTGAAGAATGGAAGTCTAACAGATCCGCACTTCTTGAATCATACAGATGTACAGGCGGCTCAAACGTCAATTTGAGAAGCTGGCTGTGACTTCAGACTCCGCTTTTCTAAGGCCATACGAAAGTAGGAAGCAAACGAAAGCTAGTAGCGATGCCTGATAAATCTTCGAAAAGAAATTATTTTCAGCCAACCAACTTAACTTAATTTGACATTTTGATGCGAACAATAAATTGTTTCAAGAATATTTAAAGAGTTTTCAGAATATTTTAAAACAAACAAATAAATGCAGCGCATGCGGCAATGGCTTTACTCGCGGACTGAAATCCGATAACAGGCGGACAAATTTAATTCGAATTCGCTTTGGTGGAGGATACCATTTTCTTATTCCAGGATAACCCCCCCGGGTCATTCAGTCACAGGTTTTTTACCCAACGATGACATCTATAGAAGAATGCTCCGAAGTTTGTATATCTCCAGAGTCATAAATGGCTCTACCATTACTATTCAAACAGTGAAGTCGTTACTCTCTAAAAACGAATCAGTGGATGCCAAAGTCAACCTTCGTATGTCAATATATTGTAAAATTCTAAATTTTTTTTTATATTCCATATGCTTGCTCTACAAATACACGAGTTGAGCTCAAACTAGAATTGATATTTTTCTCTTCTTTTGTTAAGAAATCAATATCCCTGTAAGTCATCATGAGGTTGGTTTCCAAAGGATAGACAGAATCACCTGCTAAATGGTAATCCACAGGTATTGTAGTTTATATTGGGTACATGCCGAGTTGGTGCTGGGATGATTTTGTGGTACTGTTCTTCAACACAAATTATGTTTTTTAAATAAATCCAACGCAATCAAGCACAGATTAAGGTATTTACACTAAAAATGCGCATAAAAGTGTAAACTCTATAGGGGTATTCATGAAACCCTCGTAAATCCCGTAAACGTAGTAAACCGTGTAGCTAATGTCAGATTAACATTAATGTGACATTAGTTACGCCGTTTACTACGTTTACGCGATTTACGAGCGTTTTCATGAATACCCCTTATAAATTTTTTAAAATTTTAAAAATCTCACGTGAGATTGAGGGGGGGAGGGGGTCGAGCCAAATCTCACGACATCTCACCAAGGGGGAGGGGGGGTCGAAAAATCGCCAAAATCACCTCACGTAATTTATGGATGCCCCCCTACGCTTGGGAAACTGCGAAACTATTTGTTGAATTGTACCCATGGTTCTTCATGCCACCATCAGTTCATAAACTGCTCATTCATGGCCCAGAAATCATTGCTTCGGCTTTGCTTCCAATCGGTCAGATGTCTGAAGAAGCCCAGGAAAGTTGCAATAAATATATTAAAAAATTTCCTCAGGACTTCTCGCGCAAAAGCAGCCGTTCTTTGACAATGAGAGATGTATTTTGCCGCCTTTTAATTAGTTCTGATCCTTACATTTCAAGCTCAAGAAAACTTCCAAAAACTAAAAGAAAACAAATGTCGTCTGATGCTAAAGATTTAGTTGTACCCGATGACAGTGACACTGAAGATGAAACTAATGTGTCTACTTTAGATTCCGACATCGATTTATGTGATAGCGATAGCTAATAGATGTGTTAAAAATAAAAATGTAAATTATAAACTGAATTATTATTTTGTATTTACCTATTGTACCTATTCCTTGTGTACGATACTATTTTTATGCTTCTGAAATTTTTTTAATACAATGAAATTGTATTAAAACTAAAAATATCAATTTTTTATATGACTGCCCGCCATATTGGATCCGCCATTTTGTTTTTTGAAAAAATAATGTCAAATTCGTAATCAGCGACCTCGAACACACCCGGGTACAGAATTTCATCCGCGAATATGCATTTTTTCATGTGGTCGTCCGCCATATTGGATCCGCCATCTTGTTTTTTGAAAAAATAATGTCAAATTCGTAATCAGCGACCTCGAAAACCCCCGGGTACAGAATTTCATCCGCAAATATGCATTTTTTCATGTGGTCGTCCTAGAACTTGTTCTGTCTGCTTTAGATGAAACTAGTGAAACACTACTTAAAGAACTTAAAATTACCTTCTAAACTTCATACATTATTTTCCCCTTTTGTATCAATTTTTTTTCACTTTATATAACATTATTTTTCATTAAGAGCATGTTTTTGACAGTCTAATATAAAACCAGCAAAACCTTACTCAAAAACAATCACATGCATCGTTAAAATTCCTATATTTATTTACTATTTTTTTATTACCTCTTTTACTATTTATTTATCCAAAAATCATTTTTTACGTTTTCGATTTTTTTTAATGACATCGTTCAGCTGGCCTTCTATCAAGGTAGCAGAACCTTTCTCAAAAAGATCATATACACCTCTATGCTTCCTATATGTATTTATTTACTACTTTTGGAGTTTACTCCTTAAGAAACGTTTCATATATAGAGCCCGGTATGAAAAATAGATGGGGAGTAAAATCAAAGCGTTAACAAAAAAAACCCCGTTAACAAAAAAAAACCTTCTACTTGATTTTGACCCACTTCCATATAACCGATCAACTTCAAATTTTGCACATATGTGTAGCTCGCGTGTAACAACAGTCTGACCATTTTGTAAAAGAATAAAGATGGCGGTTCCAAAATGGCGGCCGATTTTTGCATTTGTGTTCCCCGACCCCCGACATGGGTATCAAATGAAAGGGCATGACAGGTAGAATACAATTAGTAGTGTAGCGTCATTCAAAATGGCGCCAACACAAAATGGCGGAAGACATATAATAGACTAAAAAGTAGAAAATTTAACCGATTAAGTTCAAATTTTGCACATATGCGTAGTTTGCTTAACAACCTGACCAATGTGTACAAAAATCAAGATGGCGGTCTAAAAATGGCGGCCGATTTTTGCATTTGTGTTCCCCGACCCCGACATGGGAATCAAATGAAAGGACATGACAGGTAGAATACAATTAGCGGTGTAGCGTCATTCCAAATTCAAAATGGCGGCCAACACAAAATGGCCGAAGACATATTATAATAGACTAAAAATTAGAAAATGTATAACCGATCAAGTTCAAATTTTGCACATATGCGTAGTTTGCTTCACAATGGAACGTGACCATTTCGTAAAAAAATCAAGATGGCGGTTCCAAAATGGCGGCCGATTTTTGCATTTGTGTTCGCCGACCACCGACATGGGTAGCAAATGAAAGGGTATGACAGGTGGAATACAATTAGTTGTGTGGTGTGATTCCAAATTCAAAATGGCGGATTACCTTTTTCTTCACAGCCCCCTCAATATGGGTATCAAATGAAAGGGTATGACGATTATAATACAGTTATTTGTGTGACGTCAATTTAAATTTAAAATGGCGGCCACAAAAAAATTGCGGAAGACATGTAATAGACTAAAAGGTAGAAAATATAACCGATAAACTTCAAATTTTTCACATATGCGTAGTTTGCTTGACCATTTTGTAAAAAAATCAAGATTGCGGCTCCAAGATGGCGGCCGATTTTTGCTTTGGTGTTCCCCGACCTGCGACATGGGTATCAAATGAAATGGCATGACAGGTAGAATACAATTAGCAACAACAAAATGGTAGAATATGTACCTATAATAGACCAAAAAGTAGAAAACATAACCGATCAATTTCAAATTTTGCACATGCGTATAGCTCGCGTGACAATGCAATCCGACCATTTTGTAAAAAAAATCAGCATGGCGGCTCCAAAATGGCGGCTCCAAAATGGCGGCCGATTTTTGCAATTGTGTCTCCAATTGCGTGGAATGACGTCACACAACTTATTGTATTCCACCTGTGATGCCCTTCCAATTGATACCCATGTCGGTGAGTCGGAGAACACAATAGCAAAACCGCCATCTTGATTTTTTTTACAAAATGGTCAGATTCCATTGTCACGCGAACTATGCATATGCGCAAAATTTTAAGTTGATCGGGTATATTTTCTACTTTTTAGTCTATTATGTCTTCCGCCATTTTGTGTTGGAAGCCATTTTGAATTTGGAATGACGCTACACAGCTAATTGCATTCTACCTGTCATACCGTTTCATTTGATCCCCATGTGGGCGGCCGGGAAACAAATTACAAAAATCGGCCGTCATCTTGATTTTTATACAAAATGTTCAGATTGCTTTGTCAAGCGAACTATACATATGTGCAAAATTTGAAGTTGATCGGTTATATGAAAGTTTGTCAAAATCAAGTTGCAAGATTTGTTTACATACGAGATACAAGATACAGGTGAAACTAAGATAAAGCGTTTAAAAAGAGACAGAGACAGAGGGAGAGAGTGAGAAAGTGAGAGGGTTGCCCACCCGGCTGTGCTGTGCACTCGCTTGCTCGTTTGTTAGGCTGCTCGAATCTCGATACTCGCACCACACACACAGCGCACTCGCCTTGACGTTTGTAGGTTGCCGGGCTGCTCGATACTCGCACGCATACACACAGCGTATCGCATTTTCTTACGTGACGATTTCTACCAAGTCACTCTACCCGCAAGCCGCGTAAAGTAACGGCGGTTTATTGGACTTTATTGTTGGAGTTTATTTGAGTTTATTGGAGTTTTTTTTTAAATGTAATACAATGAAATGTAATATGCCATTAAGAGATAATTAATATGCCATTAAGAGATAATAAAAGTTGGTTTTTTGGCATTGCTTTTTCCAACTATAAAAAATTAGTTTCATTTTTCAATTTTGTTTTATTGTTCTCGAAAAATTTTGTTATTGAACACTTCTAGAGTTAAATTCACAAAAGGCATAGAAAAAGGCCCTCGAATTTCGAGTGCTAGGTCCTACTTACGTATAGTTCGCCTGACAATGCAATCCGACCATTTTGTAAAAAAATTAAGATGCCGGTTTCAAATTCCGGCCAATTTTTGCAATTGTGTTCCCCGACCTTAGAATAGAGAGGATAAGGAACAGAAAATAGCGTACATGTATACGGATTCGAGGGAAGCACTTGGATTCAAGAACCTCTCGCTCTAAAAGAAAAGAAACAACCATATGTTCATAGGTTTCATGCAGAACCCGGACAGAGGCGTACCGAAATTCGTTCGCGTTTGCTCCAAACATTTTCAGCCAAGTGATGTGTTCTCATTTGGATGGTTACTAAGAAACGCAATCCCCTCCCGGTTTTTGACTAAATATCGTACCGCCATTGTCCGGGATCTGAAGAAATACTATGGGAGTGCTGTGCATATGTGTTGCCGAAATGCTTCCCCGATTTTAATTAATTGCGCTTCCTTCTCTTCTCTATTCTAAGTCCCCGACCTACCGACATGGGTATAAACGGAAGGGCATGACAGGTAGAATACAATTAGTTGTGTGGCGTCATTCCAAATTCAAAATAGCGTATTACCTTTTTCTTGACAACCCCTCAGTATGGGTATGACGATTATAATACAGTAATCTCTGTGACGTCATTTTAAATCTAGTATGACGGCCACTACAAAATGGTGGAAGACATATTATAGACTAAAAAGTAGAATATAAAATTGATGTAATGTATTTTATCAAATCAATATAAACAAATATATGGGTTCATTTACTTCCTTTGCCTGTTATATATATTTTAAGTCAATCGTCTTTCAGGAGTAAACTCCAGTCTCGAGTCGGAGCTGACACGCACTTATTTTTTAACTATCTATTTTACTATTAACTAATCCAAAAATGACTTTATGCTTTTTCGTTGATTGCAATCTAGCAGAACATTTCAGTAAACGTATTCTTAGGTCTCCTATATTTCATACTATTTTACTATATATTTTATTAATAAACAATTTAATTTAAAAGTATATTTTTAACCTTCGTTTTTTTAAATGCATCATATCTCTTCTTAAAAAAAATATTTATAATAAACATCAACATTAATTATATTTAAATCTTTATATGAAATGAATATCTATGAGATTTCATAGTTTTATAATTAATTAGTATGGTGGAGTCATACAAGCTCCGGAGTTGTAACATCGAATACCATTTTGGTCGTTCTTTCTAAATGTAGATGAGTTTTTCTCGAGAAATGGGATTTTTCGAATAAAATTGACGAAAAAATACAAAAATTCAAGATTTTCGATTAGATTTTTTCACATTTTTTCAAGTTTAAAATTTTTTCTTGTTGACCATCATAAGCTGCATAAAAAACCTACATTTAAAATAAAAAGGAACCTTATTCGAAATGATGCACAAAATTTATTGGCCAAATTTGAGGTCAATTTTTGAGACTTGTGTTAGATATTTTGACTTGAAATTTTAACCAAGCATTGTTCACGTTATAAAGTATAACTTCACTTAAAATATCCGAAGTTATAACCAAAAAACCAAAATGTGCCAGTTTTTTCAGTTTTATTAACCGCTGAGAGCCAGTATGCTCTATTTTTCTCGCTTTTTAGGACCTACTATACATACATATACCGAGAAAAACTCATCCACATTTAGAAATAACGACCAAAATGGTAGTTTTTTCACAAAATGGCCGATTACTTGCGTAGCGGCGGTTGCTAGAGGTAGAAAATGTTCATTTCGTATAGTATTCGATGTAACTAACATGTTACAAATAAGCGGGTATCTGTATCGCGGATACGGACAAATGACGTGAGTACGGAAATTCCAATTAAGGATTTAACAAATATTAATGTTTTTCAATATGTGTTTCCTCAAATATTGGGTCACTTGCGGAGAAAAGCAATAAAACTCCAAAAGGCCCAGAATGGAAGCAAATTTCAAAATAAACAAAAACAATAAAACGGTGAAATTTGTTTTCAAATAGTACGTACAGTGTACTAGAATGTGGTACCTGAGCTTCGCTTGGGTATAAGTTGCGCGGAGGACGATATAGCGGGAGGGATACTCTGAACAGGTACGCATAGCAGGCGAGCAATTAATTGTGTCTCCAACCTTTTATTTTATTTATATTAAATTACTTCCCGTTGTCGTATTGTGATTAAATACGGTTTAAAATGACGTCACAAAGCTCCTCATACACTTTCATTTGATACCCATACCGAGGACGTTTTAAAGAAACAGGTCCTTTGTCTTGGCGGCCATTTTGTGTTGGGCGCCATTTTAAGTTTGGAATGACGCCACACAGCTAATAGTATTCTACTTGTCGTACCCTTTCATTTGATACCCATACCGAGGGTGTTATAAAGATAAAGATAATCCGCCATTTTGTGTTGGCGGCCATTTTGAATTTTGAATGATGCCATATAGCTAATTGTATTCTACTTGTCATACCCCTTCATTTCATACGCATGTCGGAAGCGGGGAGCACAATTGCAAAATGCGGCCGCCATCTTGGAACCGCCATCTTGATTTTTTTACAAAATGGTCAGATTGCATTGGCACGCGACTATACATATGTACCAAATGTAAAGTTGATCGGTTATATGGAAGTGGGTCAAAATCAAGTTGCAAGATTTGTTTACATACTGCACGCAACATACAAATGAAGTTAATATAAAGCGTATAAAAGCTTAATTGCCACTGATATCTGCGAAGTTAAAAGTAAACAATAAAATTCTTTGATTCTTTATCTACGTCATGGTATATTTTTTTTCGATATAAACAATAGTTTTTGAGCAGCAACTCAAAACTGTATGACAATTTCGTTATCATCGGTTTTTTGTCATGGCAGTAAAGTTACAGACGTATTCACGTCAAAAAAAAATTTGAGACTGGAAACCATTTCTTATGTTTTGCTTGTCTGACTCCACTATAGTAATTAATTATAAAACTATGAAATCTCATAGATGGGCAGCTCTACAAAAACTGGAATAAAATCGAATTATTTTTGGCCGTTCGTTTTCTTTATTGTATTTCAAAATTGAAAATTGGATATAACGAAGATTAATGATAGTATTCTAGGTTTTAATGGGTCAGTCAAAATATTTGAATTCTTATAAGTGACGAATATTTTTCTTAAAAACGATTTTTCGGTTGACATTATAGTAAGTATTGCATTTAAGTGATACATCTATTAATATTTCTGAGAATAGAAAGCTAAATATGTGCAAGAATGCGTACCAGGGAAGTGAGGTTAGTATAGAAAAAGTACTCGAGCAAATGTCAAGTTTTATTAATTTTAAACATTATTTCTTTCCTAGTCTGATTCCCTAATTACACCGTCAACTTTTGCTCGTTGTTTTCCACAATAGTTTACAAAACCTATTCGGAAATGCTCGCATTCAGTCTATGTCTACAGGGAAGTGATAGACAAGGAAGTGATAATTTAAATGATTTTGTCTCAAATCCATAAGAATGCTGTATTTTATCCTAAACACATATCTAATCGTTGAAACGTAATTACGTGACAGGGAAGTGAGAATTTGACTGACCCGAACTCCAAAATCTCCACTAAACGCACTCCCACGACTAATCGCTCACCGACTGAAACAAAACATAGCTATGCTGACTTCACTTCTTTCTTTCAATCACCCAAGCGGCAAAGTCGTTATAGGTGATTTTAACGGATTTTTAGATGACAGGGAAGTGATAAAAATGCGTGTCGCCTCTTATTTCAACTAATAATTTGAAGAAAATTAAGTAAAAAAGTATATAAACTTTACAACTTTTTTGGCAAACAAAAAGTTATGATTGAGGTTTTTCGCTTAAATTTCTTTAAATAAACTGCTTGTAGTTGGGCTTAAACTTTGGATTACTGCAAAATCGCCCCACAGGGAAGCTATAATTTCGACTAATTTTGACTGTTCGGAGCTAATTTTGAGCTATAAAGACTTGTTTGAAATAACTGATTTTGAATGCCCAATTAGAAACCGATGTAAACTTTTATTTGAATTAAACTTTAAGGTCATAACTTGTAAAATGATAAATCCACGAGCCGACCCCACTAAAATTCCTGTTTTTGTAGAACTGCCCAGATATTCAGTTCATATAAAGATTTAAATATATTTAATGTTGATGCATTATTATAAATAGTTTTTTTAAGAAGAGGTTTGATGCATTTAAAAAAACGAAAGTTAAAAATATACTTTTGAATTAAATTGTTTATTAATAAAATAGATAGTAAAAATAGTATGAAATATAGGAGACCTAAGAATACGTTTACTGAAATGTTCTGCTAGTTTGCAATCAACATACTGTAAAAAACGAAAAAGCATAGTCATTTTTGGATTAGTTAATAGTAAAATAGATAGTTAAAAATAGTAAATAAACATAGAAAGCATAGAGGTGTATATGATCTTTTTGACAAAGGTTCTGCTACCTTGATATAAGGCAAGCTGAACGATGTTATTAAAAAAATCGAAAACGTAAAAAAATGATTTTTGGATAAATAAATACTTAGTAAAAGAGGTAATAAAAAAATAGTGAATAAATATAGGAATTTTAGGGATGTATGTGATTGTTTTTGAGTAAGGTTTTGCTGGTTTTATATTAGACTGACAAAAACATGCTCTTAATGAAAAATAATGTTATATAAAATGAAAAAAAAATTGATACAAAAGGGGAAATTAATGTATGAAGTTTAGAAGGTAATTTTAAGTTCTTTGAGTAGTGTTTCACTAGTTTCATCTAAAGCAGACAGAACAAGTTTTATTTTTTGAATGCATGGAAAACTAAATTAATTTAATGGTTGGGTAAAAAAATAGTATTACTGTTAGTAAAAAAATGGTGAATAATTATAAGAAGTTTGTGGATCCGTGTGGTAGTTTTGAAGAATGGTTCTGCTAGCTTGAAATAAAGCTGGCAGTATTTTTTTAAAAAACAAAGGAGTAAAAAAATTTATTTTTGGGTAATTAAATAGTAAAAAAAAAGTTAGAAATTTTGATATAACTTTCATTTGGTTCCGCTGTAATGGGTTCGCCAACTTGACATAAAGCTGGCAGAACCATGATTTTTTCTAAAAAACAAAGGACTAAAAAAAAATTAAATAGAAGCAAGAAGTTAAAAATTATGATATATCTTTCATTTGGTTCCGCTGAAATGGGTTCGCCAGCTCGATAGACCTGTTTTCTCCCTTTGTAGGATCAGTTCGAAAGTGGCCGTTACGCGAGACGCAGCTATCGAAGTTTCTAACACATATTGTGCATTGAAAATAACTATTTGTTAAATAGTGCCAATTAGTGCTTTTGAAAAGTTTAAAAATGGATTCTGTTCATGAAGGTGAGTGGAATTAAATCGAATATGTATAATCGTAAAACATTCATTGCAGAATTATTGATATGAATTTAAATAAACCACCCTTTTTGCAAAACGCAGAGAATAACTAATTTTTCAAATAACTTAAAGTTTATTAGTCGTCCTCGCTCGTTTTCTAAAATTTTTTTTTTCACTTGTCATAGTCTAAAGAAAAAAACAAGAAGTAAATTAAAGTGCGAATTTGTGCGAATTTGGAGATAGAATTTTTTTCTGAAATCGCGCAAAAATCGTTGCACAGCAGCGGGTAATGAAACCGACAAAAAGTTCCGAAATGGCAAGGAATCTCTTGAAAACTATATAACAGGGGCTTTTCGAGGTCGCTGATTACGAATTTGACATTATTTTTTCAAAAACAAAATGGCGGATCCAATATGGCGGACGACCACATGAAAAAATGCATATTCGCGGATAAAATTCAGTACCCGGGGTTTTCGAGGCCGCTGATCACGAATTTGATATTATTTTTTTAATAAACAAAATGGCGGATCCAATATGGCGGACGGCCACATGATAAAATGCATATTTGCGAATGAAACTGGGTACTCGGTGGTTTTCGAGGTCGCTGATTACGAATATGATATTATTTGTTCGAAAAATAAAATGGCGGCTCCAATATGGCGGACGGTCACATGAAAAAATGCATATTCGCGTATGAAATTCGATACCCGGGGGGTTTCGAGGTTGCTGATTACGAATTAAATATTATTTTTAATTTTTTTTGTATTTGCCGGGGCATATTGAGTATCGGTTTTTTCCTGCGTTTTAATGCTTTTCTTTGTTGTTAAATTGTAGTCGAAGCGACTAAATTTAACGTTTTTTATGTTTTCAGGAACCCAAAGAGTACTTCAATTAACACGAAAAGAGATCTTCTGCCTAATTAAAGATGCTCTTTACACTGAATCTGCTGACGAATTAGCTCTCACTATTAAGAAGCACATGACGCTCCAATTGGGATTCGCATACTTCATGACTGAAGAAAAATTTTAAATACGTCATGTACAAATTGCGTACTTTATGGAAAGAGGCTCGCCGGAAAGAGGAGTGGTTTTTCAACAAGAATGCGGATTGGCTGAGCGGTCAATTGATGCTATCGAAGGAGGGATCTTCTCAAAGTACTGCGGAGACAAAGGCAATCGGTGGTCGACCTTCTACAAGTTTTCCGGATAGCAGTGAAAGGTCCAAAAGGCGAAAAACCGAGGAATTGAGAAAAGATCACAGCCTAGAAGAACTCTCTTATGCTACGCGGATGAGCCTACGTGCAAGTGGGAAAGTTGCCGCTGCGCAGGTATTGAAGAACGTCACAGCGGGGAGTCCGTCTAAGGCATCGTCCTACCTGTCATCTTCTAACACAATTAAAGAATGAACAATGACGCCGGAAGAAGCCTTGTCAGTTTTGGTAGAAGGTAGATTTTCCAAAAGTAAGTATTTAGTGGTACGATCAGACTGTAAATTAGTTCAAAGTAAGGCGTATCCGTCATACAATGTACTGCAAAAAGCCAAAATTGCTTGTTATCCACCGATGAAAACAATTACAGAAAGACGCGCAGATATCGATCTTCAAGCATTGTTAGATCTCACGGTGAAACGAATCGTTTTAGCAAAAGAAAATGTTGTACAAAATATGTCACCCGGTGATTTGCTTAAAATGAATTTAATTTGTAAATGGGGTTGCGATGGAACTTCAGGTCAGAGTGAATATAAGCAAAAATTTACGAGTGATGATGGCACATTCTAGGTCATTAGTTCCTTTACAACTGTTTTATCTGACCAATTAAAATAGAATTCCTAAAAGAAACAGCAGATGTAACGAAAGCTGAAGTTAAATATGTGGAAGATCAAATAAAAAATTTAGTTCCATTTTCAGACATGGTTAAAGGAAGATTAATAAAAGTAAATTGGAATCTTGCTTTAACCATGATCGACGGAAAAGTGTGCAATGCATTGGCGGACAATCCAGCTACTCAACGCTGCTACCTTTGCAAAGCCACGTCAAAAGATTTTAATAATTTTGACAAAATGTTAACGCTGTCAGTCAATGAAGAACATTTTAACTTTGGTCTCTCTTCGTTGCATTCGTGGATACGCTGCTTCGAGTGCTGTTTGCATTTATCTTATAAATTAGGCATTGAAAACTGGCAAACACGATCAGAGAAAGAAAAACAAAATGTAAAATAACGAAAAACAGCCACTCAAGAGTCTTTTAGAAAAAACCTTGGTCTAATTGTTGACAAGGCAAAGCCAGGATTCGGGAGCACGAATGATGGTAACACTGCTCGTCGCTTTTTTGAAAATGCCAAAATTTCGTCCGAAATAACTGGAGTAGACCTTCGTTTGATTACCAGATTTCATTCCATTTTACAAGTTGTTTCATCAGGACGCGAAATTAATATTCAAAAATTTAGAGACTACGCTTGGGAAACTGCGAAACTATTTGTTGAATTGTACCCATGGTTCTTCATGCCACCATCAGTTCATAAACTGCTCATTCATGGCCCAGAAATCATTGCTTCGGCTTTGCTTCCAATCGGTCAGATGTCTGAAGAAGCCCAGGAAAGTTGCAATAAATATATTAAAAAATTTCGTCAGGACTTCTCGCGCAAAAGCAGCCGTTCTTTGACAATGAGAGATGTATTTTGCCGCCTTTTAATTAGTTCTGATCCTTACATTTCAAGCGCGAGAAAACTTCCAAAAACTAAAAGAAAACAAATGTCTTCTGATGCTAAAGATTTAGTTGTACCCGATGACAGTGACACTGAAGATGAAACTGATGTGTCTACTTTAGATTCCGACATCGATTTATATTTTATAATTATATTATATTTTTCGAGCAATTGATTGCAGGTCAGTTTCAACGCGTCTGTGTTAAATATTCGTTATTAAAAACAATATTTTATTTCAATTTGTACCAGTTCCTTGGAAGAAAAAAGAAAATATTTTTCAGTCAATTGTTATTAACAAATTTAAAAAAGAAAATTTTTCTAATTTTCAGATTCTGTAGTTATTTTTAACTAGCAAAAAACCCCTGTGTGTTTCAACGCCTACGGTTGTAATGTGTACAGCCTGGGGTAGAAAAAGGGTATAATGAAAAATATAACAAATCTGAAAAAATTGAATTTGGTGGATACATAACAATAGCAACCCACCCCTTGCTCGAGTAGATAGAGAGGCAAATAAACACGTTGTTTGTAGCTCCTTAACATTGGGGAGCCTAACTTTTCCAGAAGTACAGCACATACCAACAGGTTCATCGGCCCATTTTTTGGGAGAGCACCTAGAGCAGATCTTATTCATGGCTCCGATTTGGACGGAGGTCTGTTGGGAATAATCAACCTGTGGATCGTATATGAAAGCCAATCTGTTACTAAGATCGCGAACTCTAGTTGTTGATGCCTGCAGGGGCGCACAGAGCTTTCTGGGGGCCCGGGGCAAAACATAATTGGAGGCCCGCTCCCCAATCGCAAAAAATTGTGTTTCCAATATTCACCATGTAATCAAAATGTATTGTTAGCTTTACATTAGGGTTGTACTGTTTGTAGCAATATAGTCCAGGAGCGATAGCGGAAAAGTGGAAATAAATCTACACTGCGATTTTTTGACGCTATAATTAAGAGAAAATTCGTAGAAATTCAATGAATGTATTTTGGATAAAATCGGTCCAGGAGAACAGGCGGAAAAAAGTTAATAATAGTAGCGAAAACATTTTTTTTACCTTTTGGGTGCCAACAATTTTTTTTTGGCAAACAAAAAATAGTACTCAAAACTCAAAAGAAAAGCTTTTCATTAAAAAGTTTCAAAAGAGTTTTTAAGGTATTAAATCGAACCTCACATACATTTCATGAAAATGGGTTTGTAGAGCAGCTCTTTGCGAATAAATAAGGCTTTTCAAAATAACTCTAGGGCCATTGTTGGCCCTTTTCAAATTTTTTTCCGGAAACATGTTTTTATAGTTTTGCGATTTACGCGAAAAGGTATTATTATTTTTTCATGAAATTTTGATTGTAGGTAGGCACCAACAAAAAGCAAAATTTAAGCCCTTAAACATGGTTCTACGATAATTACAGACGCTATCACAAAGATAAAAAAAATTTCTTGACTTAAAGCACTAATTTAGAATTTAGTTTCTTGAGTAAAAAATTAAACAATCTTATTTCGAGAAAAATATATCTTGGTCGAAAAATATAAGTATTGAGCGAAGAAATACGATTGCTTGGCTCAAGAGTTTCCAGTGTCTTACTCTGAGACAGAATTCTCATGTTAAGACTGAACATTTTTTCTACTCAAGACAACGAAACGAAGACTATCGAATTTCTGGAATCAAGACAATTTTTTTATCGGTGCATTAAATGTAAAAAAATGGCCATATTTCGCGGTTTTTTTGCCAAAACTTGTTGACCGATTTCTATTGTACAAGACTCATATTTTTGGCACCTAAAATGTAAACTGCTATTATTAACTTTTTTCCACCTGTTCCCCTGGACCGATTTTATTCAAAACACATTCATTGAATTCTTACGATTTTTCTCTTAATTAGAGCGTCAAAAAATCGCAGTGTAGATTTATTTCCACTTTTGAATACTTTTCCGCTATCTCTCCTGGACTAAAGGTGAAACCCCAATGTAGGCTTGGCTTGCTTTAGTGCTTTGCTTTGCTTTGACATATCAAATAAACCAGTGCTTTGTTATGGGAAAAAACCAAATGACAAGGCGACAAAGCCAAAGCAAAGCAGAGCAAAGCTCGAAATCACCAATGTTCAATTTTTTGATGCGTTGTATGCTTTCGCGTTCGTTTAATATTTATTTTGCTTAGAGAAATAAATGTATGTAGAGGTTTGAGAAAATTTATTTCATAAAGAAATTATTTTTTTGGGAATAACATTAACTATAAATATTTAAGAGTTTAAAATTAATCTGAGACAACTATTTCTATATCCCATTTTAACAAATTTCTCGTAAATGTTTGAACAGTTAATGCCATAAGCCTTTTGTGCTTCTTTATCACTCTAGACAACAAGAGATATTTTATTTACATTCGATCCTTTGTTCTTTTTATGAAACAATAATGTCCATTCCAAAGGAAAAATTCCGCTAAATCCATACCTCTTACCTCTTTCGTGTACTATTTCTATTTCCTGTGCTCATGAAAAGCAAACTGTGAAGTAACTAAAGCAAAGCGTGTATTTGGGTTTGTTTTGCTTTGGCTTGTTGGGCTTGTTTTGCTTTGGCACGTGGTACCGTGGTAAGCTCACCAAGTTCAAGCAAGCCAAGCCTACATTGGGGTTTCACCTTAATATACATGCATTAAGGGCTTACTTGTTATGTTATAATAAGGGCTTATTTGTTATTGTATGCTTAAGCCAGTAGGCTATATAAAGACGATTAGTAATTTATTTTTATTAGAACTAAAGGAAATACAACAGAATAAATTAATATATTTGAACTTTTCTGGCCTTTTTTGACTGAAGCGCTGGATGAAGTCTTCATAATCTAAAGAAGAGGCTTTCTCATGCTCGATGGACAGGCTTAAAAAGTGATTTAAGCGATCTTCAGTCATAGTAGATCGAAGTCTGTTAATTTGTACACTGTTAATGACAAATAAAAATTTGCTGTCAGAAATCTATTCAAATACAACTATATAGTCAAAACTATGTCAGTGTGCCATTTGAAATCATTTTGACGAAAAGCCTTGAATCGATTAGAACTCATGTAAAACTACAATTCAGAAAATAGTCTTCCCACCTTTGGGGCCCCTCGACGACGGGGCCCGGGGTAAATTGCCCCGGTTGCCCCACCCTCTGTGCGCTCCTGGATGCCTGCTGTCATTTTCTTTGTGCTCTAAGTCATTGAGAACGCTCAGTGCTTGATTTCCTTTCGCGAATTCAATAGTTTGTTCTTCAAGTCGCTGCAAACGTTCGAGACTTGACTCTCGTCCGCGTACCTGTGAGGTTCTCAGAGCTTGTTCAGCAATAGGTTTGTCGGCGTTCGATTCTCTGGCACGCGACCCCGATTCGTATTCTCTTTGATTTCCAAGACAATTTTCATTTTCAGATGAAGATTCTCCAATGCGACGTATTTTGACTGCTTTCCCCTTGTAAATATGTTTAGAAAGTTGACATCTTGCTCTTTTAGGCATTTATGCAGTCTTTCAACAGTAGGTGAAGGTATTAAAATGTGGAAAAATATTACAACTGCCAAGAAATTATTCAAAAGTATATAACATGAGAACCAAGTGATGAAACTATTTAAATCTATATCGAAGACTCCAATTCTAAAACTGCTTCCTTCAATTTTGAAAAAATAGTGAGGAAGTGGCGGTTTTGGTGTCGGAACAAACCCTTTTAACGAATCTGTTACCCATTTCATGTCTAAACTTTTTAAATGTTTACCAAGCTGAAAAACTGAAATTTTGCTAAAAATCTTGAAACTTGAAAAATTTGCCAAATTTTGAAAAGCTGTATCTCCGAAACCGTTGGTCTTATAAACACCGTTCTGGACTCAAATTGTTGCAAATTTTACCTACTTCTATTCTATATAATAATCTTTTATGAAAAACCAGTCCTTCCAAGTCAAAATCGACAAAAACTTAAAAAAGGCCTAAAATTTCTACATTTTCTTCATTTTTGACAATGACCCGGTCGTCTGCCGAGGTCGAAAACTTGGATTTAACATTGCCTTTCCATTATAAACAATATATCAAAAAAGCAAAAATACCTGATTTGATGCATGGTTCAATGTTTAATTTGACTGAACTATTTATCGAGATTAGAAAAAAAATTAGGAAAAAATAATTTAGATGTCGTTGGTCTGCTTTCACCAGTTTACACAACATTTGTCAAAAATGTTCATGTTCTGAAAAATAAAATATATCCCATGTTACTCGTTGATAATAGAGCTTTATATTGGCGAAAGAATTTTTAAAATCGGTTCGGTAGTTTTTGAGTTTATCCGGAACAAACAAACAATCAAATCTTTTCTCTTTATATAATAGTATAGATGATAAAGATTTTTTTATTTAACTCTTATTGAATGCCCTTTCATCTTTTAAGTTTTAAAATCGTAAACGTTTCTTTAAATTAGTGAGTTGGGCAGTTCCTAATTTTTTGCATAAAAAATTTTATTGTGAAATATCAACTAAATGTTATGAAGAACTTATTTTTCTTGTCGTGAGAGTTGCTAATATAACTTGCACAAGAGCTGAAATTTGAAGTTTCGCGCTCAATATTTTGCGGAACCAGCTCCTGCTGAAATTCCTTTTTCGCGCCGAAATTGGAGGGAACTGATGCTGGAGTGACTATGCTTCTTTCCACTAAAACGTAACCTACATTCGAGATGATTTTCACAAGCCATCTGCCCATGTGCTCGTTAAGATGCCTCCGGTACCGATGACTCCGATGCCTTTACCTGTTCTGACACACAGCTGCGTTTCATAGGAAAGGTAAAACTAAGCCGTTTCAATTATTAAAGAAAGACCAACAGCTCCGAAAAGTATGCGCTAATTTAAATGATAAGAGGCTACTCAACGAATCATCAATAGTAGATGAAATCCAGGAGTACACTTGTAAAATATATGGCCTTAAAAATGTAAGAGCGTCGATCTGGCCCGTTTGTTGATGTTTCAGAAATGTTTTATGTTGGAATCTATCGATGAGGATTTTATTAAAAAAATTACCAATTTTGACTCGTGCACTATTCCACCGTGCTATAATACTCTTTTACAAAAAATTAAAAGGACTATTTACAAAACAAGCATGTGGCAAAATGCTAAGGAGCCAAATTGTATCATACACAACTGCGAGGAGTACGGTCGGCTTTTAAAAAATGGAAAGATTGAGCGTTTGTGGTTCGAAGGGTCACCGGTACCCGTAGGCGTACACATATTCTTGATGTAGATTCGGAGGCAAATGAACAATGTGATTTGCGAAATAATGATGATGATGATGATATAATCGATTATATTACAGTGTGTACAAATTAAACGATTTTTAATTTTGTTTTTATCTTTTATAAAAAATTTTAACAAATAAAATCATTTTTTATAAGTTTTTTTTAACCAATAAAAATTCGTATCAACTAAAACAATCAACAGTTTGTCTTTAGTCTCCTCAATCAATATATGTAGTATGTAAATAAATAAATTTCGTTTTTACCTCAGACCACATTTCCAAAAACAACGCTCCTTTTTCTTCCTAATCTTTAATATCATATTGGAAAAGAGCTACAAGAAATTCAACAAGAGTTGAATATAAATTTTTTTATCATGATAAATAACTACAAAAGCTGAAAAAATTGTTTTTTTTGTTTTCAAATTTGTTAATAGCAATTGACTGAAAAATATGTTGCAAAAAATTATTTTCTCTTTTCTTCCAAGGAACTGGAACAAGTTGAAATGTAATATTGTTTTTAATAACGAATATTTAACACAGACGCGTTGAAACTGACCTGCAATCAATTGCTCGAAAAATATAATTTCTCGCAACCTTTGGGGAGGGTTGCCGGGACTTTTGCAACCTGTTTCGCCTGGCAACCCCATTTATTTCGTAACAAGGGCTTTGAAACCTATATATTGACGAAAAATTATCAATATCCCGATGAGCCAAGCAAATGAGTCAAATTTGCATTGCAAAATCCCTTCTCATTCATTTTTGCAACCGATCTCATAGGGTTGCCACGGCGCATTGTTATTGCCCGAATGAATGCTGTCTTATGGCCAAGTTTCATCAATATTCCTATGAGCCAAGCATTTTTACGGTCGGCTCCCGGACTATAAGGAAACAATGAGTCTGTTTGTATTTTTAATGTTATTTTAATTTTTTTATATTTATCAAGAAATATTTTATTTATGTGCCTGTTTACACGGTTCGCTTCCGCGACCTTTCAACACGAAATTTGTAGATGTGGAGAGGATTCGGGTGGGAAGGAAGTGCGTCTCAATTTTAAGACGACTCACGTTCGCTTTTTCTGACAGCTGTCTGTTTCAATTTCATTTTGTATCATTTTTGTGTTCCATTTTATTTTCGTTTCAGCCGCAGTGATGAGCAGACGTGTTTTTTATTAGGGAGGACAATGTTTTGGCATATGTTCTTTAGGGTGGGCCAAAAAAAAACAATTTTTAAAATAAAAGCACTACATTAAAAAAACTACTACTGTCGGGAAAATTGAAAACATTTATTATAAAAATATAAACTAAAACAATTTTATTTAATTTAAAAAGTTTTTACAATAATGAGGCAGCCTTAAATCTCATTTTCCAGGGTTCTCCTTGAACGAGCATTTGTTTTGACTCCCATTCTTACAATTTTCCGAATATCACTTAAAAAGAAGTATTGCTTTTTTTGGCTTTTTAGTTCTCGTTCCGTTTGTTCCACCTGTCTTAAAAGCGACTGGACTCAAAGCGAACCGTCTAAACAAACTTTCGCTTTGGGGCGCCTCAAAAGAAGGGACAAAGCAAACCGTCTAAACAGGCACTATGTTACGTTTTTTAGCTGCAAAAATGTGGAAGTCAACATTGGACAATCGAAGATTTTGAACTTTTACCTATGCAATCGGGTGGAGGTGCACTTAAATGGGAATTTTTTGAAGTGAAACTTTTTTTGTCGCGGTAGAGTAACTTTCTGTGTTTTGATATGGGACCGTCACGAAAAATGGAAGGAATTAAGGGGAATTGACAAAGTAGGCAGGCTGAGGGGAAGTACGCCAAATCCACTTAGGAGTTTAAGTTAAGACAAAATTTGGTTCTATAGGTAAAATTTGCTTATAGGGGGGTTAGTGAGGGCAAAAGCTGGTTCTGTTTGAGTTTAACCAATAGGTGGTTTTGGTGCCAAATCCACTTTTCTGTATGTATGTATGTATACTTGTATGTGTGCGCTATTGCGGGCGCACCAGTCATCACAGAGCTTCGAAGGTCCGTGGGGGTCTCTCATGATACACCTCGAACCCGAAATATGACCCAAATTCAACATGGCCACACAAATATAAATTTTTCAATTGTGTTCCGATTTCCATAAAAATCGGTATCTGGGGTTTTTTGTGGCAGCAAATAAGGAATTTATGATGAGAACTTATATTATTAAGTTCCCAAATTTCCGAATTGCCCAAGCTTCGAAATTTTGCATCAAGATCCGTGGAGGTTTCCCATGATGGCCGCGCAAATATGGTTTAATTTTTCAATTGTGTTCCGATTCCAATGAAAGCGGGTATCTAAGGGTTTTTATGGTCGCAAATAAGGAATTTATGAATAAAACTTATAAATTTAAAATTGCGGCGGGCGGACAAATTTTGCCAATTGTGTTCCTGAGCAGCTTTATTTACGCAATTTGTCAATGTGTGGTTGAGGTTCTCTAAGCAATCGGCTCAGAATTGATCAACAAGGTTTTTGGAAAGATGGTAAGGACAACCGGAAATGTGAGATTTATATATAATGGGTAAGAAGAAGGAAACCCTTTACGCCTGAAATTTTTAGTATAAGTTTACGATTCTGCAATACGGGAAGGGGCTGGCGTCTGGGTAAGCAAATAAACCCTGAGTCAGTGACATTGCAGATGGGAAGGCAGGGACAGGCAATTGTCAGACATGTAATTTTTCTGCATTATATTCCATGTCTGATAATGGACAATATTCGTCTCAAGTCACACTCCCTCATTCCGTCACTCCAAGCGCATACTGTCCATCACCGTCAAAAGCCCATTTTAAATCCTAAATTAGTATAGTATATTTTTTTATTTCAGAATGTAATAATATTTTTTGATTATGGAATGTTTAATTTAACTAAAACTCCAGGCGAATGCCTGCATCAATAGCAGTAGTATTTATTTTTGGTGGGTGGTTACCTTTTTAAGGATATTTCATGTGTGTTTATTTCACCAGAAAGACCCATTGGTTTATCACGGGCAACGCCTTAGGGATCTTACTAGTCACCAAATAAAAGAATAAGTGAAATAAAAGATTTCATGTACATAATTAGGGTTGCCAGGTCCAAAAATAAAAAAGCCGGACACGGCGTCACATTTGCCGGACATTTTGCTCAGTCAGTTAGGTATTTTCAATCGTTTATTTCAAAATAGACTAAATATTCTTCATTAAACAAAATAAACAATCATCTATTTTCCTTGGACGGAAAACTGGTCATTTCATTATAGTCCGGGAGGCAGCGTTGCATTTTTCACCGACTTCAAAAAAGGAGGAAGTTATCAATTCGACGCGTAGGTATTTTTTGGTCCTGTTCACGCATAAATTTGTAACGCAATGACTTTTTTGCTTTTTTTCTTTTTTGTTTTCCCACGGTGGTCCCGTACAATTTTTTTTAAATTCTGATAAAGGAGTTCGAAGGTAGGCGTAAAAAACTGGTAAAACTAGTACACCTTGAACGGATAGAAGTATTTTCAAAGGCAGCGAACAAATTACTTTATTGTCGCGTGCTCGAGAAGAGGCCGGTGGATGAATCGGCAAAGGCGTTGACCTGCAGTCTGGTTGGAACTCTCGTTGGGTGAAGACAAACTATCGTTGCGGACTAAGTCTAAAACACGTAAACGGAGTGACGGTGCTATTTATTTATTATTTTTCTCGGACATTATTATCATTAAAGTTTGTTCTATTACCACTTTCTCATTATAGTGAAGTGAATAATTAATTTAATTTAATTCAAATATAAGCAAGCAAACAAAATAAGTGCTACAAAGGACACTAAAATTAGTGCAGAGCATGTTCACAAAACAAGTGACATGTCTCTTTCAGACAGTATTGCTAATGAAATTAAAAATACTAAGTGCGCCGGTAAATTAACCGCTGGCGATAGTGACTCCGGCACTAATTATAGCGAAAAATTAAAAGCAATGAACACTAGTGATAGTGACAACAATAGCGTGCGCAGCAACACTAAACGTCGCCGCAAAATCAAAGCTGCACCTAACCTTGTGCAGCGAAAAGCCAAGAAAGGGATACAAGGGGAACAACAGCCGGCAGCATCTGGGTCTAGGTCACCGGCTCCATGTACCGTGGCCACAGAACCAGACGACCAAGAATCGTCATATGATTCCGTCCCAGGCCTACAAGTTTACAAAGGCCAAGGAAACAGTTTCAGAGCACTGGCCACTGAAACTATCGAGGACGAGGCCAGACTCGAGCAAATTATTGAGGAGCTCAAAGAAAAAAACTTTCCGAGACTCCCCAAAACAAAGGCAACAGAAACGGCAGTGTCAGATGGAAGGCAACAAAAACAACAACAACAGCTGCAGCAACAGCTGACGCAGAAAAGCATGCCCCAACAACAACAACAACCACAGCAGCGGATAACAAAGCCCCAACAACAACAACAACAAAAAAAGGAGAAAATACCGCCGATAAATATTTTCCACCAAAAGCCGGTGGACACTATAAGGTTAGCGAAACAGGTGCTTAAGCACACAAATTTTTTTATTAAACGATTTAATGGGATAAAGCATGCATTAGTTTTAAGTAATATAGAAGATTTTAAAAAAATGAAAAATATTCTGGAAAGGGCGAATACGCAATTTTTCACTTTCACCACAAAAGGTGAAAAGATGCAAAGCGTCCTTTTAAAAGGGCTTGATGCGGATTCTGACCCGCAAGAGCTCCTGAATGACCTACAGTCATTAAATGTAGAAAATTTGAAATTTACAGCCGTCAAACGCTTCAGCACGGTCCACTCGCGTTCCTCAGAGAGACAACTGACCAACTGACTCCCGACAGTCGGCTGGACAATTTGAAATTAATTAAATATGTTAACTTCCACGTCGTCACATGGGAGAAAATAAACAAAAAAGCTGGCATCCTCCAATGCATGAGGTGCCAAAGGTTTGGTCACGCCGCAGCTAACTGCCAAATGGCTTTTAGATGCGTGAAATGTGATAATAACCACAAACAAGGCGAATGCCCCTTGGGAAAAGAAAAAGTCGCGGACAAAAGTAAGCTGTTTTGTGTACTCTGCAAAACTAACGGACATCCTGCTAATTATAGAGGATGCCCTAAATATGCAGAGCTCAAGCAACGCATTAAGGTGCGAAAAGATCAGTTGGAGGCTGAACAAGCGAAAAAAACGCAAATGTTCAAAAATTTCGTTGTCCCTGGAATGTCCTTCGCCCAAATGGCGACAGGAGCCCAGCCAACAAAACAACAAGCTCCAAAAGCTGCTCCTGCAGCGAACTCTGGAGATAGTGACCTAAAGGCGGTTCTCTTGTCCATACAAGGGCAAATCGCACAGCTCCAGCAACAACTTAGCGAGCAAGCAACTCGTTTAAATCTGGTATACTCTGCGATCTTTTCGACAGAAACCATCTCTGGGTAAGCTGTCTAATGGCTTTACACAGAGAAGACACGATCAAGATCATTGCGGTGAATGTCAACTCGTTGATAAGAAACGAGAGAAGGGCGAATCTACTAAACCTCTTGCAGAACCAAAATCCGGATGTGCTTCTGGCTAGTGAAACTAAACTAAGCGAGAAGCACAAAATGGATTACAAAGATTATGTGGTAATTAGGCGTGATCGACCTAATTCCATACAAGGCGGAGGACTACTAATATTAATAAAGACTTCCCTGAAATATAAAATCGTGTATAGCAGAGATATAGAAAAGTTTCAGGTGCTAGAAGCGTGTGTTATATACATTCCTCTGTCTAGTGGCAGAAGGTTGTATTGTAACGGTCGGTTATTTACCGGAAAATTCTCCCTTTTGTTGGTTCTCCCATCTATCGGGAATTTCAGGATTCAATAACAAAATTTACTGGTCACAAAAAAATTAGTACAAAATTTAAAACTTCAAGGAGGCTAAAGAAAAAATAATTTTTGTTCTGGATGGAAAAAAAAACAAAGATTATGACAGTTGGAGCTAGACCCGTAGTTTGGAGACTGCGACCCACTCGCTATTGAAGAAATTCCCGAAAAATAAAGAAAGATATTACTAAAGCATTTTGAGAGGCAGTTTTTTTCTTGTCGTGTGTGACTATCTGGGTAATTAGTCGTATCAGTTGGACTGAGCTAAAGGGCGAAATAGGAGGACCTCCAGATACCCGCTATGAATGAGGAAAATTTCTTTTAGAGATCCAAGTACCGGGATTCAAAATAGTTAGCAGGCACCATCAAGGGCTTGGACTGAGGAGAGCAGAAAAGGCCAATTTTTGATTGAGAGTTTAATGTTTTTTTTTAAAGAATTAGTTATTTGCTCACGACGTGTGTGAATTTTAATTATTAAATTAGGTTGTAGTGAAGAAATTGTTCAATGCGGCATTAAAATTGAGCTACAATCTATGCCGGGCTGAGGTCATCAAGGTGTGAAGAAAAACATTGAGTAACACCAGCAGTAGTCTTCATTAGGTGCAACAGGATTTGTCGGTCTGCTGTATTTCCGACAATTGTATGTTAAGAGGGCATCCATCACGCACACAGTCTCAAGTGCAACCGGGAAAAAACAGATAGCTAGTGGATTCATTCATTGTGGAATAAATATTGGTAGTTCGATCTGTCAGATAAATTGGAGCAAAGTGAATCCAGTTTAAGCCGCGAAACGTTGGTTCTTCCAGGCGACACCAACGCAAAAAAACGGACGGAGGATTACTTCTCATCAAAAAAACTAGAAGGGAGTGAAGCAGGGCTTCAATGGAACTGATTCTTGGGTTAATGGCTCAGGTTGCTAAAGACAATTTGTTTACGCAGTAAGCTCGTTTTGGTTTTTTTACATTTTTTTTGTAGTCTAATAAATAATTAACAACACTTATAGATATTTTACACAGTCAACATTTAATTATAGTACTAGTATATTCAAATTTTAAATATATTGTTGAACATATATATATTTACCTCTTCTTATGAGATGTATTGTTCAATCCCAAACAAACTAACTTGCTGAAAATAAAATAAAAAGACCAAAGAAATCAACAAACATCTGAAAAACGAAACTACACCAAAACGGCACAATAACAAAAAGTACAAAATTATATACAATACAATATATTTATTACAATAAAAAAAAAAAAAAAACTTAAAATATGAACTTAAAAGTACTTAAATATTACTTATCTACTACTTAAACTACAAACCTAAAAAGAAAAAAGAATTAATAAAAGAATCAATGTACATAATGATACAATAATATTCACCTGATAGTTTATAAGTACCTAAAATAAAAGAAAGTTAATATGAATTTAAAATGATGTCAAGCATACATACTTACCTGGATTGAATCCTTCATACGCAGCCGCCTGAAATTAAAAAACAATGAACTAACTATTAAAATTAACTATTAGAATCGACTATTCGAATTAAATAAAATATATGAAATCAATACATAAAATTAAACATGAATTTTTTTTTTTTTTTATATATTTATTTATAGAGAGTAACCAACCTAGAGTTAGATTATATGTACCCTCTGTGTTATTGTACATTTTTTTTTTTTTTTTTTTTTTTTTTTTTATAATTCATTTATTAAATTAGTTTCGGCAAGATATTTTCCTAATTTTGTTATTTCGCTGGGATAGTTTCCAAGGACTTCTTCAAGGTGTTGTTTTATGTTGTGTTTTCTTCGTGTGGCTTCGTATTTGGGACAGTCGATTAGTATATGAGAAACGGTTAATTGTGTGTTGCATATGTTACAGGTAGGTGGGGGTTCTTTTTGTAATATCCACTTATGTGTGAGGTTGGTGTGTCCTGTTCTTAGCCTAGTTAGGCAGATTTCATATTTCCTGTTTTGGTGGTGCGCTGTTTCCCAGTTTTCTATTGTTTTCTTGATGTTAACCAATTGGGTAGTGTTTTGTAACCATTCAGTGTTCCACTGTGATGTGATTTGTTTCTTTATATCTTTGGCAATTGTTGAGTATAGTGGCGCGAATTCAAGATTTATTGTACCGGTTAGTGCTTCTTTTGCTGCTGCATCTGCTTCTTCATTTCCTTTAATTCCAATATGACTTGGTATCCAGAGGAATTTTACGTTTTTCCCCTGGGCTTGGGTTTGGTGAAGTTTATCGTTTATTTTCCAGACAATTGGGTTTGTGCTAAAATTGTTGCATATTGCATTTAATGAGCTTAAAGAGTCTGTTATCACTATTGCATCTCTGATGTGATCTTTACAGTGTATCATGTCTACGGCATGTTGTAAGGCGTGTAGTTCGGCATCAAAGCTGCTGTTATTGGATGGGATTCTCATTTTAGTGGTGTTGCCGTTTATGATTATTGCAAAACCTGTACTGTCTTCTGTTTTAGATCCGTCTGTGTATATTTGTGTGTATGTCCTATAATTATTTAATATTTCTAGGAGTTCTTGTTTATATATTGCTGGGTCTGTGTCTTCTTTCTTCTTTTTGGCTAATGTTTTTATAACGTGCATGTTTGTTACCCATGGTGGGTGCTCTGGCTGTAATATCTTTAGTGGTGTTGTAGGTTTGTTGTAGTTTAAAGCTTGTATTGTAGTAATGAATCGGTGGTATAATAGTTTTTCTGAGTATCTGTTTCCTCGGTCTGCTTGGATTTGGGGTTGTTTTACTATGTCATAATTGAGATGAGTTGGTAAGCTCCTAATTTTTAGGACGTAGTTGGACTGTAGGATCTCTCTTCTATATTTGAGCGGTGTGATTTCCGCATCTACCTCCATGCTTTTCACCGGGGTTGTTCTAAAAGCTCCTGTAGCTATTCTAATTGCTGTGTTTTGGACGGTGTTTAGTTGCTTTAGGTATTTGTTGTTGGCGCTGTTGTAGACTATGGCCCCGTAGTCTATAATGGGTAATATCGTTGATTTATAGATTTTGAGGAGAGAGAATCTGTTTGTTCCCCATTGTGTATTGGCAAGACTTTTTATAATATTCATGTTTTGTACACATTTGTTTTTTATCTTTCTTAGATGTGTGTTCCAGGTAAGTTTTCTGTCAAATGTCATTCCTAGTATCTTGACTTCATTCTTGTACATTATTTCCATATTTTCTAATGTGATTCTCGGGTTTGTGATTTTATATTTGTTTGTAAAATGGATCGCTGTTGTTTTTTCTGCTGTGAATATAAATCCTGTTTTCTTTGACCAATTTTGTAGGTTTATAAGTGTATCTTGTAGTTTTTTTTGTATAATAGATGTCGATTGGTGTCTCATATATATTACGAAGTCATCAGCGTATAGCAATGCTTTAACTGGTTCCTTGCAGTTGGTTGATATATTGTTGATTGCAATGAGAAATAAAGATACACTTAGTACGGAACCTTGGGGTAAACCATTTTCCATTGTGTACTCATTTGATTCGATGTCGTTCAATAGTACTCTGAATTTTCTTTCACTTAGGAAGTTTTTTATATATTCGGATAGGTGTCCTTTGATGCCGATTTCTTTTATTTCTTGGAGTATACGGTGTTTCCAGGTTATATCGTATGCTTTTCTTATATCCAAAGAAACTGCTATTAGGTGTTCTTTATTTACGAATGCTTGCAGAATTTCATGCTGCAGTTTGACTGCGCAGTCGGTGGTGGAGTGGTATTTGCGGAAGCCACATTGGGATGGTGTTATTATTTTTCGTTCATTTAGGAGCCAGGTAAGTCTGTTTGAAATAATTTTTTCTAATGTTTTCGATAAGCATGATGTTAGCGAAATTAACCGGATGTTGTCTAGTTGGGATCGATCTCGTCCTGGTTTTGGTATGGGAATTGTGAGGGAGGTTTTCCATTTATTGGGGAATTTTTCTGTAATGAAAATTTTGTTGTAGAAGCTCAATATATAAGCTAGGGATTTGTCATTAAGGTTTTTTATCATTTGGTAGTGGATATCGTCTGGTCCTGGTGATGATCCTCTGCAGTGTTTGAGTACATTTTTTAATTCGCTTAATGTTATATCTTTGTTGTATGTTTCGCTGTTGTCTTTAGAAAATTCGATTTGGATGTTTTCTGTATCGGCTTTGTAATTTCTAAAATTTTCTTCATAGGATTGTGTAGAAGTAGTTTTGGCGTAGTGTTTAGCGATTAGTTCGGCTATTTCCATTCTGTTGCTGATAATTTTGTTGTTGTTGTTTATATATTCGATGTTAGTTGTCTTCGCCTGAGAGTTTATTTTCCTTATGTTATTCCATATTGTTGAGGTTGGTGTTAAGAAGTTGATGTTCTGGACAAAGTTTCTCCAGGATTCTCTTTTTGCCTGTCTAATGAGACGTCGGCAGGTTGCTTTTGCTTTTTGATGGTTTATAAGATTGATTTTTGTCGGTTTTTTCCGATATTTATTCTGGGCTTTTTTCCTGTTTTCGACTGCTTTTTTTATATCATTGTTCCACCAAGGAACTAATGGTCTCTTTGAGAAGTGGGGAGTTTTTGGAATACATGTCTTAGCTGTGTTTATTATTTGGTCTGTGATATATTTACATTCTTCATCGACGTTATATTCTGCTATTTTTTCTAGGTTGACTATTTGCTTGAATTGTTGCCAGTTAGCTTTTTTTATTATCCATTTTGGTCTTCTGGTTTCGCAGCTTTTGTGGTTTTCATGCTGTATTATTATTGGGAAGTGGTCGCTGTTATATAGATCCGGATGCGTGTTCCATTGGAACCTATTTATTTGATGGTCTATACTTAGGGTTAGATCAATTATACTTGTTTTTCCTGTGTATGTAGTAAAGTGTGTAGGATATGATATATGATACCTATATTATGCTGTTGTAAAAGACCTTCTATTATTTTTCCTCTGCGGTCTGTGATCTCGGATCCCCATAGGGTATTATGTGCATTGAAATCGCCTAAAAGAAGGGCTGGTTTTGGGATTTGTGTGATGATATTATTTAGCTCCGTGTATGTCAGGTATTGTGCATTTGGGAGGTATGTGTTGCAAATTACTGTCTTAATTGGGTAGTTGATTCTTACTGCTATTGTTTGGTAGTTTGTTTGTAATGGTATTAATTCATAAGATATGCTGTTTTTTATTGCGATTAGGGTACCCCCGCAGGTGTTTCCCCCGCTAGTATAGTCATTTCTTTCGATGTTGTAGTTTTTTAGTTGAAATTGTTGCTGTGGTTGTAGTCTTGTTTCTTGTAGACATATTATGAGAGGGTTGGTCTCATTGATAATTAATTGGAGTTCTGGGAGTTTAGAGAATAGTCCATTTAAATTCCACTGAAGTATGAAGGTGTTCATTTTGTTGATTCTAGTATTTGTGGATTTATCCACCTTTTTTTTGGTCTTGTTCTAGATTTTCTACTAGCTGTTGATTGGTCTGAGCGTATTGATGCTTGATCTTCGTTTATTGTTTGTGATATTGTATTTGATATGTTGCTGGGGACAATGAAAGTTGTTGTTTCTGGACTTGGTTCTATGTTTGATGTAGCTATATTGAGGTTTAACTTTGGTGTTGGAACAATTGGAAGGTTATTTGATTTTTTCTGGTTTAAGTTTTCGCTTATTACTGTGATATTTTTCTTTTTTTGTTCGTTGGTTTGATCAGTGTTTGTTTCTCTTTTTCTTTTAATTGAAGTTGATCGTGAGCGTTGATGTCTGATGATTTTTTTGTTGTTTTGTGTCTTGTATTTAATCGCGGTTGGAAAATCGCATGATATGGGAGATGGGAGTGAAGGAAATTCTTCTTCAAGTTCTAAATCTAGGAATCTGTTGTTTATTCTGGAAGATAGACTTTTTCTGTTCCGTGGGATTTCAAGTGAGGCTTCAAGGAAGCACAAGTTTCTGACCGCCATGGTTTCATTTATTTCCCTTTGTCGTATTTTCTCTGGACAGTATTTATGTGTTGCAATGTGGGTTTGTTTGCAGTTAATGCATTTGGCAGGTTTAGTGCAGTTGGGATGTTTCGGGTTTTCGCTGCAATTGATGCATATTTCTAGGCTCCTGCAAAATTTGGTAGTGTGCCCATATTTAAAACATTTAAAACATTGTTTGGTTGGTTGTATGTAGCTGTCACAGGGAATGCGTACTTTGTACAGATATATGTATTGTGGTGTTTTGTTACCATAGAAATTTATTTTTACGGCTTGTGAATTTTCCCATTTTATTTTTCCGTTTTCGTCTTTGGTTCTTTTCTTCAATCTTTGCAAGGAGTGAATTTTAATCGGAGATTCTATTTCGTTTTGTAGAGTGACGTCATCAATATCACAATCTATTCCTTTGACTACCGCTGCTCGAGTGAGGAAGTCGATTGGAATGTATGAATTATAGTTTAGTTGTTTTAGTGTTTCGTTTTGTACTATATCATTGGCGATGTGTGCTCTACTTGCTTCAACGATAACCGTATTTCTACTGACTTGCTTTACTTCCTTTATAAATTCTTTTTTTTCTTCAAATGTTTGGATGATAGTTTTGGCGGTTTTAATTTTGCTTATTGGGGTTTTGTTATTGCATCTTACGATGACTTTGAATATACCTGGTTCAAAGGTGATAGGATAGAGATTTATGCCATCTGATGTTGATGCCATCGTGGCGGTTGGGTTTTATTATCACTGTTTATCACTTCACTCGATTTAATAACGCGTCCGTTTACTTTGAGGGTCTTGCTCAGACTGTAAACATGAATTATTAATGCAAAATTTAAACCAAAAACTGTCATAACATGGAACACAAGATGACAGACAAGGCAACAACAAGTACAAGGAAATGTAAACAAACTAAAAATTATACACAAATCACATGAATTATATATTTAGTAACACGGTAAACACAAGGTGCACATTAAATAATACTTTACCTGAAAGGGAGTCGCTATTAAACTAAAATATCAGGCAAAAATTAGTTTTAAAAACAAATGACATAACCTCACTTTCACAGAAACAACATTTTAACATAAAACACAAAACAATTGAAATATTCATGCACCACAGTTATAAGGAACTACACAAAACACTGAATATATGTTTGTAGGTTACTTACCTGTATAAAACTTGCACTTTATAAACAAAACACCGCGAACAACATGCGCGCGAACTCGCGAAAGACATTAGCCGGCCCGAAACGTCAAACTTCATACATATGCGTACTATGATACATCAAACTGATGTAGAATTTTACGGCGAATTCAACGGCAGTGCCAGAATGACGCAATATTTTATGCTGAAAAAGATATTTAGATAAATGCATATTTACATAAGATAAATAAGAGGGAAAGAGAAACTACAAAATCATAATTAAAGCGAGACAGCTATAAAATTTTGAAAATTCATGTCGGAATGCAGTGAAAAATGCCCTTGGCCATTTTTGTATGAGAAATATCCAATTAGACTGGATTTTAAAAATATTAGGGTATTTGATGTAAATTCGGTATGGAAAAATGCGCATGAATTTTTAACACATATTATGATTAATTGTTTTCTTATTATGTGCAAATGTTTGGAGAAAACAAACAATTTGTCAGTAAAGTTAATGCAGTTTTCATCAAGTTTACGCAAAGAACCGTTGATTTTCGACTATAAAAGCCGGGCACAACTTGCAGTCAGCACCTTCTTTTTTCAAACGTGACAGTATTCTCTGAGATACAAGTAAGTAGCTGAGAATTGTCTGCTCGTTTTTTCCTACAGGTCTGCAAGCAACGAGGGACTCTTCAAATACTTCTTAAAAAACAAAGTGAAATTCTGCGAACATTAGGGTGTGATAAGATACACCACTAAGTTATAAACACATTTTCAACATTTTTTGGTCTTTGAATATTTTTTTGTTTGGTGCTATCCGCAATTTGTTTTTTTTTCTATTGAAACAGTAATAATTATTTTTATAAGAGGCATAAGCTACGAATTATATTATTTTTGAAATAAACTTAATCAAATTTGAATGTCAACCACCACGTTTTATTCCTATTTTTTTTTTACAGTGCAAATCGCTGCATTTTTTTTGATTTGCATTGAACATTTGGTGGTTCCATCCAGGAAATACGTGGTGGCACATTCAAGTTTCGTTGATTTATTTTGGGTACAAGTAGCTTACATATAAGCTACGACAATGCAGACAGTAGCACAATTATGCCGCGCACAAGAGCGATTGAGAAAGCGGTTAGATAAATTTATACAGACTGCCAAAAAAACAGCCTTAGCAAAAAGGAATTTAGGATACTACAAATCTAGGATCGCTGGTTTACAAGCAATTTGGGAAAAATTCGAAAAAAATGACCTCCTGTTAGACGCCGCGACAGCTCACGAATCCACGAGAGCTTCTGATGAGTATTTTGACTTGGATAAATTTTCAGATGCGGAAGCCAAATATTTTGAGTATTTGGGAGATCTAATGGATGGTCTAGAGAAGCAGCAAGCAATCTCAATACCAACTCCTTCCAACGTTCCAGCTACAGCACCAACTGTATCACAGCATGACATTCAATTACCCCGAATTAGTTTGCCAAAGTTTAATGGAGACTATGACCGATGGCATTCATTCCACGATATATTCGTGTCATTGGTTCATAGTAGCTCCAAGTTATATCCGGTGCAAAAATTGCATTACTTAAAAGAATGTTTAACTGGTGAAGCAGAAGCTTTGCTAAGACACGTACCAACTACGAACGAGGATTACGGGCCTGCTTGGACAAAGCTAAAGGAGCGTTATGAAAATAAACGCATTTTAGTCAATCACCAGTTAAAGACTTTTATGAACATTCCGAAACTAACAACAGAGACTACAAAGGGGATTAAGACGTTGATTAACACAACATCAGAATGTCTTCAGCAATTGAAGAGTTTGGATGTTGATACGAGTTCCTGGGATGCCATTCTAATTTATTTGATTGTGCAGAGGTTGCCTTTCATAACATTGAAATTATGGGAGGAAGAACAAGGAACAAGCCAAACCTTACCCAGCTTAGCACAGTTCCAAACTTTTTTGAATACCCGATTAAGGATATTAGAGTCCATCGCCGACGTGCTTGTTACCAAACCTGCAGCGCAACCAAGCTCGGTTGCATCAACACGGAGCACACATACTCATCATACACGGAGTCAAAATTCTTGTCCAGTTTGTCATGCTCACCACTTTATTTCCACATGCAAAAAATACCAAACAATGGACACCGCAGCAAAACGGAAACTGATACAATCCACTGGAAGATGTTTGAATTGTCTTTCAAGCCATCACATGGCTAGTGAATGCAGCAGCAAATACAGGTGTCGCAAATGCAATTCAAGACACCACACATCGTTACATGCAGACCTCAAGAAGGAAAAGGCCGGATCATCTGGATCCAATGAATCACACACGCAAGTAGGAGACAACATCCCAAGCCATTCTCCTACAACAACACAACTATTCTCAGCCGACGGTGCTGAAGGAACAAACTCCGTCAAAACCTTTCTCGCTCTGAAGAATCAACAGGCACTACTATCAACTGCTTTGGTAGTTGCTCACACTGAACATGGGGGTCAACAAACACTGCGATGCCTTGTCGACCCTGGTTCCGAGTCATCTTTTATTACATCTGCTGCATGTAAACGACTAGGCGCCAAGATCTTCAATACAAAGGTATCAATTATCGGTATAAACACAAGCCCTGCAGGTACAGCTTACAACCAAATCAAGCTGACACTGCAACCACGGACGCCCAAGAAGACCACAGTCACAGAGGACTTCTTAGTTCTTGACGGGATTACGGACTCCCGCCCAACTAAGCCAATACAAAAGGAGGAATGGGAGCATCTCAAGGATCTAAACTTAGCAGATCCAACCTTTTGGCAACCAGGCAACATCGATGCTTTATTAGGAGCACAAATATATGCAAAAATTTTACGGAACGGTATCCGCCGTCAGCGCAACACAAGCCTGGTAGCTGTCAACACAATGTTCGGTTGGATCATTATAGGATCAACCAAAGCAACCCCTACAAGTCAAACATCCGCATTTACCATCCAAACTAATGACATTAATCTTAACGAAGAACTAAAACGTTTCTGGGAGATGGAAGAAGTAGCAACTAAACCAATCCTCAGCAAGGAAGATGAACTATGTCAACAAATTTATAACTGCACATACATACGCAAACCTAATGGAAGATATCAGGTAGAACTTCCATTTGTCAACAACCGCATGCCAGCATTGGGAGACTCCAGATCACAAGCGTTCACCAGATTTAACGCATTAGAACGACAATTTATTAAAAGGCCGCAGCTCGAAGATGACTACAAAAAATGTCTCGATGAGTACATTACCCTTGGTCATATGAAAGCAGTCAATCCACCTAGCAAAGAGGAGGAGCAATACTACATACCACACCACGCAGTATTCAAAGACAGCAGTACCACTAAGCTGCGCGTAGTCTTTGATGCATCTGCCAAGACAACGAATGGAAAGTCCCTTAATGAACAACTTTTAACAGGACCAACCATCCAACCTAAGCTCTGCGCAACTTTACTCAACTGGAGGAAGTACAAAGTCGCAATGAACGCGGACATAGAAAAGATGTATCGGATGATTGAGGTCCACCCAAAACATCAACCATTCCAACGCATAATTTGGCGAAATCCGCACACACAGCTCCCGCAGGACTACCAGTTGCAGACCGTAACCTTCGGCATGGCTTGTGCACCTTTCTTAGCCATTCGCACATTGCAACAGTTAGCAGAAGATGAAAAAGAAACCTGGCCACTAGCATCACAAGCTATCTATCATAACTTTTACGTTGATGATGTATTGACAGGAGCTGACACTACCAAGGATGCTAAACTTTTGCAACAAGAACTAATCAAAATGACAAGTTCAGCCGGCTTCACTCTGCGAAAGTGGGCAAGTAATGAACCATCATTGTTGGAACATTTGCCTCCAGAATATCGGGAACTGAAGCCTACATTAACTTTTGATACTAATACATCCGTAAAAACACTCGGCATACGGTGGCATCCTGCTTCGGATCATTTCACCTTCAGTATAACACCATTATGTGAACACACCAACACAACCAAACGTAACATATTATCAGACATCGCATCTTTATATGACCCCCTTGGGTGGCTGTCACCAGTCATAATAACAGCAAAGATTCTAATGCAAACGTTATGGCTCACTGGTTGCGTTTGGGATCAACAGGTATCCAAGCAAATAGAAACCCAGTGGCATAACTTTAAGCGCGAGCTGCAGACTTTGGAATTACTGCGGATTCCAAGATGGGTTCATTATTCAACCGGTTCCAATATGCAATTGCATGGATTCTGTGATGCCTCGTCAAGAGCATATGCAGCAGCTTTATACCTGAGAGTTGAAAAGGATAATGGAGAAATTACTTCAACACTGCTCACATCTAAAACAAGGGTGTCTCCTACAAAGCCTACCACAATCCCTCGTTTGGAATTGAATGGCGCCGCGATTTTGGCTAGGTTGATAAAAAGCATCAGGCAGGACATGCAATTACCCGACATTCCAACATTTGCCTGGACGGATTCCACAATAACACTTCAGTGGGTAAAGGAACATCCGTCCAGGTGGAAAACATATGTCGCTAACCGAGTAGTAGAGGTTCAAGAGGTTATTCGCTATGACCAATGGCAACATATTTCTTCTAAGGATAATCCCGCCGATTTAGCCTCGAGAGGTTTATCTGCGTCATCATTAATAAACAACACTTTGTGGTGGCATGGTCCAAGTTGGCTAACAAGCAAGGAAACCCAATGGCCTAAACATATAGCTGTTACGGAGCAAACTGAATTGGAAGCAAGAAGGCCTGCCGTGACCAGTTTTTTAACTCATCTGAAAGATAACATTTTACTACGATACTCCTCCATCACTCGACTCACACGTATCATCGCTATCATACTAAGATTTAAACATAATTGCAAGCACCCTAAAGACAAACGCCTAACATACTTAACTGCCATGGAATTACAAGATGCAGAGATCACAATTCTACGACTCGTCCAATTAACCAGTTTCCCAAATGAACACAGCACCATGATTAAACAAGGAACATTATCACGCAACAGTCGTCTTCTGAAATTAACTCCCTTCCTTGACACTAATGAACTACTAAGAGTAGGCGGAAGGTTGCACAATGCTACAATGACATATAACAAAAAACATCCCATTATTTTGCCCCAGGATCATCCAGTGACCCATCTAATAATCGACAAAATACATCTAGATACTCTACATGGAGGAACATCTTTGGTGTTAAACACAAGTCGGGAAAAATATTGGATCCTGGATGCAAGAAGGTGTATTACCAGCAGGATACATAAGTGCTTCACATGCGCAAGGCTACGTGGTGAAACTGCAACACAATTAATGGGAAATTTACCCACACCCAGAGTCACCCCGAGTAGACCCTTTACTAACATCGGCATTGACTATGCAGGTCCAATTATCATCAAATCATCGACCATCCGTAACGCCAAACTGCAAAAAGCGTATATTTGCGTTATTGTGTGCCTAGCAACAAGGGAGATTCACATAGAATTAGTGTCCGATCTATCAACCACGGCATTTATAGCTGCATTAAAAAGATTCGTGGCTAGACGAGGACTATGCAGGAATATCTATTCAGATTGTGGCACTAACTTCATCGGAGCCCAAGCCGTGCTCGACAAGGAACTGAAACAAGCAATAAGGGAAGCAACACCAGAAGCAGCACATTTCGTCGCATCTATGGGAATAACATGGCATTTCAACCCACCAGCTGCCCCACATTTTGGAGGACTCTGGGAAGCAGAGGTAAAGTCCATTAAACACCACTTACGACGAGCCATAGGAAAATCAGCCTGCACGTTCGAGGAATACAACACAGTCCTTACTCAAATAGAGGCCTGTTTAAATTCTCGCCCGCTCTATTGTGTGCGAAATGACCCTGAGGACACGTTCGTTTTGACTCCAGGCCATTTCTTGATTGGCGAAGCCATCAACGCCATTCCAGAACCAATTGAAAATGCTAAACACATATCCCTGTCTCAACGATGGAAGCACGTTCAACAAATGGTAAAATCTTTTTGGCATATTTGGACGAAGGACTACTTACACCAATTGCAACAAAGGTCAAGGTGGCAGCGAGAGCAACCCAACTTGGAAGTTGGCGACATCGTGCTTCTCAAATCTGAAAATATGCCTCCAACTAAATGGCCTCTTGGGAAAATTGAAAGGGTTTTCCCTGGTCCAGATGGTCTCATAAGAGTTGCACAAGTAAAGACGAGCGACCACATATTTCAACGTCCAATCGCTAAACTGTGCCGTCTACCTGTTGAACGAACAGGATCTGAGGAACTAACATCGCCATGAAGTAGCAACCACAATATGTGTCGTCATGTTTAATGTAGTTTCGTACTATTATGTTTTTGTCCTTTATACTCTGTCCTGCTAATCCTTCTATACTAATTAGATCATTACAGAAATGTCAAACTGCGACTATACAGAGGAAGACTTGGCAGCCGTGGAGGATAGCTTTTTATATTCATCTGGAAGCTCATCCCGGACTCCATTTCTGGATTTGGATTGCGAATTTAATTTTGATTTCTCTGACGATATTGTATCCAGTGAACCAGCTTCAGACGCACAACAACCAGGTCCGAGTCCCAATGTCAACCAATGGAAGAAACCTGCGATTCCAGTGCCGAAATTAGCAAAACCAGCTATCATCAATGGGAACGAGACGCACCATCTACATTTGCTGAGACCAACAAAAACCCTGGCGGAGCTAAAAATGAGAGCAAATAATTGCTTCCAACGATTTGTGACAAGGGAAGGAGAGGATTTATACCTTCCGAAAGCAGTGATCGACCGGATTAAATTCGATAAGGTACGAGCTACGAAGAAGAAAGAATCCACAATCAGCTTACCAGACAGGTTTCAAGTTCGCCTACAAGTAAAGACCGACGGTAGGATCATCTTCCATCACCACCATAAACGAGGCATCGGAAAGAACAAGGATATCTTGAACGTATCCGTTCAACAGGCGGGAGAATGTTCAATCCCAAACAAACTAACTTGCTGAAAATAAAATAAAAAGACCAAAGAAATCAACAAACATCTGAAAAACGAAACTACACCAAAACGGCACAATAACAAAAAGTACAAAATTATATACAATACAATATATTTATTACAATAAAAAAAAAAAAAAAAACTTAAAATATGAACTTAAAAGTACTTAAATATTACTTATCTACTACTTAAACTACAAACCTAAAAAGAAAAAAGAATTAATAAAAGAATCAATGTACATAATGATACAATAATATTCACCTGATAGTTTATAAGTACCTAAAATAAAAGAAAGTTAATATGAATTTAAAATAATGTCAAGCATACATACTTACCTGGATTGAATCCTTCATACGCAGCCGCCTGAAATTAAAAAACAATGAACTAACTATTAAAATTAACTATTAGAATCGACTATTCGAATTAAATAAAATATATGAAATCAATACATAAAATTAAACATGAATTATTAATGCAAAATTTAAACCAAAAACTGTCATAACATGGAACACAAGATGACAGACAAGGCAACAACAAGTACAAGGAAATGTAAACAAACTAAAAATTATACACAAATCACATGAATTATATATTTAGTAACACGGTAAACACAAGGTGCACATTAAATAATACTTTACCTGAAAGGGAGTCGCTATTAAACTAAAATATCAGGCAAAAATTAGTTTTAAAAACAAATGACATAACCTCACTTTCACAGAAACAACATTTTAACATAAAACACAAAACAATTGAAATATTCATGCACCACAGTTATAAGGAACTACACAAAACACTGAATATATGTTTGTAGGTTACTTACCTGTATAAAACTTGCACTTTATAAACAAAACACCGCGAACAACATGCGCGCGAACTCGCGAAAGACATTAGCCGGCCCGAAACGTCAAACTTCATACATATGCGTACTATGATACATCAAACTGATGTAGAATTTTACGGCGAATTCAACGGCAGTGCCAGAATGACGCAATATTTTATGCTGAAAAAGATATTTAGATAAATGCATATTTACATAAGATAAATAAGAGGGAAAGAGAAACTACAAAATCATAATTAAAGCGAGACAGCTATAAAATTTTGAAAATTCATGTCGGAATGCAGTGAAAAATGCCCTTGGCCATTTTTGTATGAGAAATATCCAATTAGACTGGATTTTAAAAATATTAGGGTATTTGATGTAAATTCGGTATGGAAAAATGCGCATGAATTTTTAACACATATTATGATTAATTGTTTTCTTATTATGTGCAAATGTTTGGAGAAAACAAACAATTTGTCAGTAAAGTTAATGCAGTTTTCATCAAGTTTACGCAAAGAACCGTTGATTTTCGACTATAAAAGCCGGGCACAACTTGCAGTCAGCACCTTCTTTTTTCAAACGTGACAGTATTCTCTGAGATACAAGAGTAGCTGAGAATTGTCTGCTCGTTTTTTCCTACAGGTCTGCAAGCAACGAGGGACTCTTCAAATACTTCTTAAAAAACAAAGTGAAATTCTGCGAACATTAGGGTGTGATAAGATACACCACTAAGTTATAAACACATTTTCAACATTTTTTGGTCTTTGAATATTTTTTTTGTTTGGTGCTATCCGCAATTTGTTTTTTTTTTCTATTGAAACAGTAATAATTATTTTTATAAGAGGCATAAGCTACGAATTATATTATTTTTGAAATAAACTTAATCAAATTTAAATGTCAACAACCACGTTTTATTCCTATTTTTTTTTTACAGTGCAAATCGCTGCATTTTTTTTGATTTGCATTGAACATGTATACTAATTCTTAAAATACGTATCAAATATTTACATATTCTTATAATATTGATCAAATAATTACAAATTATTATAATATTTATCATATATTTGCCAATTATTAAAATATCATATGGTTACATTTTTACGTTAGTACACACCTTTAATTATCATAATAAGGCCTTAAATTACTTTGATACTCATTAAATATTCGGGTGGTTTTTGTGTGTTGTACGAAATAAAGGAATCATCGACTGGTACCAGCGCGACGATTTGTTTTTTTCCTTTCCGTTGTTGAATTGAAGTTCTTATTTGATGGTAATAGTTGGTTGCATCCACATTACCTATATTGTAAAGTTAATTTTTGTTTGATGTACACGTATCTAATAGTTAATGCAAACTTACCTTCATTTTGGTTGTTAAGTAATTATATTGTCTTGGCCTGTAATTATTGTATAATATATTTGTTGTAAATTTCTTTAAATCCACGAGTATTACTAGGCATGACAGCCTAAGGGGGTAATTTATCCAGGATGGTTGGGTTAGAGGTTTTCTCTCCAGAGTTCTCTCGAAGTCGCGTTGAACATTTACAGGTCCACCAGGTGGTTGGGAATTTCCAGCGATGACTACCTTTGGCTAACCTAGGACAAGAACGATATGAAGAAAACTCCTTTTTGATTAGTAGGTAAGTGGTGAATCATATATGTAAAGTTCCGGTCACACACCCCACGACCCCTACCGTCGAGCTAGCGTATACTGTGTGGCCGGTTTAGCATCCCCTATAAATATTTAGGCAAATAGGGAGGATGTTGTCTCTAAATTTTTTTATGTATACCCAAGCATGATGGCAGTAGCCTTGCTGTCACCAGCAAGGAGCTCCATTGTGCCGGTACATAAATGGCGCCCAACGAATGCTTTCATCCCAACGTTTTTGGCAAACAAGTTTCGATATTAAATTACGGCACACATTTATTTCATAAATGGCGGCCAACTTTTGTAACTTATTAAAATTATCTTTGACTATGGTTCACCACCAATGCCTCTTTTTACAGATTTATCTCAATTGTCTAAATTCAGTGTGAATTTTGAGTTGCTTTTACTTTTAGGTTATCCCGCATCATGTTATCTTCTTCGCTTTAGGCATCTTTGAACTAGGCTTACCGGCACCGCTGGCTAACAAGCGTATGACCGCTTGGCCATGGGTGAAGGCTGAGTCTGGAGTTCTTTTGTCCTGTTTTTTGCTCGTCGTCCTGAGTATCAGGCGTCATACCGCCTGCCAGTGCTTCGTTCAGTGGACAGGATCCTTGTTACTTTTTGCTGATGGACGTGTGAGTTGTAACTCGGGCTTAACCGTCTGAGGTAACAGGCGTGCTATCGCCTGCCCACTGCGCCCCGTGGACATCTTTAATCCATTCAGTCCCCTCAAATTCTTTTTTTCTTTTCTTTCAATTTAGACAATTCGTCGAAATATGGTGAGGGTTGGGGTCACTTCAGGTGAACCTCTATGAGGCCGCACAGGCTTAACCGTCTGGCTAATCACCTGCGCCCTGTGGACTTTTGTTGAGGGACATCCGGCTCCTTTTTTGTGCTTTTAATATTTTCTCTCCAGTCTGTCCCCACTGCTGATTGATTTTCCGTAGTGTAGCTCAGTGGTGGTTGGACAACGGAATCAAATTAAAATTTTTATTATTTGCGAAGAAGATTTCTTTGTTTTTTTTATGTTGAGGTAGACCCTTCATGTCGTTCGAGTAGATGAAGACGTGTGGTGCTTCCGGCGTTGTCGATGACACTTGGTGTTGGCTATGTCTCATAGCTACCACCGACTGACACCGATGACATCGGCCACCGAGACTCCTGGGGAGAGAGATTCTTTTTTCCAACCATCCTGGAAAATTAACACACATTTAAAAAAACATTTTAACACAACCAAAACTATTTTGCACCTTGATTTTTTTTCAGCTATTGTACGGTTTTGATTATTGCGAGTATCACAACTATTGTTAGTCGGCTCACGGAAGTTTTTTTGATTATGATATCTGCAATTACCGTAGTAGTGCTGACTTTGGCAGCAGTTTTATTAAGTTGTTTCTTTTGTTGTTTAGTCCCGATCTTGGGGCGTATACCGTTAACGGGTATTGGTTATATCTCGGCTAGTAAAGACCAATTAAATTGTGTCTCGTTTTTAAGTCGGGGTCAAGATGGCGGACCTCTTCGTAAAGTACAACTGTACCAATTGCCAAGATGATACAACAGGAATTCGAGTGCATTGTGCAGAATGCAGCTCATTTGATTTATGCTTGCAGTGTTTTGCTGCCGGTGCAGAAATAGGAGATCATCGTAATGATCACCCCTATCAGTTTATGGATACTGGATCAGCTATTCTTTCTATATTTAGAGGGGATTGGAAACCAGAGGTCACACGAGGACTATAAACGGACTGGGTTTTGATAATTTTAATATTATTAGGGATGTTTTTGTTAATGTTCTTATTTTTATCGTTATGAAGGTTCCTTGTTTCGTTGCCACTTTATATTAATAAGGTCGTTGCGTCCGTTCTTGTTAGAGTTAATGGTTATGTTGTTGTCGACCAACATATTCAGTTGGCGACTGGTTCACTTTCTTGTATTACGGCGGTCTGGGATTCATGATGTTATTCATGGTATTAATATGGTTCTACGTTCTTGTTACTTTGTTTTAATGGATAACCCTTATTTCGTTGGTTATGTTAAATCCCGTTAGTCCTAGCCGTATAGTTAGTGGCGTGTTAATGTTATAGTTAGGGTTAGGTAGTAACAATATACCATTGTTACGTATTTCGTTTGTTTATAGCGCCTCCGTCGGTATTAATAAGTTTTTTTATTTACTCGGTTGAGCCCTCGGTATATGTTTGAAAACCTAATGATGATTGGACGATTATCACCATACCACAGTAGGGCATCCTAAATACTATTTTATTGCAGCTTTGTGATCGCAGGATAACAAGAAGCTAATCAAAGGAGGATTTAACACTATGATAGCAGGATAACCAGAAGCTGCCTAATATGGAGGACTAGTACCAATATCAACAGAATACAACATACAACATCACCAACGAATAACATTAACTTTCTGCATGACACCCAGCGTAAAAATTGTTTAATTTAAATTTATAATATTATTTTATATTATTGCACCAACACTGTTGCAATCAACAAAGTTAGCCTTATTTTGGAACAAACTCAAAATTCACTCGAAGAAAAAAAATTACTTTTTTTTACTCAATATTTCACTCAAACAAAAATTAGATATGGTCACTCTAATCAATCACGTATACACACACAGACAAATGTTCCCCACTTCGGTTGTTATCAGCCAAACCGGTTTACACCGTTATCCAAGTCGGTAAGTAAACAAAAGTGTTACTTGATGAATTTTTGATCTCTCTTGGGTTCCAGCCACCAGCCGAACAGGTAATTGCTTTTCCTTGCTTAACTCCCTTTACTCCTTTATTCCTAAAACAACTTTAGTACTTTGGGAAGTCGACCCTAAGTACTTATTAGTTATGTCTTGTAGCGAATATTGATACAAGACATAATTAAATATTAACACTCATTTTCACTAGTTGTGTCTTATAGCGGTTGATGTAAGACATAGTTATATACTAGTACTAACTTTATTAATTGTATCTTATAGCGTTTTGATATAATATACAATTCATTTTACTAACATTAAAATATCTTGAAGAGTTTTTGATTCAAGATATTTGTATAATAATCTTTACTAATTGTATCTTATAGCGTTTTGATATAAGATACGATTCATTTTACTAACATTAAAATACCTTGAAGCGTTTGACTCAAGGTATTTATTTAATAGTTATGCCTTGTAGCGGTTGATGCAAGGTTATGACTTTCGATTACTAAATTAACAATTACACCTTGTAGCGGTTGATATACGGTGTGATTGTTTGTTACTAACCCAACAATATTGGAGTATTCACCTTTTCCTTTACCCATTATTTACCTTACTTTCCTTTCAACTGTGGTGGTTTAAAATCAGGTGAGTACACATTTTGCTTTTCTTTATTTTGAGTATATTTCATATTTCTTACCCTTACTTCGCATCGAGAGTGGTATGGTGATTATAGTTCTTATATCTTATTATCAAAATTTATTCTTTAAAATCAAAGTGCCGAGTGAATTTTGACGAAAATAAAAATTAATAATTGAAGAGAATTTATTTGAGTAATTTGAATTTCTTTTGTATATAAATTTGAATTCTATTAAAATTAAGAAATTAATGAATTGTTTACCATATAAAAAGAGTCAATAAATTTAAATTTGTATTGCTTGTACATTTTTGTTTTTATTGGCCACTGGGTGCTGGGATTGTGGGGCTGCGTGCCGGTAAATATTAAAAAATGAAACGTGAGTTAAATTGAAGTTATACGAACTTTAAACATGGTCCTTCGAGCCGGATATAGCTCCCAATTTCAGTGCTCAGTCAAGTTAGGAATTAGTGTCAAACAACTTAACAGCCTTTGGAAGATATAGCATAGCTTCACCATAGGCAATCAATCTCCACACGATTAACAATTCATTAGTGGTCAAATTTTACTCATTTTTTTACAGTGGCAGTGCTTCTGTTTTGTAATCAGAATATTTAAGTGGAGGCAAAGGTCCTCATTTCATGCAATATCAATTTTAAACATTAATGTGAACCTAGTGCTCAAGAATTTCTATTTTGTTAAAGCAAGGTGTTTATTTCAAGCAACTAATCTCTAGAGATTAAGCTCGAACTGTGCTTAAGTAATTCAAGTGTTCAACTACTATTATTTCGAACTGTGCTTAAGTAATTCAAGTGCTCAACTACAGTTATTTCGAACTGTGCTTAAGTAATTCAAGTGTTCAACTACTATTATTTCCTCGAGACAGAGTCCATCATACATAGCAATGTCTTACATACTTAGCTATTTTCCACGGGTCCAGTGCTCAAATTCTAATAAATAATAATATAATCGAGCCTAGTGCTCAAACTGTATTAATTCTAGAGGCAAGCCCCTCACCTTCAACCAATTATAAGGTCTCATACCGAACAATCACTTGAGCCTAGTCCTCAACTTATATTATATTCTAGAGGCAAAGTCCCTCGCTGCAAATAAATTGCACAGTACTACACACCGAGCAATTACTTGAGCTTAGCGCAGTGCTCAATCTTTATTATTTTTTAGAGGCAAAGCTTTTTTTTACCATTATCCAATCACAAGGTGTTATACACGCCGACTCTATCGTTACACGAGCTTAATGCTCACAGTCGACCACTCAATTATTCTTTACTCGAGGATTGTACTTAAACCTTATCATCTTGACAAGGCAGAGTACCTTAATTTAAGCTACTTTCAAGGTGTTATACACCAAAACTACATTATTGTTCTAGCAGCATAGTGATTAAAAATTATTATTAACATTTCAGGTGTTTGAACTCAAATTATATAACAGCTAAAAGCTACCATTTACTACCTTTCTATAGTGAAGTGTTACATTCTTGAATTTATTTGGTTATTTTGAATTTTATTTGTGCGGTTTAAGTTGATATTGAGATGGCTACCGATACAAGTTTTAATGATACGTTAGAGTTGCAAAGGGTGTACATAGATTTGTTAAACAAGGCTATGAAAGGTTACACAAAGACAGCATTGGTTAAAAGGACAAAGGAATTAATTTCGGAACGAATATCACAATGTCGCGGCCTTTGGGCACAGATAGAAAAAACCCATGTGCAAATTGAGTTACAATTTGCAAAACTCGTTGAAAAGCCAACATGTGAATACTTTGTCAAGGAAACGTATTTGCATCTTGAAGACAAATACTTCGAGTTTATGGGAACAATAAAAGCTGCCCTCAGCAAATTTGAGGAACAAGTTCCTCCTCCAAGTCCTTCAATGCACGAATCAACGCGAATAAATTCATCTGCCTCGACAACTCATCTATGGCGATTGCCAAAAATTTCACTACCTACCTTCTCAGGATCTTATGAATCCTGGCGGTCTTTTCACGACTTATTTACCTCTCTAGTTCATCAAAATCCCACACTTTCTGATGCACAAAAACTGCATTACTTGAAGTCGGTTTTATCTGGAGAAGCAGAACACTTGTTACGCAAATTTCAGGTAACTGATGCTAACTATGAAACAGCATGGAACGTATTGTTAAAACGATATAACAACAATAGAGTATTGGTTAATGCTCAACTCAAGATTTTGTTTAACATTAAACCAGTGGCGAGTGAATCTGTCAACTCCATAAAAACCCTGTTGGACAAGTCAAATGAGTGTTTGAGTGAACTAGATGCCTTGGGCATTAACACTTCAAATTGGGATCCTTTCCTCATATATTTGATTGTCCAAAGACTCCCTGCCGAAACTCACAGAATGTGGGAAACCGAGCTTGATGGGGCTTCATCACTTCCTACATTTGTTAGACTTAGACAATTTCTAGAAAAACGTTTCCGAATGCTAGAGGCCATAGCAGACCACAAGACTAATATTCCACAACGATCGTCTAATGCAGGGGTGGCCAACCCGCAGCCCGCGGGCCGCATGCGGCCCTTTGCACGAAATTGTGCGGCCCGCGAGATTCAACAAGATTTAACAAAATATTTTGTGCTAGTAGGTTCCAACATGTGAAAAAAAAGAGTCAGCTATGAGCAATGATTAAAATTCACAGCCTGCCATAGAGAATTGGCTCTCGGGGTGACCGGGTTGATGGATAAAAATCCAAGTAATTGTTTTTCTCGGTAACAATTCAATATAAATACCGCATCCGCAACAAAAATTTAGTGTCATGGAGCTAGCAGAGATAACAAGCATATTTACAAGGAAGTACACTTCTTTGGTCAACATCCAGCTAGTGTGTTATGAGTGCAGGATTCTTTTTCTTCTGCTCCTTTATTCCCGCACGGGACATAGGGCGGAAACAGTTGCCCTCCTTGTTGTGGCGTCTATTGGTAGGGTTCTCCTCCACTTTATTCTAGGTTTTCCAACTCTAGGGTTCCTTGCAGATTCCAGTCAAGGGCCTTTTGGCTAGATTCACGTTTGAACCTCGCAGGGTGTGGCCATTCCATTCCATTTCCCTTGCATGATTTGGTCATCTATCGTTTCTTTTCATTTGTAATTCTATCTTGCCAGCAGATTTTTATTTAGGATGAAAACTTGAAGGCTCGTTGTGATAGATTGGGCCACTTTCAATGTTTCGCAGATACAACAGAATTGCCTTAACATTGGAGTTGAACAGCCTTAATTTGGCGTTAGTTGAGATCTCCGTCGATCTCCATATGATTTATATATTCTGGTAGTGACGTAACTAATGAGGTAACAGAATTAATCTACCAATTCCACGTCACCATTAGTCACCGCTATATCCGCATTTCTTTAGTTTTAATCGGATTTAACCTTAAGCCTGTCGAACTACTTTCTGCTACTAAATTGTTTAACATATTTTTGAGGACCTGAATGTGAAAAACCCTTTCAAAACATGATTTTTATGTTATAAAAGAAAAGTTTTGTAAATTGAGATGTCTGGGACAAAAGGTTGTGATTGCGAATCGTTTCTTTTCTAAAATGGAATTTACGTAAAGTGAATACCGCGCCACCTTGTCTGACGAAAACCTGCACCACCAATTACATTACATTTCACCTAGTTTCTTAAAAATGCTCATACCTCGTCTATCGCCTATTTTAACTCACATTCTCACATTATTAACTCCTGCCTCACGGTATTCAACTTTCCCTCGACTTGGAAGCATGCTTCAATCATACCTATTCCCAAGTGTCCTTCTCAGTCCTATCAGTATTATTCTCTTGTGCTCTTAAATTTTTGAAAAGTTTCGCATCTATCCGCTCTCAAAAGTTTAAACCAGGTGGCTAAAGTCCTCAAGTGCCCTACTCCACGCTGGCGTTCCTCAAGGCTCCATTCTTGGGGTACTTTTATTCAGTATTTTTATTAACGATATTTTAAGATTCATATGTATGCAGACGATGTGCAGCTTTATTTCCCTGCGCCAAGAGATCAAATACATTATGTGTGGTGGAGAAGGTTGCTGTTGACTTGCGTCATGTATCCTTATAGTCGGCATTAAATTTACTGCAGCTCCTTCGGAATCCCATTTCATTTTTATCTCTCTCACTCTGATACTGTTCGTCCTGACTTTTCTGCTATCGCGTTAAACTCGGTTCTTCTTGTTTGCGTTAATAAAGCAACAAATCTTGGTCTAGTACTGAATAGCAGCATGACCTGCTGCAATCACATTAGTTTCATTGTTAGTAAAACCTACGGACTCCTGTCTAAACTTCGTTACCATTGTGGCTTGCTTAAAAGGGCTGTCCATCTGTCCTCTTGATTCTTTTTGCGCCCATGAATTTAAAGTAGCGTTTAACGATTGTGTACTTACCTGCATACCTCAACAGTTTGTGCAGATTTAGCGATCCCTCACAGATAATTTATAATTCCGCGTTTCCGCACGTTGATTGGTCAGCATTCTTTCTTTGTCTTCGCAGAACAGCTTTGGAACTCTCTCCCTAAATTATATTAAATTAAATTTGAATCACCCAATATATGACCCCGGCCCGCGGGATCATAAGGCATTTTCAAAGTGGCCCGCGATACCATTTGGGTTGGCCACCCCTGGTCTAATGGATCAAATACTAGATTGTTTACCCATTTTGCTTCGACTACATCAGAAATTTGTGTTTGCTGTAGGGAACATCACAGATTAAATGTGTGTCCCAAGTTTGAGAAACTTCCATTTCCAAGAAGGTATGAGATTGTTAAAACAAATAAGTTCTGCTTAAATTGTCTATCTAGCTCCCACTCTACTTTAGCATGCAAAAGCAAATATAATTGTCGAAAATGCAAGAAAAGACATCACACCTCATTGCATAATGATTCCAAGCAAAGCTCATCCTCACTACAGAACCCTGGTATTCGAACACCACCAAAATTATTATCAACTTCCAGTACAGGTGATGTTCATAGCACAAACGATAGTATTAAGACTACCGTGCTATTAAATACACAACTATTAAGTAACACCAAGCAAAGAAAAACCTTGAAAAGGGCCCTTCTGTCAACTGCACTAGTAAAAATCCCTACAAAAAACGGTGAGGTAATTCTCCGAGCTCTTATTGATCCAGGGTCAGAGGTATCATTTATCACCAAAACTGCCGCTAATCAACTCAACATAAGAAGCACTTCAGCTTCAATCATTGTCTCCGGCATATGCAATTTAAAAACACCCGCAGATAAACTAATAGAGTTCGAAGTACACTCGGTACATTCGCATACCTCTTTTCAAATGTTCGTCCCATCAATAACAACCATATCACCACCATCACACCTCCCGAATGAAACATGGGCTCATTTAGACAATCTGAATCTTGCTGACCCCCATTACCACCTGCCAGGAAAAATCGATCTACTACTTGGTGCTGATGTATACACCACCCTGATTTTAGACGGGTTAATTAAGGGCCCTCCTGGCACTCCTGCTGCTCAAAATTCCATCTTTGGTTGGCTAGTGATTGGCCCAGTAAATGCAAAAGGTGAAAAGTTGACCATTCAATCCTTTAGTATTCAAGTGAACGATACTAAGGAGGAAGATGATCTCAATTTAAGGTTGCGTTCTTTCTGGGAGATTGAAGAAATACCAGTGCAAATTAGATATAGCAAGGCCGAAGAAGAGTGCGAAACCCTTTATAACACCTCGGTGTGTAGATTACCCTCAGGTGCATATCAAGTAAAAATCCCTTTCATTAATGGCCAAGCTCCCGATATTGGATCCTCTAAAGCCTTAGCTTTAAAACGACTTGCTTCTCTTGAGTCAAAGCTGTCACGAAATTCAAATTTGCATACTGAGTATAGTAAAACAATCCAAGAATATTTGGACTTAGACCACATGATACCCGTAACTCATGATAAGTCTTTATTATCATATTACATGCCACATCACGCTGTTATCAAGGACAGCACGACTTCGAAGGTACGAGTAGTATTTGATGCTTCAGCCAAAAGTTCCAACGGAAAATCGCTGAACGACTACATGCATCCTGGCCCGGTCATTCAATCCGACCTATATTCAATCTTGCTTAGATGGCGGAGATTTAAGTACGCGATGTCAGCAGATATCGAAAAGATGTATAGAATGATACATCTTCACCCTTCAGATCAACCCTACCATCGACTTCTATGGCGATCTAATCCTCTCGAACCTATCAAAGAATTCCAAATGACACGAGTAACCTTTGGAACAACCTCTGCCCCATATTTAGCAATTAAAACGCTTCATCAACTAGCTAAGGAAGGATGAACAAGAAAAATTCCCTATAGCGGCACAAGTAATTACCCATGATTTTTATGTTGATGATGCCATTACTGGTACCTACTCTGTTGCAGAAGCAATTTCATTACATCAAGAATTAACCCAATTACTACTTTTAGGAGGCTTTAACCTTCGAAAGTGGTCAAGTAATGATGTTGACATCCTTGCCACAATCCCTGAAGAAAAAAGGGAATTGAAGTCAACCCTGACTTTCGCACATGATGAAAAGGTGAAGGCGTTAGGCCAGATTTGGCATCCAGCAGCGGACCATTTCACCTTGCAACATCCTAAATTAAAATCTGATGTGTGCACAAAACGGCATATTTTGTCTGGTGTCGCTGGGTTATTTGACCCGCTGGGTTGGATATCGCCATACGTGATTAAAGGAAAAATTCTGATGCAAAGTCTGTGGCTTCTTGGTTCTTCATGGGATGAACCTGTAACTGCATCCATTCAAAGGGAATGGCAAGAATTCCAACATCAATTTTCTCAAATTCCTACTATTCAAATACCACGGTGGCTCCAAATTCATTCAACTTCTACTATCCAACTTCACGGATTTTCTGATGCCTCACAGCTTGCCTATGCTGCGGTAGTTTATGTTAGAGTTACTGATGGACAGGGTCGTTCAAAGGTCAATCTTTTAACCGCCAAAACAAGGGTAGCTCCAGTGAAACCCATGACTCTCCCTCGCCTGGAATTATCTGGTGCACATCTCTTGGCAAAATTATTACGTAAGGTTCGAAGAGAACTAAATTACTCCTCTGTTATAACATTTGCATGGACTGATTCAACAATTGTACTTAATTGGATTCAATGTTCTCCGCACAAACTCAAAACCTTCGTGGCTAACAGGGTGAGTCAAATCCAAGAACTACTTCCGTCAGTTCCCTGGCGCTATGTTCGATCGAAAGATAATCCTGCAGATTGTGGGTCTCGTGGTTTAAATGTAAATGAATTAAAGGTCTTTAATTTATGGTGGTACGGACCAAAATGGCTCCAAGAAACTGAGTCATCCTGGCCGAAAAACACAAACACGACGGTTGATCAGTTACCAGAAATGCGAAAAAATCAGTCGCCTTGTTCCTTGTTGTCATGTATAACTTTCGATATAGTAGAATCATTTTCTTCCTACACTAAACTCATCCGAGTGTTTGCATACGTTCTAAGGTTTCTCAATAGGCTCCGAACTTCTTGCCTAATTAGCCCACCAAATTTAACGGCACAAGAGTTACGAGATGCGAAAATCAAGTTGATTCATTCTATTCAAAGACAAGTTTTTGCTAAAGAATACCACTCACTAAGTCAAGGGTTGCAGGTCGCAGCTCAAAGTACATTGCTCCCACTAAACCCGTATCTTGATGAAAATCACCTGATTAAGGTGGGAGGTAGGCTCACCCATGCAAAAATTCCCACTTCACAAAAGCACCAGGTAATTCTCCCTCCAAAACATCACTTTACAAAATTACTTATTGAACACACTCATAAATTAACCCTTCATGGAGGAGCAGGGCTGGTTTTAAACACTCTCCGGACTGAATATTGGGACCCAAAAGGTCGTCAAGTTATTAAACAAATCCTTCATAAATGCATTCACTGCTTTAAATTATCTGCAAAACCACAGCCGCAATTGATGGGCGATCTCCCAGCATCAAGGGTAATTGTGTCAGCTCCGTTCTCTAAGGTAGGAATTGATTTTGCAGGTCCTTATCAGCTGAAAATGTCAAGGTACCGCGGGGTTAGGACCTACAAAGGATATATTTGCATCTTCATATGCATGACCACAAAGGCAATCCACCTGGAGACAGTATCAGATATGTCCACTGCAGCCTTCTTAGCGGCATTAAAAAGATTCATAAGCCGTCGGGGTCTGTGTTCTGATATATATTCAGATTGTGGGTCAAATTTTATTGGAGCTAACTCAGAATTAAAGTCACACCTTGCACAGTGCATTAAAGATGTTGAAAATTCCTTTACAATACAAGGCATTACCTGGCATTTTAACCCGCCCTCGTCTCCACACTTTGGAGGTTTGTGGGAGGCAGGTGTTAAATCTGTTAAATACCATCTAAAACGAGTCCTACAAGACTCAAACCTAACTTATGAAGAATTTTCAACTGCACTGACGCAAATCGAGGCATGCTTAAATTCTAGACCATTACTACCTCTGACGGACGATCCGAGTGATTTGCAAGCCCTAACACCTGGGCATTTCTTGATAGGACGCCCGTTGTTAGCCCCTCCTGATGCTAGTGAAAACAAATTTACTTCATTAGACAGGTGGAAGCATTTACAAACATTGCAAAAGCATTTTTGGAACAGATGGTCCAAGGAATACTTGAATCATATGCAAAATCGACCAAAGTGGTTAAAGAAATTGGAAAATCCCAAAGTTGGAGATTTAGTGGTTGTAAAAGATCACCTAACCACTCCACGTTCATGGATGCTGGGACGAATTCTACAAGTGTATACTGGGAGCGATGGAATGGTGCGAGTCTTAACAATCAAAACTCAGAATAACACCATCAAACGCCCTATTCACAAGGTGTGTCTACTACCTAATGAAGACCGAGCTATTTAATACTATCTCCAACCTGCTTCGTATTCTTACACCTAACAAAGGACTACCTGCTTTCTTCATAAATTCCCAAGTTCTATTTGATTTTTGTTTTAACATTCCTGCTCTTACGAATCACTCAAAACTCAAATCTCAAATTAACATTTATTAATCATTAAAATGTCATATGGCAATAACACGATTCAATCATCTACCGAATTTACCCTTTCCTGCCAGTTATCAAATGCACTAAATTCTGTTATCTTTCCATAAATTGTACCAAATTTACTCAAAACAGTTTAGTTTTGCAAAGAACCCTATAGTGAGAAGAACAATTCCCAGTAGTGTAAGCAATGTCGGAAAAAGTAAACGAAGAGTGTCACCAAAACAATGAGGAGGTTATTGATTTGACTGGAGGTGATTACGAATCAAAAGCTGTTAAGCACATCACCACTGCTATGAGTGAACTGAGAATCACCATTCCTCCACGCATTCGGCTAATTAGATCGGTGCAGGTGGTACCTCCAGACGCCGCGAGTGATGAACTATATTGCACTCTCATCGACGAAAACACAGAACAAGTGGAAACTGTGAAGATATCGCTCCAGGCTTTGCAGCGGGCAAAAAGACGCAAGCGAAGGCTCCGCTTTAATGGCGGATATACTGTAAAAATAAAATTGTTAAATGATGGGTTAATTAAAGTAACTCATCCGTAAACTGTGTTTGAATTGTATTTCCCTTTGGTACTAATGAGATTTATTGGCGCTTATAATTCTTTTGTTAGTACAAATTTTTCACTCACTGGATGCATTCAATTTCTCTATTGTTCAATAATATTTTTCTCCCTTGTCCTTGATCTACTTAAGTGATTCATACAAAGTTCTTTCGCTCATCAGATGCATTTAATTTTGACAGTTACTTCTTTTTCTCCTTTTTCTCTTGAAACTCTGCAGTGTTTCAAAGGGGGGGGAGTATGTTTGAAAATCTAATGATGATTGGACGATTATCACCATACCACAGTAGGGCATCCTAAATACTATTTTATTGCAGCTTTGTGATCGCAGGATAACAAGAAGCTAATCAAAGGAGGATTTAACACTATGATAGCAGGATAACCAGAAGCTGCCTAATATGGAGGACTAGTACCAATATCAACAGAATACAACATACAACATCACCAACGAATAACATTAACTTTCTGCATGACACCCAGCGTAAAAATTGTTTAATTTAAATTTATAATATTATTTTATATTATTGCACCAACACTGTTGCAATCAACAAAGTTAGCCTTATTTTGGAACAAACTCAAAATTCACTCGAAGAAAAAAAAATACTTTTTTTTTACTCAATATTTCACTCAAACAAAAATTAGATATGGTCACTCTAATCAATCACGTATACACACACAGACAAATGTTCCCCACTTCGGTTGTTATCAGCCAAACCGGTTTACACCGTTATCCAAGTCGGCAAGTAAACAAAAGTGTTACTTGATGAATTTTTGATCTCTCTTGGGTTCCAGCCACCAGCCGAACAGGTAATTGTTTTTCCTTGCTTAACTACCTTTACTCCTTTATTCCTAAAACAACTTTAGTACTTTGGGAAGTCGACCCTAAGTACTTATTAGTTATGTCTTGTAGCGAATATTGATACAAGACATAATTAAATATTAACACTCATTTTCACTAGTTGTGTCTTATAGCGGTTGATGTAAGACATAGTTATATACTAGTACTAACTTTATTAATTGTATCTTATAGCGTTTTGATATAATATACAATTCATTTTACTAACATTAAAATATCTTGAAGAGTTTTTGATTCAAGATATTTGTATAATAATCTTTACTAATTGTATCTTATAGCGTTTTGATATAAGATACGATTCATTTTACTAACATTAAAATACCTTGAAGCGTTTGACTCAAGGTATTTATTTAATAGTTATGCCTTGTAGCGGTTGATGCAAGGTTATGACTTTCTATTACTAAATTAACAATTACACCTTGTAGCGGTTGATATACGGTGTGATTGTTTGTTACTAACCCAACAATATTGGAGTATTCACCTTTTCCTTTACCCATTATTTACCTTACTTTCCTTTCAACTGTGGTGGTTTAAAATCAGGTGAGTACACATTTTGCTTTTCTTTATTTTGAGTATATTTCATATTTCTTACCCTTACTTCGCATCGAGAGTGGTATGGTGATTATAGTTCTTATATCTTATTATCAAAATTTATTCTTTAAAATCAAAGTGCCGAGTGAATTTTGACGAAAATAAAAATTAATAATTGAAGAGAATTTATTTGAGTAATTTGAATTTCTTTTGTATATAAATTTGAATTCTATTAAAATTAAAAAATTAATGAATTGTTTACCATATAAAAAGAGTCAATAAATTTAAATTTGTATTGCTTGTACATTTTTGTTTTTATTGGCCACTGGGTGCTGGGATTGTGGGGCTGCGTGCCGGTAAATATTAAAAAATGAAACGTGAGTTAAATTGAAGTTATACGAACTTTAAACAGTATATTTGTTTGTTAATAATGTTAACCGGTTAGATATTTTTGTTTCTCCCCTCGCGTACCTCCTCGGCCCAGTGCTAAACTTTTGTGAGTAAAGACCTACGTCCCTGATTGTCGTCGAAGCCAGCGCTCCTCGGATTAGCCCTAAGAAGGCATCTCGCCGGCTTCACCGGTTATTAATAGGGTGCCTTAATCCGCTTAGGTAGCTTCCCTAGCGGCTGGTACACCTCCTTGCTTGCGGTCAGTCTGGAGAATTACTCTCGGCGAATGGTTGTCCTGGCGATCCACCGGGGAATGTCAAAGGCAATGTGGTATTGCTGGAGACTGACCCGATGGAACGAAAGGAGACATTTTCGGCGTGGAGGTCTGGATGATTGTAGAGACCCGGAGGGGGACAATGTGGTATTGCCTGCCGCCGGATCCCTAAAACTCCAGACTTACCCTCCGAGAGACTCGTCAGACTGTCCCTCTCTCAAAATTTTAATTTTGACAGCACGACTAAATCCCTAGCGATTGATAGCTCTGCAGCTGTGGCATGGGACTCTGGTTCTCAGGGTATGAGACGAGCCCCACATTGGCGCCACCTACCGGACTTTACGACAGAAAAACCTTCCGTTTTTTTCGGCTCCTCACTGCCTCGCAAGTCGGCCTTGTGGACCCGAGGGTATGTAACGGTCGGTTATTTACCGGAAAATTCTCCCTTTTGTTGGTTCTCCCATCTATCGGGAATTTCAGGATTCAATAACAAAATTTACTGGTCACAAAAAAATTAGTACAAAATTTAAAACTTCAAGGAGGCTAAAGAAAAAATAATTTTTGTTCTGGATGGAAAAAAAACAAAGATTATGACAGTTGGAGCTAGACCCGTAGTTTGGAGACTGCGACCCACTCGCTATTGAAGAAATTCCCGAAAAATAAAGAAAGATATTACTAAAGCATTTTGAGAGGCAGTTTTTTTCTTGTCGTGTGTGACTATCTGGGTAATTAGTCGTATCAGTTGGACTGAGCTAAAGGGCGAAATAGGAGGACCTCCAGATACCCGCTATGAATGAGGAAAATTTCTTTTAGAGATCCAAGTACCGGGATTCAAAATAGTTAGCAGGCACCATCAAGGGCTTGGACTGAGGAGAGCAGAAAAGGCCAATTTTTGATTGAGAGTTTAATGTTTTTTTTTAAAGAATTAGTTATTTGCTCACGACGTGTGTGAATTTTAATTATTAAATTAGGTTGTAGTGAAGAAATTGTTCAATGCGGCATTAAAATTGAGCTACAATCTATGCCGGGCTGAGGTCATCAAGGTGTGAAGAAAAACATTGAGTAACACCAGCAGTAGTCTTCATTAGGTGCAACAGGATTTGTCGGTCTGCTGCATTTCCGACAATTGTATGTTAAGAGGGCATCCATCACGCACACAGTCTCAAGTGCAACCGGGAAAAAACAGATAGCTAGTGGATTCATTCATTGTGGAATAAATATTGGTAGTTCGATCTGTCAGATAAATTGGAGCAAAGTGAATCCAGTTTAAGCCGTGAAACGTTGGTTATTCCAGGCGACACCAATGCAAAAAAACGGACGGAGGATTACTTCTCATCAAAAAAACTAGAAGGGAGTGAAGCAGGGCTTCAATGGAACTGATTCTTGGGTTAATGGCTCAGGTTGCTAAAGACAATTTGTTTACGCAGTAAGCTCGTTTTGGTTTTTTACATTTTTTTTTGTAGTCTAATAAATAATTAACAACACTTATAGATATTTAACACAGTCAACATTTAATTATAGTACTAGTATATTCAAATTTTAAATATATTGTTGAACATATATATATTTACCTCTTCTTATGAGATGTATACTAATTCTTAAAATACGTATCAAATATTTACATATTCTTATAATATTGATCAAATAATTACAAATTATTATAATATTTATCATATATTTGCCAATTATTAAAATATCATATGGTTACATTTTTACGTTAGTACACACCTTTAATTATCATAATAAGGCCTTAAATTACTTTGATACTCATTAAATATTCGGGTGGTTTTTGTGTGTTGTACGAAATAAAGGAATCATCGACTGGTACCAGCGCGACGATTTGTTTTTTTCCTTTCCGTTGTTGAATTGAAGTTCTTATTTGATGGTAATAGTTGGTTGCATCCACATTACCTATATTGTAAAGTTAATTTTTGTTTGATGTACACGTATCTAATAGTTAATGCAAACTTACCTTCATTTTGGTTGTTAAGTAATTATATTGTCTTGGCCTGTAATTATTGTATAATATATTTGTTGTAAATTTCTTTAAATCCACGAGTATTACTAGGCATGACAGCCTAAGGGGGTAATTTATCCAGGATGGTTGGGTTAGAGGTTTTCTCTCCAGAGTTCTCTCGAAGTCGCGTTGAACATTTACAGGTCCACCAGGTCGTTGGGAATTTCCAGCGATGACTACCTTTGGCTAACCTAGGACAAGAACGATATGAAGAAAACTCCTTTTTGATTAGTAGGTAAGTGGTGAATCATATATGTAACGTTCCGGTCACACACCCCAAGACCCCTACCGTCGAACTAGCGTATACTGTGTGGCCGGTTTAGCATCCCCTATAAATATTTAGGCAAATAGGGAGGATGTTGTCTCTAAATTTTTTTATGTATACCCAAGCATGATGGCAGTAGCCTTGCTGTCACCAGCAAGGAGCTCCATTGTGCCGGTACAGTATATAATTGCCGAGTACGCACCCCAAACTTCTCAATCTAGGCTATTCATAGAGGAATTGAACTTGCTCTTTCAAACGCTCCAACTGGAGTCGGAGCAAAATTTTTACTTATTGGCCGGAGATTTAAACGCACGCCATGCGGCATGGGGAAACCAAACACCTAACACCAGGGGCAACCAACTGAATGACTGGTTGGCTCAAAATAGAATTCAGCAGAAACTTAACCTTCTCTCTACAGACATACCATCATACCCAGGCGGTGGGTCTTTTCTGGATTTATGCCTGCTAGACTCTCGGATGGGGCTACCAGGGATAAATACGAACGAGACAAACTGCTTAACGACAGTGCCGTACGACAGCGACCATTACGGACTTGAAATAACAGTACAAGTCCCTGACGATTCCGTAGAACTTCTGGAATATTGCGAAGTGCATCCTTTTGCATACCAAAAGATGCACTGGCCAAAATTCGAGAAGGCTATGGAAAGGGCAATACAGTATAACGGACTACTACCTCCTACAACTAGAAACTTGACCAACAATGAGATTGATGCATATTTGAAAGATATGGACAGCCTCATTGTACAGACTATGGACAAAACCATACCACGGACGAAGAAAAAAAACAGTACAGACTGTTACAAGAACGCTACCATCGACGCACTACAAAAATACAAAAGTAGAGTACTGACCAGACTGAAATCCCTACACCGCCAGTTCCAAGATAGACAGAGCCCGGAGATTGTAACCCTTAAATCGGTTATGAAAAACCTCCAACAACTCCTCAAACAACAATACTCACAGTCAGTGAATCTGTACTGGAACAACAAGATTCGTGCTATTCAAACTAATAGCGCGAGCATGTTCCCACAGATAAACAAAATCTTTAGGAGTAAAACACATAACCGATTGGACAAGTTGCGCATTCCTCGGACTCGGTCTAATGAAGAGCTACTGAGGTCTGCTGGCTTGGATCCGGAAGAAATCAGTCGCATAGACGACAATTATTGTATAGAGGACGAGCAGGAGAAGGTGGATTATGTGGGGGCCTATTACCAGGGAATCTATTCGGTGAACACCAGTGTTCGCGCGAATTCTGACCTTGAGAATAGGGCCTTACTGAACCATTTCAGATTATCTAATGAAATTGAAGCTTGGAAATCCGAGAATCGATCAATCATCGAATTCAGTGAAGACTGCCCAGGGAATGACATTCCCGCGGCCCAACTAAATTCTACTTTCATTAGAAAAATCGATCTGCTGTCAACATTTCGTCGTCTAAACAATAAGAAGTCGTCTGGGGTAGATGGTATTCCAAACATCGTCCTAAAGCATTTGCCCCTGGTGGCCATAGACACATACACCACTCTGTTTAACAATGCGTTAAACAACGCCCATTTTCCAGGACACTGGAAGACGGCCGTGGTGTACCCAATACCCAAGAAGGGTAAAGATAAAAGTAACCCTGCGAATCTTCGGTCAATAAGTCTGCTTCCGAATATCAGTAAGGTGTTTGAAACAGTAATTAATAGATCATTATCCAAATGGGTTGAGGAAAAGAAAATAATTCCCGATAACCAATTCGGATTCCGGGCAGGGCATGATACTATTCATGCCGTGTCGAAATTGGTATCAGACATACACTGGAACTTTATGAAAGGCCAGTGTACCGGAGCATGCCTGATCGATTTTGAGAAGGCATTCGATACAGTATGGATCGAAGGTCTTCTCTACAAACTGGTTAGGCTCGGCATGACCGGACTTCAGCTATACACGATCTATAATATGATTTTCAAGAAGAAGTTCGTCGTCAAAAGTGGCAACTTCACATCAAGTAGGGTCTTTGACATTAAAAACGGTCTGCAACAAGGTGCGGTAAACTCGCCGCTCTTATTTAATATCTTTACGAGTGACCTAATCAGTTCACTCCGCTTCGCATTAGCGTACGCGGATGACCTGATTGTGTACAGGACGGGGCCGAAGATTGGAGTGATCCAGACGCTCCTGCAACGTGACTTCGAAACAATCGAACGCTATAGTGATGATTGGAAGTTGAAGATCAATTTTAGCAAATGCGAATCGATCCTCTTTCGGACTGTTTTAAACAGAGCTTCTTACGATGTTCAGAGGAATTGGAAAAATTTCCGAATTTCGAACAATGCTGGACAAGCATTAGAAAAGAAATCGGAAGTGAAATACCTTGGTCTTTGGCTGGATCAGTACTTATATTTCAATAGAAATGTGAGTGCTGCTCTTGACAAGGCAAACAAGGCGTTTCACATGACAAAAAGGCTTTTTTATAGCAGACACCTAAGCTCACGGGTGAAGGTGATCTGCTATCAAGCCTTGGTCAGACCGATTTTAACTTATGGTTGCCCAGTGTGGTTCAACATATCCCCTTTTTATATGGAAAAGCTTCGGGCTTTCGAAAGACAATGCTTAAGGGCGTGCTTAAGGTTGTATCTTCTTCTTCTTCTTCTTGGATGGCGCTACAGTCCTTGCAGGACTCGGGCCTCTCGAAGTCTCCTCTTCCAGTCATCTCTACGTCTTGCTAGCTCTCTCCAATTTGTTATACGAAATTTCCGTATATCTGCTAGCACGTCATCTATCCACCTATTTCTTGGTCGTCCTACTCTTCTTCTTCCTGATGGTCTACCATTAAAAATCCTGGCTAGCATTCTATCTTCTGAAGCTCGTACAACGTGTCCCAGCCATCGCAGTCTATTCAGTCTTATGTATGTAGCTATATTAATTTCGTCATACATTTCTTGAAGTTCTTCGTTTGTCCTAATGCGCCAGTCGTTCTGGTTAACCCTTACAGGACCAAATATTCTTCTTAAGATCTTCCTTTCGAAGATTTTAAGTTGATTTTCTGTTTGTTGGGTCAATGTCCAAGCCTTTGTTTTTTAGGACCGGGACTAGTGCGAAATAGGTTTTATTTGCGGCTACGATGCGTCTATGGATGTCGTCCTTTATCTTATTTTCTGCAGTAAGCATTGTCCCTAAATAGATAAAGTTTTCTACAATTTCCACACTATGATCATCAAGGCTGATACTACGCCCTAATCGTTGTCCTCGTTTTGATACGATCATATACTTTGTTTTTGTGTCATTTACTCGTAGATTGAACTTTGCTGAACTTTGGACAATTTTGGAAAAGGTTTCTTTTACATCTTGCGCCTTGCGTCCAATTATGACTATGTCATCTGCGAAGGCTAGTACCTGAATGTTCCTTGTGAAGATGCTATTTGCTCCATTAAGCTGTGTTTTCCTCATTATTGCTTCCAGAGCAATGTTAAAAAGTATTGGTGAGATCGCATCTCCTTGTCGCAGGCCTGATTCTTGAGGGAAGTTGATCGAGTTGCATCCTCGTATTCTCACTTGTGTTTTACAATTTTTGGTCGTCATTCTGCATAGGCCTATTAATTTCTTCGGGAAACCCATTTCACTCATCTTCTTCCACAACTCTATTTTATTAAGCAGGTCGTAAGCATTTCTATAGTCAACAAAAAGAAGATGAATATCAATGCTTTCTTCCCAGCATTTTTCAAGTATTTGTCTCATTATGAAAATCTGGTCTGTTGTCGATCTATTTGTTCTAAATCCTGCTTGGTAATCGCCTACTTTATCCTCCAAATGTGGTTTCAGTCTATTAAATAAAATATGTGAAAGCACTTTGTAAGCTGTGTTCAACAAAGATATTGGTCTGTAGTTTTTGCAGTTCATCAATTCACCTTTTTTATGGACTGGGACTATTGTACCTAAAAGCCATTCTTCTGGCAACTTGCTACTTCTCCATAGTTTTACGATGAGGCTATGTAAGACATGGCATAACTTCTCCCCACCATTTTTTAAGATTTCCGGGGGTATGCCATCTGGACCTGGAGCCTTATGATTTTTTAGTTTCGCTATGGCATTTGCAACTTCTTCTATTGTAGGATCTGGCGTATCGTTTTCTGGGTCATCTGTACTCCGGTTGTCTGCTTCTCCCTGTGTTAGGTTTATGTTCTCCTTGAAGAAGTCTCTAAAGTATTTCTCCCACACCTCGAATATGTCTTCGATACTACTAGCTATAGTACCATCTTCTATTCTTACCATGGTGCAGGTGGGTTTGTATCCTTTCTTAATCATGTTGACTTCTTTGTAGAAACTCCTAGCGTCTTTATTAGTGTAGCTTTGCTTAATCGCACTTATTCTACTTCTAAAGTAGTCACGTTTTTTCTTCCTTAATAACTTTTTCGTGTCTCTTCGTGCTGCTACATATTTCTCGTGGTTTCCTCTGGTCATTCTTTCTAGGTACACCTGTCTTGCTTGGTTTTTTATTTCAATGCTTCTCATGCATTGATCATCAAACCAGTGCCTCCTTCTCTCTTGGTTTTGTGTGCCTAATACACTGTTATTTGTCTCTGTGATTTTTTCTTTTATGGAGTTCCACATCACGTTCAGATCATTTTCCATTTCCAGACTCCTTGCTATTTCCTCTAGCTTTCCTGTTAACATTCTTTCATACTGTTGTTTTGTTTTTTCATTTTTTAATTTTTCTATGTTCCACTTTGTTTGTCTATCATTGTTTGTTCTATGTCTTGTCGCTAGTTTTTTCGCCCTCATTTTCCCAACAACTAGGTAATGATCGGTGTCTACATTCGCTCCTCGGAAACTCCTTACATCCAGTATGCTACTTCCATGCCTAGTGTTAACTAGAACATGGTCGATTTGGTTATGGTGCCTGCCATCTGGTGATGTCCATGTCCTTTTGTGTATATTTTTATGGTTAAACCAGGTGCTAGCTATTGTCAAACTTCTTGCTATAGCGAATTCGGCCATTCTGTTCCCGTTATCGTTTGATTCTTCGTGCAACGAGAATTTGCCAGCGTAGGGGTAATAATATGGTTCCTTACCCACTTTAGCGTTAAAGTCGCCTAATACGATTTTCATGTCGTAAGAAGGGACTTGGTCATAAGTCACTCTAAGAGTTTCATAGAAGTCATCCTTTTCTTGTTCTGGTTTTTCTTCTGTAGGCGCGTGCACCGTGATGAATGTTATATTATGAAATCTGGATTTGATTCTTAGGGTCGCGATCCGATCGTTAAGCGGGGTGAAGTCTATTACATTGTTGAGTAGAGGTTTAAGTACACAGAAACCTACCCCAAAGTTTCTTCTGGAGTCATTATTGCCACTGTAGAATATCGTAGCGTCTCTTCGTTCTAGGACTCCTTTACCAGTCCATCTTAGCTCCTGTAATCCTGCAATGAGTATTCTATATCGTCTAAGCTCATCTATCATTTCTGCCATTGCTCCAGGTCTATATAATGTTCTCGCATTCCATGTTGCAAATTTTATATCGTTAGTCCTTAAATCATTAGTCCTGGGACGTTGCTGGGGTCTTTGCCGTAAATCCTGACTGTTCCGAGGCTGATTTCTCGATTCCATAACAAGAATTGTTTTCCGAGGAGAGGTTGTCAACCTTTCGCCCAACCCCCGAACCTGGGGGACCGGATCCGTGAATTATACCCCATCGGACAGGGTGGCCCAGCTATACCCCCGGGCACTGGGTACGTCCGTCGTCGGTTGGTTATCCAGGAGGCACCAGCGTGGAGGTGACGGTACGATTTTACCCCCCTTAAGGTTGTATCGGACACCCGAATCTGGCGTCACGAAGTTTCACGCCAACAATATTCTTTACGATAAGGCATTTGTTAATAGGATCGACAACTTCATAATAAAGTTGATTCGAAGACATATTGTTAGAGCGACGGAGAGCGACAATCCTCTTATTCGGGGAGCGTTCTACCCGAACGCCGAATATCACAGAGCTGCTTGTGAACGCGGCTTTATCCCTCCAGAGGCATTTGTCTACCTGGATAGAAAAAGATTGGTCCAAGGTGGTTCAGAGGTGCCCCTCTTTTACCACCTACATCGTTCCGCGACAGATAAGCGATATTTATATAGTAACGAGGATATGGAATTTCAGGAGCTCCTGAGGTTCAGTACTCGAATCTCGGAGAGAGACAGACGAGACGCCTCCACTGCAAGTACTCTGTATGGGTGGGTGGAGGATACCTAGATATTGCGTATTCGCCCTGATAATTTTAGATATAGAATAGTTTAGCTTGTAATTTATTTTTAATGATTAGCTTAGGGCTTAGGTAGGATTAGTTCTAGTTTTTACGGTAGTAATATATATAGGTTAAGTAAGTTAGGCTAAGGGTGCGGACTTCCATGAACCCTTGTTGTTCTATCAAACTCGGATCCATGGAAGGCCGTCGCCTGGACGGGGGCCACCTGAGGCAGTAAAACCTCCGCTGCCCGCCGTCCAGATAGTCTCTTTTAGTATTAAGTTGCCTTAAGACCTGAATTGTTTATTAGGGGAGTAGATAGTGCGGGCTTCCATGAACTCTTGATGTTTTGTATATCTCGAATCCATGGAAGCCCGTCGCCTGGACGGGGGTTAGCCGAAGCAGCATTGCTTCTGCTATCCCCTGCCCAGATAGCTAGGCTAGTTAGGTAAAGTAAGTCAAGTTAGTTTAAGTTTTATTTTATATAAAATATATATATAAATAGTTTCTAAGTTTTTTTTTTTAGTAATTTTTCTTAGAAGTAAGCCAAAAATAAAGATCTTTTTTATAAAGTAAAAATACATATATAAGTTTTAGCTGAAAGGCATAAGTTAGATAAGATAGTGAGTAATTTAGAGCGCCTGCTGAGGGCCAGTAAGTTAGATAGTTTAGAATAGGATAGAATAAGTAGCTTTAAGCATTAGCTGCATTTATGTTAGGTTAGATATAAGATATGAAAATAAAATGCCTTTAAAAAAAAAAGGCGTTGACCTGCAAATAAAAATTGCGGGTTCAAACCCCGGAGGGTAGTTCGACTTTTTTTCTTTTTTTCTCTTTCTAAAATCCATTCTGATTGGATTAATGTTGTAAAGAATTACAAACTCTTCGGTGAGAAATTTCATGCATACTCTACTCATGCAGACTGTAAGAGAGTATTCCTTTGGAATGAAATTCTATTTAAAGCAGTTTCTGAAAAGCTTTATTTACGTATTTAGCCATGGTACAATAATAACAAGGTAAGCTCATAAGGGTCCCGTGACGTCACTCAGATCTTTTCTCACAAAGGAAAAAAGCTTCCCCGTGACGTCACTCAGATCTTTTCTAATGTAAAAGGCCTGAAAGCTTTTCAAGATGGAAACAGAGCTTTTCCTTATGAGCCTACCTTGTATTATTGTACCATGTATTTAGCCATCTTGTTGTAACAATCTCCCGTAGCACAACGACTGAGGGGCCTCGTCCTGGAGGTTGCGAGTTCGATTCTTTGACCTGGAGCAATTTTTTTTTCAATCGACACAATAAATATTTCTTTTTAATTTCCTTTGGGGAATTTTGTTTCATATTAAATAAGTTTTTTTTTTAAATTGCTCCGAAAATATGCAAATAGATTACTGCAAAACTATTTAGCTACTGTCTCAATTCTTTTCGACGGGGCGCGGCTGAGTGTCATACTTATCGTAATAAATAATTTTTTTTTATATGGCCCACGAAAAAAATTAACGGACTAAAAAGTACGAAATAAAATAAATTTTTGAAAACCGACTTCAGAAAAACCAAAAATAATGCACAAAAAACCAAAAATAATGCACAAAAAAGGATAAAATAATTGTTTGAAATTCTTTACAACATTAATCCAATCAGAATGGGTTTAATAAGAAGAATCACTTTTGAAGACGGTGCCAACACCTGTTTTCGGGGTGATGTATTAAGGGCATAAGGCTAACAAAGAAATGAATACAATTTTCGCAGCAGTAGTTAATGCAATGAAAGTCAACTACTACCTGGCACCGTCTTCAAAAGTGATTCTTCTTATTAAATCCATTCTGATTGGATTAACGTTGTAAAGAATTTCAAACAATTATTTTAACCTTTTTTGTGCATTATTTTTGGTTTTTTGTGCTTTATTTTTGGTTTTTCTGAAGTCGGTTTTTAAAAATTTTGGATGATCTTTTCAGGTCGCTTGATTTTTGTTGGAATTGATAGTTAAGATAAGGCCACCAGTAGTGGGCGTGGTGGGAAGAAAATGTACATATTGCCACGATCAGCCCCACCACTACTCACGCAGCTGACGTTTACATCATCAACTTACTACCCAAAAGGAATAATTCTAAATTGAATCAATTGGCACGAAATGACCAGGTCAATGGCAACGCTCACTCCGGGACTACTTTTTTATTAGTCCGGGATGCAGCGTTGGAAGTTACCTGGTCTGCTTAAATCTTTGTGCACTGGAGCTACTCTTACGTGATCAGAGGGACAATCGCTTAAAAGATATGTCCGGCTAAATCCGGACACCTGGCAACCCTATACATAATACTACTGTCATACGCAACAGAAGGTCCAACTTTAATAAACAGAAATTTCAGCGAAATGCCAATGATATTGAGCTGTGATTTTAGTGTAAATTTCGCCAAGCCCAAATTTCGAGTATTCAAGTCCCTCAGTAGGCTCGTCACTATACTTCCTGCATCTGTCGTTGGCCTGACTTTTCTAAAAGCGTACTATATGTTTATTCGAAAGACCTTCCACTATATCTTTTGCATATTACTAGCTGGTTAATATTTTAATAATTGCGGCAGTTGTTGGGCAAAAAGTTTTACTTCTAAAGTGTGGTCTTTTGTGTGGATTTTTTATGTATTATATGATGAACCATTTTATTAATGTTACATTTTTAAGGTAAAATCATTAAACCATGGAATCAGGTGGAGCTGGACCCTAAAAAAGGCGGAAAACTATCCAAAAACGAGGTTTTTTTTATAACCGAAGAAGGATGTTTCTTTTTATTTTAATTTATATTTTATTAATGTTAGGTTTTTTAAGGCAAAGATTATCTTTTTCCATTGAATCTGCGGGAGAGGAGCCTTGAGGAAGTCAAAGGAGCTATGAATAAGAAGATTGAAAATGAATATTTATTTAGAATTAATTTTATTTTAGTATATTTACACAAAGAAATGAGTTTTATTTTTTTACAAATTTAATATTCTTACACAAACTGAATTTTATTTTCAAGTGTTATTTCATAATGAATTTATTTTAATTTTATTTTCAAATATATTTTTATTTATTTACAAATTTATTTTAAATATATTTTTACAAAACAAACAAATGAATTGTTATTTTAAATTGTGTGCAATGAATTTATTTTAATTTTATTTTCAAATATAATTTTATTTATTTACAAATTTATTTCAAATATATTTACAAAACAAACAAATTAATTTTATGTTAAAGTACGAGAATGAATTTATTTTTATTTTAATTTCAAATATAATTTTATTTATATGAATATATTTCAGTTTTTTTTGCAAAACAAACAAATGAGTTTTATTTTAAAGTATGTATTTAAAAAACAGAACATATTACAGAAAAAACAATCATGAAACAGGGATGATCCAAAAGTTTTATAAAGCTATGAAGAACCCTAAAATGCTGGTGTATTTTATTTTATAATTCAATTAGAATATTTTTATACTTATCTTTTTTTAAATGAATTTATTTATGTTGATATGCAAGTGGCAGCTAGATTCATTCCAGCTCTCGTCTCGCCATCATGTATAGTTTCAATGCAAGTCTGAAATTTAGTTATATTAAATAAAGTCAAATAAATTTATTTAATAAATAATACCATCAGCGATTCCGAAAACTTTCTAAAATGGAATTTCTAATACCGTTTGCTTCTGTCGTCTCAAACCCTAAGCATGACATTTTCGTATCAGCTCAAGAAAACGACTGAACAAAGTTTGTTCACACTAGTCTAGTGGGTTATCAAGTAATTAGTAAGTCATGGCATCCTGCCGCTACTCGACCGAAAAAATAGAACAGGAATGGATTGACTGGACTAAATGATTTTAGTAAATTACTCGACTAAATTTGTTTGTCCATACTGGTTAACTTACTCACTCGATTAAAATACTGGCATAGTCTGTACCAGCGATTTTTAGAGATTTTGTTGCTTTTCCATTTATACCTAGCTCCGCCGACTTGTTTAAAAAAAATACAGAGCGACCTTAAAGAGAAAATTAATAATCTAAAAGAGAAAATTAATAAAACTTGAGCCCAAGTATCTTTTAAGACTGTGAGATCAAAAAATTAACGTAATCCATTAATAAAATCTAATAAAATCAAACATTACCATTAATAGACTACAAGCCCACGGCAATTTTTGGGGGGTCATGTGAAACAGCACGAATTATCTGCAGATCGATACTCCTAAATGAGACGCAAAGTGCGAGTTCGTAAACGCAGGACTGCAGTCATTCTGCAGAATTCAGCTACAGACTTCCAATTGCTGAATTCTGCAGAATGACTGCAGTCCGGCGTTTACGAACTCGCACAAAACTTTAGGCACTATGCCGTCACTTTTGCGCGGTACATGTGACCGCACAGGTAAGTTGAATATTCCATCCGGAGGGCTGCTTTTCCGACCAAGCATTCCTGAACGGCAATTCTCATATTGATATATTATAAAAAAATAAGTTCGTAGAACCTACTGCCGTACAAAAATAATGGTACTTGAAACCAGAAGAATTTTCTAATTTCTGCAAATTTATCCCCCCACCAAAAGTGATTTATTCCATTTGTACGTTTGTACGATTCGATTTCTATGCTTTCATAGAATTATTGTGTGGCTATGCCGTACATATTTGGTGGTTAAAAGATGAGAAAACCCAGACTCAACACGCTCTTCTTAGTTAGTACATAGGTGGTCATTTGAACCAACATCAAATTCAATGATCTTAATGCTATTTCATGAAACGATAACATTTTTTATATAGCCGTACATTTTTCATGGGACATATGGCTGCGACAGGAAAATTAATTTTCCTCCGAAAAAGATTATTTTTAACGCTAACAATATTTTGTAGGCCAATTCGTTAAAACTTAAAACAATAATCAATAAAACCTAAATGCCGTATAAAAAAATGGTTCAAGATAGCTGGAAAAGTATTTTTTCACCCTGAAGAATTCATTTTATTATATCTTACTTCAAGTACATTGGGAAACTTCAAGTAATTGGAGTACATATATATTTCAAATAATTATATTCCAATACAAATACGAACAAAATCTTACCTTATATACTTGAAACTATCACTAGTCAATTTTGAAAGTAACCTATTAAGTACTTCGGCAAGACCCTTTTGGACCACTCCCTGGTGATCTCGATGTCTCAGAAAAATGCATTATTCGCCGTAATTTTTTCTTGCGTTTCTGATGCACCAAACCATTGCCTAATATAAACTAGTTCCATATACAGAAAAATGATCTAGAAAGGTCGTATATTTTTCCAGCTAGTGAGTTTTAACGGGCGTTGTTCCGCAGCTTGTCACCGCAAATTTTTCTAAAACTATTGGTTCTACTTGAACTTAGTGTAGGACATTTGTATGCACATTTATCTCACAAACAAATATTATTCATACAAAACTGCCGTAAAATCGATAGTTTACGAGATATTTGAGAAAAACTGATTTGCGTGACCTTTGACCCTCGGTAACTTAAGTAGCCGGCCCAGTTGGCTTTATAGTCCATGGAAATGTTACTTTAACATTGCAAAAATGCAGGACAAGATTTTTTTCTTGGGTTGTGTGGGGGGGGGGTCGGTGTTAGCTTAAATTTGAGTTTTCGAGTTCCCCACCCCGCCCCATTTGGCCGCCATCTTGGAAAAGGTGTGCAAATGGTTTTTCCACTATATCTCCGTAACAGTACATCTTACAGAAAATGTATAAACAGACTTTTTGTTTAGAATTAAATTATCTACAATTTATTCTTTAAGCGTTTTGTCGTAAATTGAAGAATTAAGAAGTTATAAGCCTTAGAACACAAAAATTAGTCACAATATTTTCTTTTAAAGGCTATAACTTTTTTTCCTTCAATTTTAACAAAAAAAATAATAACAAGTTTTTTGTAGAGGGTTTCATAACGAATAATTTCCATTCATTCTTTTTTTAATTTTGTTCACTACGAAGGGTTCACAGCGCCCCGAAGGTATCAAAGTGACAGATTTTCTGAATAATTTTTTACGATTTTACCTCCTCCTCTCCCTAGAATTTCTCAAAAACAGGTAGCAAGTAATAATAATGTATGAATGACTTTCCGTTTGAAGAAATGCCGATGTTTGAGTAATGCAATAAAATTATTTATTACTGTTTTTTATTATTGTTATGGTATGTTTTACAAGGTACGAGATGGTTTAAAATGAAATTCTTTGAATAATAACAGGTATTAGTTTCTCCAATTTTTGAAAATAATTTGTGTTAGGGCTGCAAAAAATAGTGCTTCATTCAGTTATGCTAATTATCTAGCAAAATACGGACGTATTCATTTTGTGGGAAAATTTTGAATTATTTTAGTGTAATTTCAAAATTGTAATTTCAGTTTGAACTTAGTAAAATTTTCAATTTTATAAAAGTGTACGTGTTATTCAGTTGTGCTATCTACCAAAATTGAAAATATTAATTAAATTAAAAAACCGTAATAAATAATTTTATTGCATTACTCAAACATCGCCATTTCTTAGAACGTAAAGTCATTCATTCATCACACAAATTATTTTCAAAAATTGGAGAAACTAATACATGTTATTATTCAAAGAATTTCATTTTAAACCATCTCGTACCTTGTAAAACATACCATAACAATAATAAAAAACAGTAATAAATAATTTTATTGCATTACTCAATCATCGGCATTTCTTCAAACGGAAAGTCATTCATACATTATTATTACTTGCTACCTGTTTTTGAGAAATTCTATGGAGAGGAGGAGGTAAAATCGTAAAAAATTATTCAGAAAATCTGTCACTTTGATACCTTCGGGGCGCTGTGAACCCTTCGTAGTGAACAAAATTAAAAAAAGAATGAATGGAAATTATTCGTTATGAAACCCTCTACAAAAAAATTGTTATTATTTTGTTTGTTAAAATTGAAGGAAAAAAAGTTATAGCCTTTAAAAGAAAATATTGTGACTAATTTTTGTGTTCTAAGGCTTATAACTTCTTAATTCTTCAATTTACGACAAAACGCTTAAAGAATAAATTGTAGATAATTTAATTCTAAACAAAAAGTCTGTTTATACATTTTCTGTAAGATGTACTGTTACGGAGATATAGTGGAAAAACCATTTGCACACCTTTTCCAAGATGGCGGCCAAATGGGGGGGTGGGGAACTCGAAAACTCAAATTTAAGCTAACACCGACCCCCCCTACACAACCCAAGAAAAAAATCTTGTCCTGCATTTTTGCAATGTTAAAGTACCATTTCCATGGACTATTATGGACATTTGAGAAATTATTTGTGACCCCAAAATAAAGAGGTGCACGAGTGGCGATTCTTATTGGCTGCGTTCAAAAAGTAAGGTTCAACTCTTAAATGCAAGTAATTGTTTATTTATAATTATATTAACCATAACTTTTAGACGGCACAACTGAAAATATATTTTTTGTTTTTCTATCTTTGAAAAATTATAATCAGCAATAATATTAAAACATTATTCTTTTTTCTAATGCACAGAGCATTTGGAAAATCTTACAAATTGTTGTTTTGTTTTTTATGCATATTTTCATTGGGTGCAGTAAATTATAGACGGCTATATTGTAAAACAATAATACTTAGTTACAAGTTGTAGAAAAATTTCTTGCCGTACTGGGAAAAATGATCTTGTGTCCAAAAAGTACGGTTCAACTCTCAAGTGCTGGTAATTGTTTCTTTATAGGTATGTATATTAACCATAACTTTTAGACGGCACAGTTGTTAAAAATTAGTTTAGATGTTGACTAATATTTTGGTCGCGGCGCCGTACAGTTTGCAATGATCCTGCAAGATGCTGTTCTAGGAGCGGGTTGAGCCAGGGTGTTCTCATCTTTTAACCAGCAATTATGTACGGCATAGCCACACAATGACTCTATGAAAGCATAGAAATCGAAATGTACAAATGCCGTACAGGAATAAATCACCTTTGTGGGTGGATTTGCAGAAATTAAAAAATTCAAGTACCATTATTTTTGTAAGGCAGTAGGTTCTACGAGCTTATTTTTTTTATAATATATCAATATGAGAACTGCCGTACAAGAATGCTTGATCGGAAAAGCACCCCTCCGGATGGAATATTCAACTTACCTGTGCGGTCACATGTACCGCGCAAAAGTGACGGCATAGTGCCTAAAGTTTGTGTCTCCTTTAGGAATATCGATCTGCATATAATTCGTGCTGTTTCACATTACCCCCCTAAAATTGGCGTGGGCTTGTAGTCTATAAAGTCGTTTATATTTCTACACTTATCAATAATTTGTACAACAATAATTATCACAAAAATTTCAACTTCAAAAGTTAAACATTAATATTGAAGTTATTGGAGACATTCCTACCCTTGTTTGGCTAAGAAGGTGGTTAAATGATAAATGTGATTCACAATTTGAATAATGACGGCAACCAAAAAATTCACTTTGACACCCTGCTGTAGATAACTCTCATAAATCACCATTTTGGCATTCAATGATTAATGAATGATGAAAACAAATTTGGTTGCAAAGACATTAGGTTCATAAAATGCTCTTTCTGGAATTCGAAAACCCCCACCCTTGGGATTAGTAAAACGATGGTCCGCATACTATTCTAATTTAGTTCTGAAATTTGGATACAGTAATTAATCACCCGAACTTGGCAGAGTAAACTTTAATGACAGATTTTCAGATAACATATTATGTTTTACGTATTTATTTAATACGTAGGAATGTGTGTTTATCGGTGAAAAATTAACTTGTTTACAAATCTCTATGTAAACCTATTTGTTTATATTGAATAGGGTAGTATTATGCGCTCATAAAATATTTTTATATTGAAGTGTTCTATTTTTCATTCTAAATACATAACAGTACAACTGTATTTCGGGAATGCTAACAAATATAATGAATGCAGTTATGCAGACTGATATAATTTTCGAATATTTACAATTAATAGAGATTTGCCTTATAACAGGTGAACAGCGGCCGCTTGGGTTTTTAAGGGGCATATGATGGCCGTAGAGTTTTTAACCATTTTTAATGGCGGCGTACATACGGCCTCACCACGGCCAAACTTGAGCAAAGCATATAAATGGCCAAGTACTGAGCTGTACAAACGGGCAAAAGACGGCAAATTTGAGCCAAAAAAGAATCTGCACCAAATGTATTGTTGAATGTGCTTTATGGGAACTTGATCATTTTCGTTATGTGCAATGATTTCTTAATAAATACGCGGTGAGTTTTGTTTTAACGAATAGTTTTGACGAGTGTCGGCCTTGAATATAAAGAGAATGAGGAGATTACGATTGTCCGTTTGTGTATGCGTCTGATTTATTATAGGGGAACACAATGGCATTAGGGTGTGTGAAAATATCAACACTGGGGAATAATATTATTTTGTATATATGACTAGCTGGGACCCGGTGGGCCTATGCTGCACCCATAAGCCAATAGTAGTAATCAGGTGATATGAATTTTAATATACAGTAGGAGAGTTTGAAAAAGGCAATTTTTTGGTATTTTTGATTCCAAATCCAAATAACAAAATGTGAAACTATTAGGGATCTGACATTTTGATCGAGACAATAAAAACCATCCCTTGACATGGCATTTTTCGAGATATGAATTTTCATACACAGATGAAGTGTCTCAATGAACCGCTTATTTTCTTTATTTTGGATAGCTGGGACCCGGTACGCCTCGCTGCACCCAACGTTTAAACATTTAAAATCAATCCAAACCTTCAAAATTCAACTCTTCTTAACCATTAACGAAAGACCAACTATTCCTATAAAAGTTATACATTTATTTGAAGTATGACCAAAATTGCCTGTGTATTCTGTAAAACCATGAACGTACCCAGATGCCAGCCTCTTCCGGTATTGTAGAATCCTAGACTTATACCTAAAAATTCAGAGGGACGGGTTTCTTTCCTTCTTATCCATTATACATAAATCATCCCACATTTCCGTTTCTCCTTACCATCTTTCCAAAAAAAACTTTGTTGATCAATTCTGAACCGATTGCTTAGAGAGCTTCAGGATACACCATATTCAATGTTTTTCCATTTGTAGCTAGAATGTAAAGATTTTCCGATTTTCCATCTCTTGCACAACCTACATACATTCAGCTAACCGGGAAATGACACTTATATGGCAAAATTCTTCCGCCATATTGACCCCACAATTTTGAATAAGTTTTGATCATAAAATCGTTATTTACTACCTTAAAAACTCCCATATACCGATTTTTATTGGAATCGGAACAATTAACAAATTCGTCGGCCATTTTGAATTTATTAGTTTTGACCACAAATTCGTTATTTGCTACCTTGAAAACCCCTAGATACACACTTTCATTGGAATCGGAATAAAATTGGCAAATTCATCCATATTTCAGCGCAATTTTGATTTTCGGTCATATTTCGGCGGCCATTTTGAATTTCGAAAATCGGGCTACGAGGTGCATTATAGGAGACCTCCACGGACCTTCACTCAAAAATTCAAAGCTCTGCGATGATTTTCAACGAAGCTCTCCATAACAGCACCATCTAGGAGTGGCTTTAGAAAGTAATAAAATAGCCTATGTTCTAAGTTTTAATGTAAATAGCACATGGTTAAAATTTCATTAAGATTGGTTGCACGGTGTAGGAGCCTTTTGCGAACATACATCCATACATCCAGTGTGAAATTATGAAATTGTTTCTGATACACATACAACAGAAAATGATTCGAAAGACAATTGCGCTGTAATTACCTTGAAAGTAGGCATGAAATTTCGTCGCGCCAAACGACGTCATTTGGAAACAACTGTTTTATTTTTGGATGTTGGCTAGGAAATGTGTAGAATCACTTCCCGTTCCAGAAACTAATCCCGCTCTGGTGGCGGGACCAATTGTGGAAATTTCAGCTTTTCCACCCACACAACACAATCCAGAAGATTCACCGCAGTATATTTACGCCTTACTATGCGAACAAACGACCGACATTTCTCCAATCATTACTGATATGTCCCCACCGTAATTGATATCCGACTCGTAATGGAATGCCGCTCGTTCCAGGTTCACAAGAGCACCGAGTCGGCGCAATCGGTCATGTTCATTTTGTCGTGCTCGCTGATTTTCAGTAGCTCTTTAACGTAATTCGGACATGCCAATAGGACTATTTGCATTATCCGTCGCTCGCTGGTAATCAGTGCGGTTTGCACGTGAAGTAGCTCGCCGCGCATTTGACTAACTTCGACGACCTATGCAAGCTCGTGTTCTTCTCGGCATTGTATGAAACAATGTAAAATGGCACGGAATTGTTTTCACAGTCACTCAAATCTGTCGAGCTTTCCAATATCGAAATCCTCTAACTAAGTCCTTTGTAGCTATGTCTAAGGCCGGCCGTATTCCAAAGCTTCATATGCAGTTTTTCGTCATTTATTTCTTGGAGATTTATGTTGCAAAGCGGCATATGACGATTTGCAGCATTGGTATACGGCCGGCCTCAGCCTGCAAAGTCAATTTACATCAATAGAAAGGATGATCAAAATGAATGTTCGCAAAATGCAAATAAATTGCTTTAACCAAATCTATTCTCAAAATCCACTACCTTTTTTTAAAAAAAACGATGTTTAATGCAATAACAATTAATATACTAATTGAATCGGTCCTTTCAAAAACCTCATAAGTCACTTTTTTTAAACATTTTTTTCCCTCCAAGCACTTCCTTAAAGGTAGATGGGTATTCCGGCTAATAACCACATAAGTCAACACATTCTTCCTCGTCAAATAATACCGCGTAATCATTTGCGCCTTCTATTCGACATTATATGAGTTTTAAGTATGATTCAGATAAAAAGGTACTATCACAGCCAAGGTACTATCATACTAAAGTTAAAATCATAGCTCATACGTCCTTTTATCAGAACATATTTATGGCCAACTACAAATGTTGAAGCTAATCCAGATGAGAATGATGGAGAGTAATATGAATTAGGAAAAACTCAAAAGAACGACTGAAAAATCTAAAAAACTGGTCATTTTGGGAATTTTCACTGCAGATTAGTTTCAATAGCTTCATGGCCTACATATTGTTTGACAGCTGCGTAAATGACCGATTCAATTTAATGACAATTTTACATTTACGCAGCTGTCAAACAATAGGTAGGCCATGAAGCTAGAAACTAATCTCAAGTGAGAAATCCCAAAATTACCAATTTTTTTGATTTTTCAGCTGTTGCTTTTCGTTTTTTGTAATGGTTTTTTTTCTAAAACCACCCCTGTATTGAGGCGAATAAAACAAAAAAAGAATTATTGAATAATGTCGAGCCATTTTCGAGTTTTTGCGAGACTAACGCACGGCATTCATCTTAATATATAAAAACTACGTGTCACAATGTTTGTACACGCTAATCTCCGAAACCGCCCAAGAGTTTTAAATGAAAATTTAGGAATGCCTAGGGTTGGTTCCGGATTGAAAGATAGGATAATTTTGGTCCAGATAAGTGAAGCTGTTGTCGAAATATAGAGAATTTCAATGTTTCACTGATTATATTTAAGTTGGCGGGGCGAAAAAATATTTAATTTTAATTGTCATGTACATATAAAAAACCGTTAGCTTTAAAAAAGCACCCCGACTCCGTGTACTGTACTATGTACTATAGACTGTATACTATAACTACCGGAGCCCGCAAAAACACACCAGTTAAGAAACATACAATTTATATACAAAATAAAATATTTGTGAACATTGGGAAACCTGTAAAAGCATCCATTGTTCTATATATACTTCCCCCGAAAAATGCGTAAAAGCTTTTAATTGGTGCGATTAAATAAAGTGGTAATAAGAAAATATATGAATGTCGAGTTTTTGCATTATGCCTCAGATTGCGGTACATCTTGAAAACGGTCAACGTGTATATTTCACTGAAGAAAATGCTCTCCAACGACCTTTCCAGCCTCCAAAAACTACAGTTACCGAATTTTTCACACTGTGCCACAAACCTGATATTTTCAGACAATTCGCAACAACATTTTTATATACCGACGTCCCTCGCTATTATACATTGAACAAATCAGGTAAAAAATGGAAGCCACGTAGACAAGGCGAACCACATCCAACTATCGCACGCGTATTGAAAGCAAAGACATTGGGACGGCTTTACACAGTAGATCCAAAACAACGTGAATGTTTCTTTTTGAATTTGGTGTTGCTGAATGTTCCAGGACCAAAGTCTTTCGAATTTTTACGAACAGTCAATGATCGAATATTCAATACATTTCAAGATGCATGTCGCGAGTTGCAATTGCTGGAAGACGACAATCATTGCGATCTGACACTTATTGATGCAGCATTTGCATCCACGCCGAATAACATTAGTCAACTGTTCGCAATTTTATTGACGACCATCGGTTTTGTGGGAAAAATACAAGAACGGCATGACTGAACTCTCGAACTTTTATAGGAATAATTGGTTTTTCGTTAAATGGTTATAAATATTTGTTGAAGAGTTGAATTTTGAAGATTTGTATTAATTTTAAATGTCTTAAGGTTGGGTGCAGCGAGTCGGAAAGGCATCATCTTTGTTTATTTACGCGCCGGAAAACAAAACCAAAAACATAGTTTACCAGCAAGTTTTGTAAAAGAATACATACATAGGTAATTTTGGTCACACTTAATATGAAAGCATATTGAATCTATTGTCTCCAAATTTTACAGAAATAAGTATTGGTTCTTTCCTTAGATATTGCGAATAGTTTGATTTTCAATATTTGCATTAATTTCACATGTTTTGACGAACACAATTTCGCAATAAAATATTTGTTTCATTTTTCGATTTTGTTTTATTGTTCTCGAAAAATTTTGTTATTGACTTCTAGATATAAATTAAAAAAAGCAATGGCCCTCGAATTTCGAGTGCTGGATGCTGCTATTTGCATTAATTTTAAATCTTTTAACGTTCTTGCTTTTAACAGAATACACAGGCAATTTTGGTCATAGTTTAAATAAATGTATTTTGAATCTAATGACTCCAACTTTTATATGAATAGTTGGTTTTTTGTTAATGGTTAAGGAGAGTTGAATTTTGAAGGTTTGGATTGATTTTAAAAGTTTAAACGTTGGGTGCAGCGATGCGCACTGGCTCCCAGCTATCCAAAATACAGAAAACAAGCGGTTCATTGAGACACTTCATCTGTGTATGAAAATTCATATCTCGAAAAATGCCGTGTAAGTGGATGGTTTTTATTGTCTCGATCAAAATGTCAGATCCCTAACAGTCTCAAAATGTGTTATTTGGAATCAAAAATACCAAAACATTGCCTTTTCCAAACTCTCCTACTGTATATTAAAATTCATATCACCTGATTGCTACTATTGGTGTAATGTTTGTGTGTTGTGGACCAAGCTGGTGAACCAGCTTTTGCTTGTGGCGTCTAGTGCCGCCTTATTTAGTGTGTGGAATAAATAAAATTGCTTTTAAATAATGCAAGATTTATTCATACCAAAATACCTATTACCGCAGGGCAAGTTATTGCCACTCTTACTCGGACTGAGTTCTGGGAATCAATCATTATTCACAAAATCCTTACAACTATTTATACTACCTAATTCCCCTACTTATGTTACTTAGCTTAATCTATGGAATCCACTTGTAATACAGTAGTCGTTATTTGTCTATTAGAACTGTCATAATTAACTTGTATTACAGTGTTTTCCATAGTGTGCTCTTATATACACTACATCCCTTCCCTTCAGGGAGAACATTTTTCTTCCTATTGAAGGAAAATTTTTATATTAATATTTAACTAACCTATTATTATGTATTTCTTTTATTTTATTATTTTCTAGTCTAATTTTCGAATTTACATTATTTGTTTCTACCACTACATATGGCCCTTTGTAAGGTGCCTGATTTTTTCTTCTATTACCTATCTTAATCTTTACCTTATCATTTACTTCTATATTCAAACTATTTGTTTTTTATCATAATTTTCTTTTCTTTTTATCTTTGATCTTTCAATTATTGTCTTTGCTAATATTTAAGCTTGTTGTAGTCTGAATTTTAGTTCTTTTGAGTAGTCATCGACATTATATAGTATTTTTCTCTCTACCTCCGCGTAGTTCGGATATTTTGCTAATTTTCCGTATATCAGTTCAAAAGGTGTAAATTCTGTATCCGAGTGTGGAGTCACATTGTAACAAAAGGTGAAGTATGAGAGCCATTCGTCCCATTCTTCATTTTCTGCTGTGGTCAATAAGTATTCATTTAATACTCTATGGTTTCTTTCTATCGCACCTAATGATTCATGGTGGAATGGAGTTGATGTATTATGTTTGATTTTGAAAATCTTGCATATTTCTCTGAATGTTTCATTTATAAACTCCGTGCCCATATCTGTTTTGATAACTTTGAAAGCTCCATATCTTAATATCATCTTTTCTGCTAATATCTTTGCTATTGTTTTTGCTTCCTTGTTCTCCATTGGGAATGTCTCAACATATTCCGTTAATTGGCATTGACATGTGAGTATATATCTGTAGAATTTACTTTGGTTTAATGGTCCTATTGTGTCCATTTCTATAATTTCAAAACTTGTGCTAGATGTTTCAGTGATCACCAATTGCTCTTTTGTATGTCTTACTATTTTGTTCTTCTTACATTTTTCACAATTGTTTATGTATTCCTTAGTCATTTTAATCATATTTTTCCAACAATATCTTTGTTTAATCTTATTTATCGTTCTCTTTATTCCTGTATGTCCTCCTATGTGTGGGGTATCATGATATTCTTTTATTATTCTTTGTTCTTCTTTACACTTGATTGGTCTTGGTGGTACAAATATTATTATTTTTATAGATTCTCCTTTTTCTCTCTCTAACTTCTTTTGTATCATGTTGAAAATTTTCTTGAATTCTTCTATTTCTATTTTTTCTAATATTTTATCTTCTGATGATAGTGCTAGCTTCCGGATGCTATTCTCTATCATTGCGAGTGATAGTTTCTCCAATTTCGAACCTAAGTTCAGTTTTAGATTATCACTATACTCCATACGTACTTCTTTCTTTCCTATTAATATATATTTTTCTTTCTGATTTCTTCCACCTTGTGTATTCTTATTTATAAACTTTAATATTCTCACGTTCCTGATCTCTGATATTGATGTGCAAGTATAGATGAATTGTTGGCCATACGCTTCATCTCTCTTACTATTATTTTCAGGTGAGTTTCTTTTTGTACTTCTAGTTTCTACTTTCATGATTTGCGTTGGAATCATTTCTCTCAATATGTCTGAATCTAATTTTATCATTGATAGTGCATCAGCGTTTGTGTTTAAAGTGCCTTTTTTGTACACTATGTCGAATTCATATTCCGCTAGTTCCAATCTTATTCGCGTCATTTTTGATGATGGGTTTTTGTGCGTAAAAAGGCTGACCAGTGGTCTGTGATCCGTAACCACTGTAAATGTTCGTCCATAAACATACGGTCGGAAATAATTTATTGCCCAGTAGATTCCTAACAGTTCCTTCTCTATTATTGGTTTATTCATTTCGGCTTTGTTCAATGTTCTGCTTGCATAAGATATTGGTAGATCTTTCCCAATTTCTCCTTGCGAGAGTACCGCGCCTAAAGCACTGTTTGAAGCGTCTGTGGTTAAAATAAATTTCTTTTCAAAATCTGGGTATTGCAATACTGGTGGGGATATTAATTTTTCTTTCAAACTTTCAAATGCTTGCTGACAGTCTTGTGTCCAAACGAATGGATTATTCTTTTTCATCAGTGCATTTAGTGGTTTCGCTATTTCCGCAAAGTTTTCTATAAATTTCCTATAATAATTACAAAATGCCGTGAATCTCCTCGTTTCATCTGCATTCTTCGGAACTGGGTAATTTTTTATTGTTGAAATTTTTTTTGGATCGGTTCTTACGCCATCCTTCGTTATTAAGTGCCCAAGATAGACTATTTCTGTCTGCAGAAAATTGCATTTTTGTGGGTTGAGTTTCAAATTATATTCTCTTAACCTTTAAAACGTTTTCAGTAGGTTTTTATTATGATGCTGTAGGCTGTATCCAAAGATTATTATGTCGTCTACATACAGAAAACTTTCTGCATCCAATCCCGCAAGTGCTATTGATAGCATGCGCTGAAAACTGTTCGTCGCTATCTTTAACCCAAATGGTAATCTTTTAAATTGGTAATGCCCTTTATTTGTTGAAAATGCCGTTAAGTGCCTTGATTGTTCTTCTAACTCAATTTGATGGAATGAGCTTGTCAGATCCAGTGTTGAAAAATATTTTGCTCTCCCAAGATTGTCTAGAACGTCTTCTAGCCTTGTCAAAGGAAATCTATAATCACTTATTTTCTTATTTAGTTATCTGAAGTCCACTACCATTCTCCATTTAGTTTCTCCATTTATACACTTTTTGGGTACTACAAGCAATGGTGCGTTATACGGGCTCTTAGAATTTTCAATGATACCATCTTCTAGTAGTTGATCCACCTGCTTATTAATTTCTTCTAACTGAGTCCGCGGTAGTCTATAGTTTTTTATGTATACTGGTGTATCTTCTTCCAATGATATTTTTTGTTTATAGAAATTATTTACTGTTAATTTGTCTTTTTCTAGGTAAAATATGTCTAAGTATTCCTTACAAATACTGAATAATTTTTCTTTTGCTTTTTCATCTAAATTTGTTGTATTTAACTCCTTCTTTAACTGTTCAAATCTTTCTTCCATCGTTTTGTCATTATGTGTCTTTTTCACATAATAAAAGTTTTTTAGCGCGTAATGTTTTAGTCTCGGTATTTTTATCTTTATTTCTTTTTCTTTAACATTTATTTTCCTTATGTGTTTTACCCCCTTCGCTGGTAGTATCGCATTTGCTACATGTATCCCTTCAGTTATTTCTTTATGAAATATTATGCTGTCTTCTTCCAATTCTAATTCAATTGCTTGCAATATTTGCGTTCTACCAGGAATTGTTATGTAATTTTCTTCCGGTATCCTTGTATCTATTGGTATCTCTATCTGATCTAGTTCTGTAGGTATTATTAATATGAAGTTTTCATAGTCCAGTTTGCACTTGTGCCTTGTAAAAAAATCATACCCTAACAATCCATCTGTTGCTATGGGAAAATTCTCTGCAACTACATGTATTCTATGTTTTATCTCTTTATTCTTTATTTTAAATCTTATCCCTATAGTTCCTATAGTTTCAATTTCTTCATCCGTAACACCTTTTATTATGCTCCTTTCCTTGTATATTTTTTTATCCTGCGATAATTTATTTATTTTTATCAATGAAATGTCAGCTCCGCTGTCTATCAACCATGTCGTATATTCATTTTTATTCGCATTAGTTTTTATCTTTATGTAGTTCGCTAATTTTGTGCTACTTATTTTATATACCTTTACATATTTTTTACTATATAAGTTTCTTCCTCGTCCCTCACTTGCTTCTCTGTGGGGACGGGTAAGGAGTTTCCCAACTCTACTCTATTTATTCTGTTCATTGGTCTACTATCCTGTCTTTCTATTCTTTTATTATTATAGAATGCTCGATTTCCTTGTCCTTGATAATTCAAGTTCTGCCTTTGTCCTCTTTGATTTTCATACTTATAATATTTTTCTTGATTTGGATACCTAAATTGTTGTTCCCTCTTATTGTTGTTTCCATTATTCCCAAATGTGCTGTTTCGCCACCTTCCATAATTATTACTATTTCTGTTTCTGTAGTCAATTGCTCTGTCATATTGTCTCGGTTGCCAGTTAGACCAATTACGCAGAGATGCGACTTTTTTGAAATACTTGTATTTAAAATGCAAATACAAAATGCAAAATACCTATTTTGTATTTTGCATTTAAATACCTTTTCAAAAAAAGCATTTTGTATTTTATTTGAAATACTTTTCGAGACATATTTTCCATTTTAAAAAATCAAAATACTTTGTGATTAAGTAAAGTCAACATTACCAATCAAATTTCATATAAACTGAACGAATGGTACTTGTATTGGCTACTAGAGGCTACTACCCAGTAGGGAATGGAAGCTTTCCAGAGTCGATTCTGTACACTTTCCTTCGAATGCGTAATGTCTACTTTCTAGATCGAATCATCCCTTCGATTAACATTGCGATGTCCTAGGGTCGAAGGCATAACGACCACCTTTTGCAATACCATTCATTCCAATATAAAGGTATAAAGGCTATTTTTTGCCTTACCATACATTCCAATATGAAGGCTTCCAATTTCTACCAAGATATCCTGGATTCCGATTTCGTGAATTCGTAAATTCCCTACTGGGTAGAGGCGCAGCTCGTAGCCACATCATTGGACTTGGACTATACAGGCCCCATCCACCAAATGACGGTGTGGGTGAGTGAGCGTGTGGTTATACTTGGCCTTAAGGCGAGAAACTTTCAGTCCATGGCTTGCTGGCGGCCTGTATATGAATGGGGGCCTTTGAAAATCGCCTCATGGAAATATAATATTCCTCTCTTGAACTTTGACTATTAAATACGAGAAGAAAGAATACCATTGCTCTAGATAACATTGGTCTATTGTTCTAATATTTTTTCATATCCTATTGTAAGTAATAAAAAATGAGGCCTTAATTTAATTAAATTTTTTTAATGCTATTCCAAAACATTCGCGTTCGCGAATGTGAAAAATATAACATTCGTAAAATCCCTAGTACCAATACCACGGTAGGCTTGGAAACCCTTCAATATTTAAAGGATGACTGCACAAGTCTGGCGATATTAAACACTTATCCTACAATAAAAAAAATACAACACATGCTTATTAAGCTCGGCACCAGTAGAAAGACTTTTTTCATATGGTGGCATGACAGAAAGAAAATGAGCGATACTGTGTTCGAACAACTTGTATTATTAAAAAGTGTAATAAATAAAGAGAATTAAATTGAACAAAAGGTATTTGTAATTAAAGTATTTTGAAAATACCTATTTTGCATTTAGTATTTAAAATACAAAACACAAAACTATTTTGTATTTTGCATTTGAAATAGTAAATCAAAAAAGTATTTGCATTTTGTATTTAATTACATTTCTTAAACTATTTTGCACATCTCTGCAATTACGTTCTCTTATTTTCTTTGCCATCATTACATGCCTTGTTTGTCCATTATCAGCATCCACAACTGTTGCCAGTTGCACTGCTTCGTTCATTGTTTTAGGTTGTGCTGCAAATATAGTGTTTTTTATATTACCGAGCAAACCTGATTTGAAAGCATTCAGAGCAAGTTGATCATTTAGTTTAACTATTACTTTTCTATTTTCTTCTCCTTGCTCAGCTATCTGTGCTGCACTTAATTCTGCTGTTAAAGCTTCAATTTCATCAGCAAATTCTTGTGTTGACTTATTGTATTGGCATGCTTTGGCTAAGTTGGTTTGGATCTTCAAAGTATCCGCCATTGGTTTAAATAGTCTTAAGAATGTTTTCTTCAGATCATCATAGTTGGTTGGTGTCGCTTCATTGTATAATTTATTTCGCACTTTGTCATCAATCCTAGTTTTTATTACAAATTTTACTAGCTTTTCTTTCTCTCCTTCTGTCTCTAATGTATCGTTTACACATTCTATTAAATTCAAAAAATTATTTAGTTTTTTACTGTCTCCATTAAACTCTGGGATCAGCTTTATTGCTACGGTCATGTTAAATGCCATTTTGTCTTGTATTGTTGGAATTTCTTCTTGTATTATCTCTCTTTCTTCTTCTATTATTCTTAGTGCTGTTATAATACCAACACACCTTTATTTTATAATTTTATTTACCTCTTCATATACCTCTATGAACCTTTGACTTGTATCTCTCAAATTCAATTTCTCATTCTCTTCCAAGCTTTCTATTATATTTTCATATTGGTTTTTACTTTCCTCTGCTTCGAACTTTTTCTTCAACAAGAGTTTTCTACTTGCATTCCTTTTTAATTACTCTAAAATTTTACTTATGTCTTTTACTGTTTGATTCAACAGATTCATTTATGCTCCAAGAAGCTCAACGTATCTATATCAATATATCCAGAAAAGAAAATTTTACATTTAACCTTTCATAACATTTATTATTTTAACCTGAACATTAAATCAAAATTAACCTAATTATTATTATTATTATTATATTTTTTTGTAATCTTTTATTTATAAAATAATTATTTTTTAATTCCACTATCATCTTTAAAAACATTTTTTTTTCTTTACTATTTTGGGCAATTACTGCCAACCTATGCAGCTCTGCTACTTCTTTATTTAGTTTCGCAGCCTTTCCACCTCTGTTTTTTTTGTGTTTTCTTTGACCTTTTCTTCAACCTTCTTCGTATTTCTACGCCTGTATTCTTCCAAGGTTATAGCCTTAGGACCTGGTTGTTGTTGATTTGCTTCTTTTTGAGGCAGGGTCGCAATGTAATGTTTGGGTGTTGTGGACCAAGCTAGTGAACCAGCTTTTGCTTTTGGCGTCTAGTGCCGCCTTATTTAGTGTGTGGAATAAATACAATTGCTTTTAAATAATGCAACATTTATTCATACCAAAATACCTATTCCCGCAGGGCAAGTTATTGCCACTCTTACTCGGACTGAGTTCTGGGAATCAATCATTATTCACAAAATCCTTACAACTATTTATACTACCTAATTCCCCTACTTATGTTACTTAGCTTAATAAATTAACTTTACATAATCTATTTCCCTATGGAATCCACTTGTAATACAGTAGTCGTTATTTGTCTATTAGAACTGTCATAATTAACTTGTATTACAGTGTTTTCCATAGTGTGCTCTTATATACATTACATTGGCTTTTGGGAGCAGCATAGGCGCGCCGGGTCCCAACTAGTTTTTATATATTTAGATTTTTTTTTACTTTCTATATACAAGAATTCCCGCGCTCTTTATCATGAATCGGAAATTTTTCCTACATTCTCTATATTTTTCTATTTTTTATAGCTTGTTTGCTCTAACAACATTATTTTTATTCACTCTTGTAGTAATGATGAGTGAGATGAGGGGGCAGGACCTATAAAGTATGATTGGGTGCCGGTGCATGCTGGAGACGTCCACCAACTCTTCAGATCTCATCATTGTTGTAATGTTTGTGTTGTACTTTTTCTTATTCGACCAGGCTAGTGAACCAGCCTTTGCGAGTGGCGTCGAATGCCGCCTTATTTGGTGTAGAATTGAGTAAGTTTAAAGTCTTTATTAAATTTAAATAAGTTTATTATTTATTAATGCTTCTATTCCCGCAGGGAAAGATATTGCCACTATCACTCGTAGTGAGTTCTGGGAATCAATTGAATATTTACAAAATCCTTACAACTATTTATACTACCTAATTCCCCTACTTATGTTACTTAGCTTATTAAATTTACGTTGCATAATCTATTCCCCTATGGCATCGTTTCTCAACCTTCAGCGATTCAATATAAGGGGGGTCGCAATCTATTAAAAAAACACGAGAAATTATTATAAAAAACAATGTATTTTAAGTTATATAATATATTACCAGGTATTACCAGGTAATAACAACCTTATAAAATAAACTAATAGCTAGTTGTTTGAAATTAATAATCATTAATTTAATGCGACGGTTGGCTTTGTTTTTCACTTAAAAGTTTTTCTATTCGTGGATCGACATTGCAAACACACAAAAGTAAATTATTTTCGAGTGATAATAGACGATTTCTGTATTTAGTTTTTAAAGCTACCATAGATGAGAAGCCTTTTTCCGTATTCACATCGTCGTGCAAGCCAAAACTTATCTAAATCTTGCGAGAAAAATTCCAATTGAAAAGTTTTGTTAGCCGATATTTCAATTAGTTGGTTGAGAGTTCCAACAGGTAATTTGGCAGCCGCAACAATATTGTCATTTAACGGATTGAGAACCCATCTTTTCGAGAAATCATCGGCGTCATCTGGAAAATATTCCAGTAACTGAATTTTCAATTCGCGTAAATGCATTTTCATGCTCTCCAAAACGCGATCAACAATAGGATTTTCTAAGTTCATATTTTTGTCAATATAATCAGAAGTTAGATTAAATGCGTCAAAATTACGTTTTTCAAGGCTAGTAATCCAAAAACCAAGCTTCTTGATGAAAGCATTGACTTCGTCTGTCATTTGTAAAATATTTTTGTTACGGCCTTGCAAAGCCATATTGAAGTCATTCAAATGTGAAAATATATCACTCAAGTAAGCCAACAGTGATAAAGATTCTTTATCTTGTAATATTTCTGAAAATGAATTGTTTTTATCTTTAAAAAAGATTTTCAATTCATCTCGCAATTCAAAAAGCCTCGTTAGAAGTTTTCCACGCGACAACCATCTGACTTTAGTATAAAAAATATAGTTTAAAGAAACTAAAAAATACGCTTTTATTTTAAAATGAACTAAAAAGTAAAAAATAATTTTGAATGTAAAGTTTTTATTGCTCCAGCCAGTATAAGAAAACAACCTACCTTTCGAAATGTAAAAAAGCGTGGGGCTCTCTATATTCTTATTTTATTAACACCGGAACTTTTAGCTAGCGCCCCACGCTTTTTTAGATTTCGAAAGGTAGGTTGTTTTCTTATACTGGCTGGAGCAATAAAAACTTTACATTCAAAATTATTTTTTACTTTTTAGTTCATTTTAAAATAAAAGCGTATTTTTTAGTTCTTTTAAACTATATTTTTTATTTTCTATTTTTTAGTCTATTATATGTATGTGTTCGGCCATTTTGTAGTGACCGCCATATTAGATTTAAAACGACATCACAAAGCTTACCATACTATACTCGTCATACACTTTCATTTGATACCCATACCGAGTGGGTTGTAAAGAAAAAGGTAAACCGCCATTTTGTGGTGGCCACCATTTTGAATTTGGAAAGACGCCCCACAGCGAAAAGTATTCTATTATCACATCCTTTTATTTGATACTCATACCGAGTGAGTTGTAAAGAAAAAGATAATCCGCCATTTTGTGTTGGCCGCCATTTTGAATTTGGAATGACGCCACACAGATAATAGTATTCTAATCGTCACACCCTTTCATTTGATACCCATATCGAGTGGGTTGTAAAGAAAAAGGTAGTCCGCCATTTTGTTTGCCGCCATTTTGAATTTGGAATGGCGCCATACAGCTAATTGTATTCTACCTGTCATGCCGTTTCATTTGATACCCATGTCGGGGGGTCGGGGAACACAATAGCAAAAATCGACCGCCATCTTGGAACCGCCATCTTGATTTTCTTACAAAATGGTCAGGTTGTATTGTCACGCGAACTATGCCTATGTGAAAAATTTGAAGTTGATCGGTTATATAGAAGTGGGTCAAAATCAAGTTGCAAGATTTGTTTACATAGAACATACATACATACATACATACACACATACATACAGGTGAGGCTAATATAAAGCGTATAAAAAGCAGTGAATTGTTCTTTGCGCCCATTTCTTCGCACAGTGCGGAAAACAATCTAGTCTGCAACGGTCGGCTTTTAATAAAATTAACTATTTTTATAGCTTCGGACAGAACATTTTTTAAATTATCCGGCATCTTTTTTGTGGCAAGCGCATGTCTGTGAAGAAAGCAGTGCGTCCATTCCATCTGTGGCATAATGTTTGTTAATTTTACTATAACGCCACTGTTCTTTCCAGTTATCGCCTTCGCACCATCAGTACATGCCGCAATGCATTTACTCCAGTCCAAATTTTGGTTTTTTGTAGCATTAGTAAAAACTTCAAAAAGTCCTTCGCCAGTTGCATGTGCAGGTATTGATTTGCAAAAGAGCATATTTTCTTTAATTGACCCATCACATTCGTATCGGAAAAAACATAAAAATTGAGCCAAGTTCGAAACGTCTGTTGACTCGGCGAACTGAATGGCAAAAAATTCACTCAATTTTAATTTTTCAATTATTTGATTGTGGACATCGATAGCCATTTCATTATTTCGTCTCGATATTGTGTCATTTGAAAGTGGTATAGTTTTAATTTTTTTTGCTTCTTCCGGACCTATCATCACATTGACCATGTCAATAGCAGCGGGCAGGATTAGATTTTCCGCAATCGTATGGGAATCCCTGGCAGGCCTATCAAGCTGGCGAACCCATTTCAGCGGAACCAAATGAAAGTTATATCATAATTTTTAACTTTTTTTTACTATTTAATTACCCAAAGAGAAATTTGTTTACTCCTTTGTTTTTTAAAAAAATGCATGGTTCTGCCAGCTTTATGTCAAGCTGGCGAACCCATTACAGCGGAACCAAATGAAAGTTATATAAAAATTTCTAACTTTTTTTTACTATTTAATTACCCAAAAATAAATTTTTTTACTCCTTTATTTTTTAAGAAAATTCATGGTTCTGCCAGCTTTATGTCAAGCTAGCAGAACCATTCTTAATAACAACCACATGGATCCACAAACTTCTTATAATTATTTACCATTTTTTTAATAACAGTAATACTATTTTTTTACCCAACCGTTAAATTAATTTAGTTTTCCATGCATTCAAAAAATAAAACTTGTTTTGTCTGCTTTGTTATGACCTAAAAATAAAAATAAAAATTAGTAATTAAGTTAGGGAAAAGTAAGGACAACTTATCTGTTCGTGCCGCCCATTTGTCCTTGAACTATGAGACTGCTGATCCATCTCTATTCTAGGTGAAGATCACGGGGGTCCGAGAAGCCATCAAAACAATTGGGACGCTTGAATGGAGGTCCGCTGTTAGGGAAACCGAGCCGAGGATGCAGCATCACCCCATCACGACACGTTGTGATCCCAGCATCCCAGAAGCTAGCCCAGAGGATAAATTAATTTAAACTGATAAATAAATAGAAATTAGAAGTTAAGACTTACCCTGCATTCAATTTTGGTCCTGTAGTTCTAAGTGTAATGCGATGCACGGCTCCTCCGATGGTCCTAACCTCGTCCACTTTAAATTAATGTTTTCCCCTGAAACTTCATACTCCCGAATAGTTTGAGGTAGGACATGGCCTGACCAGCATACAGAGCGTGCTCCAACGAGTAGTAATTTTAAATTAAGGATCTACCCCGGAATTTCCTAAAATGTGGCCAAGGGCTGTCAAGTCCCACTTTTAATTTCATTTTATAGGCGAGCCCGAGTCAGTCGCATAGGTAGATATGGTGACGCGAAAAACGGCGGTTCCATTTTCACCGTAAGGTGTCCGAAGTAGGAGGCGGAGGCGGTCAGGCTTGCAGGGGGGAAACTCAACTGCGGGCTGGACCTTGCCTACGTGCGATTCCAGAAGGACAAGCCGGAGGAAATGGCTGAGTCGGCCGGAAAGGCAGGTGAATGAGGGGACCAGAAATGGAATCCTCGTCAGCTGGGCGGGATGTGGGCCAGTTCCGGCAATTAAAGGTTTGCCAGTTGAATCTACACCATAGCAGAGCAGCATCAGCAATGACGACGCGAGGCTTCGGTGAGATGAAGCTGGATATGGCTCTCATACAGGAACCCTGGATCTACAAGGGTAGGATTAGGGGACTATCTGGGAGCTTTGACACTTTGTACGTTCCCAATGCGAATGAAAGAGTGAGGACGTGTGTGCTGGTGAAACACGGAGTGCAGGCGGTCTTACTGCCGCACTTGTGCACACCAGATCTCACAGCAGTACGCGTAGGTACTGGAAGTGGGGCTTTCATTCTAGCCTCAGCCTACCTTCCGTACGATTCGCCAGATCCTCCGCCCACCAGGGAGCTGGAAATTCTGGTTATTACCTGTGGCGAAAAAGGCACAGGGTTAATAGTTGGTTGCGACGCAAATGCACACAACACGGTGTGGGGAAGCACCAACGACAACCACAGAGGAGAGGCTTTGCTCGAATTTGTGGGATGCAACAATCTAGTTATTGCAAATAGAGGGGCAGACCCAACCTTCGTCGATCCTAGACGAAGGGAAGTCATAGATATAACTCTATGCAGCAACCTGATGCTGACAAGACTGACCAACTGGGAGGTGATGGATCGGACGATTATGTCAGATCACAGAGCCATCTCATTTGAGATAGCGTACGGAACCCCGGTCAGGGGAGACGGAATTAGAACCACGAGAATTCCCCGCAACACGGACATGTCTAGATATACTGAAATGTTGCGCACGAATCTCGGGGAGAGCGTGCCAAGGGAACCACAAGAGAAGCAGAGTCTCAGTTGCATATCCTGCAGACAGCGATAGAGAACGCGTTTCTAGTGGCGTGTCCTCTTACGTCAGTGGATGACCATGATCACACACCCTGGTGGTGTAGGGAACTGGAGAAACTGAAGAAAGAGGTCAGAAGGGTTTTCAACCAAGCGATGAGGTGCAATGACCCGGTTGCCTGGGAGAATTATAAAGCCAAGAAAAGAGTGTTATGTAGAAAATTTGAGCATGAAATTTGATGGAATGAGCTTGTCAGATCCAGTGTTGAAAAATATTTTGCTCTCCCAAGATTGTCTAGAACGTCTTCTAGCCTTGTCAAAGGAAATCTATAATCACTTATTTTCTTATTTAGTTATCTGAAGTCCACTACCATTCTCCATTTAGTTTCTCCATTTATACTCTTTTTGGGTACTACAAGCAATGGTGCGTTATACGGGCTCTTAGAATTTTCAATGATACCATCTTCTAGTAGTTGATCCACCTGCTTATTAATTTCTTCTAACTGAGTCCGCGGTAGTCTATAGTTTTTTATGTATACTGGTGTATCTTCTTCCAATGATATTTTTTGTTTATAGAAATTATTTACTGTTAATTTGTCTTTTTCTAGGTAAAATATGTCTAAGTATTCCTTACAAATACTGAATAATTTTTCTTTTGCTTTTTCATCTAAATTTGTTGTATTTAACTCCTTCTTTAACTGTTCAAATCTTTCTTCCATCGTTTTGTCATTATGTGTCTTTTTCACATAATAAAAGTTTTTTAGCGCGTAATGTTTTAGTCTCGGTATTTTTATCTTTATTTCTTTTTCTTTAACATTTATTATCCTTATGTGTTTTACCCCCTTCGCTGGTAGTATCGCATTTGCTACATGTATCCCTTCAGTTATTTCTTTATGAAATATTATGCTGTCTTCTTCCAATTCTAATTCAATTGCTTGCAATATTTGCGTTCTACCAGGAATTGTTATGTAATTTTCTTCCGGTATCCTTGTATCTATTGGTATCTCTATCTGATCTAGTTCTGTAGGTATTATTAATATGAAGTTTTCATAGTCCAGTTTGCACTTGTGCCTTGTAAAAAAATCATACCCTAACAATCCATCTGTTGCTATGGGAAAATTCTCTGCAACTACATGTATTCTATGTTTTATCTCTTTATTCTTTATTTTAAATCTTATCCCTATAGTTCCTATAGTTTCAATTTCTTCATCCGTAACACCTTTTATTATGCTCCTTTCCTTGTATATTTTTTTATCCTGCGATAATTTATTTATTTTTATCAATGAAATGTCAGCTCCGCTGTCTATCAACCATGTCGTATATTCATTTTTATTCGCATTAGTTTTTATCTTTATGTAGTTCGCTAATTTTGTGCTACTTATTTTATATACCTTTACATATTTTTTACTATATAAGTTTCTTCCTCGTCCCTCACTTGCTTCTCTGTGGGGACGGGTAAGGAGTTTCCCAACTCTACTCTATTTATTCTGTTCATTGGTCTACTATCCTGTCTTTCTATTCTTTTATTATTATAGAATGCTCGATTTCCTTGTCCTTGATAATTCAAGTTCTGCCTTTGTCCTCTTTGATTTTCATACTTATAATATTTTTCTTGATTTGGATACCTAAATTGTTGTTCCCTCTTATTGTTGTTTCCATTATTCCCAAATGTGCTGTTTCGCCACCTTCCATAATTATTACTATTTCTGTTTCTGTAGTCAATTGCTCTGTCATATTGTCTCGGTTGCCAGTTAGACCAATTACGCAGAGATGCGACTTTTTTGAAATACTTGTATTTAAAATGCAAATACAAAATGCAAAATACCTATTTTGTATTTTGCATTTAAATACCTTTTCAAAAAAAGCATTTTGTATTTTATTTGAAATACTTTTCGAGACATATTTTCCATTTTAAAAAATCAAAATACTTTGTGATTAAGTAAAGTCAACATTACCAATCAAATTTCATATAAACTGAACGAATGGTACTTGTATTGGCTACTAGAGGCTACTACCCAGTAGGGAATGGAAGCTTTCCAGAGTCGATTCTGTACACTTTCCTTCGAATGCGTAATGTCTACTTTCTAGATCGAATCATCCCTTCGATTAACATTGCGATGTCCTAGGGTCGAAGGCATAACGACCACCTTTTGCAATACCATTCATTCCAATATAAAGGTATAAAGGCTATTTTTTGCCTTACCATACATTCCAATATGAAGGCTTCCAATTTCTACCAAGATATCCTGGATTCCGATTTCGTGAATTCGTAAATTCCCTACTGGGTAGAGGCGCAGCTCGTAGCCACATCATTGGACTTGGACTATACAGGCCCCATCCACCAAATGACGGTGTGGGTGAGTGAGCGTGTGGTTATACTTGGCCTTAAGGCGAGAAACTTTCAGTCCATGGCTTGCTGGCGGCCTGTATATGAATGGGGGCCTTTGAAAATCGCCTCATGGAAATATAATATTCCTCTCTTGAACTTTGACTATTAAATACGAGAAGAAAGAATACCATTGCTCTAGATAACATTGGTCTATTGTTCTAATATTTTTTCATATCCTATTGTAAGTAATAAAAAATGAGGCCTTAATTTAATTAAATTTTTTTAATGCTATTCCAAAACATTCGCGTTCGCGAATGTGAAAAATATAACATTCGTAAAATCCCTAGTACCAATACCACGGTAGGCTTGGAAACCCTTCAATATTTAAAGGATGACTGCACAAGTCTGGCGATATTAAACACTTATCCTACAATAAAAAAAATACAACACATGCTTATTAAGCTCGGCACCAGTAGAAAGACTTTTTTCATATGGTGGCATGACAGAAAGAAAATGAGCGATACTGTGTTCGAACAACTTGTATTATTAAAAAGTGTAATAAATAAAGAGAATTAAATTGAACAAAAGGTATTTGTAATTAAAGTATTTTGAAAATACCTATTTTGCATTTAGTATTTAAAATACAAAACACAAAACTATTTTGTATTTTGCATTTGAAATAGTAAATCAAAAAAGTATTTGCATTTTGTATTTAAATACATTTCTTAAACTATTTTGCACATCTCTGCAATTACGTTCTCTTATTTTCTTTGCCATCATTACATGCCTTGTTTGTCCATTATCAGCATCCACAACTGTTGCCAGTTGCACTGCTTCGTTCATTGTTTTAGGTTGTGCTGCAAATATAGTGTTTTTTATATTACCGAGCAAACCTGATTTGAAAGCATTCAGAGCAAGTTGATCATTTAGTTTAACTATTACTTTTCTATTTTCTTCTCCTTGCTCAGCTATCTGTGCTGCACTTAATTCTGCTGTTAAAGCTTCAATTTCATCAGCAAATTCTTGTGTTGACTTATTGTATTGGCATGCTTTGGCTAAGTTGGTTTGGATCTTCAAAGTATCCGCCATTGGTTTAAATAGTCTTAAGAATGTTTTCTTCAGATCATCATAGTTGGTTGGTGTCGCTTCATTGTATAATTTATTTCGCACTTTGTCATCAATCCTAGTTTTTATTACAAATTTTACTAGCTTTTCTTTCTCTCCTTCTGTCTCTAATGTATCGTTTACACATTCTATTAAATTCAAAAAATTATTTAGTTTTTTACTGTCTCCATTAAACTCTGGGATCAGCTTTATTGCTACGGTCATGTTAAATGCCATTTTGTCTTGTATTGTTGGAATTTCTTCTTGTATTATCTCTCTTTCTTCTTCTATTATTCTTAGTGCTGTTATAATACCAACACACCTTTATTTTATAATTTTATTTACCTCTTCATATACCTCTATGAACCTTTGACTTGTATCTCTCAAATTCAATTTCTCATTCTCTTCCAAGCTTTCTATTATATTTTCATATTGGTTTTTACTTTCCTCTGCTTCGAACTTTTTCTTCAACAAGAGTTTTCTACTTGCATTCCTTTTTAATTACTCTAAAATTTTACTTATGTCTTTTACTGTTTGATTCAACAGATTCATTTATGCTCCAAGAAGCTCAACGTATCTATATCAATATATCCAGAAAAGAAAATTTTACATTTAACCTTTCATAACATTTATTATTTTAACCTGAACATTAAATCAAAATTAACCTAATTATTATTATTATTATTATATTTTTTTGTAATCTTTTATTTATAAAATAATTATTTTTTAATTCCACTATCATCTTTAAAAACATTTTTTTTTCTTTACTATTTTGGGCAATTACTGCCAACCTATGCAGCTCTGCTACTTCTTTATTTAGTTTCGCAGCCTTTCCACCTCTGTTTTTTTTGTGTTTTCTTTGACCTTTTCTTCAACCTTCTTCGTATTTCTACGCCTGTATTCTTCCAAGGTTATAGCCTTAGGACCTGGTTGTTGTTGATTTGCTTCTTTTTGAGGCAGGGTCGCAATGTAATGTTTGGGTGTTGTGGACCAAGCTAGTGAACCAGCTTTTGCTTTTGGCGTCTAGTGCCGCCTTATTTAGTGTGTGGAATAAATACAATTGCTTTTAAATAATGCAACATTTATTCATACCAAAATACCTATTCCCGCAGGGCAAGTTATTGCCACTCTTACTCGGACTGAGTTCTGGGAATCAATCATTATTCACAAAATCCTTACAACTATTTATACTACCTAATTCCCCTACTTATGTTACTTAGCTTAATAAATTAACTTTACATAATCTATTTCCCTATGGAATCCACTTGTAATACAGTAGTCGTTATTTGTCTATTAGAACTGTCATAATTAACTTGTATTACAGTGTTTTCCATAGTGTGCTCTTATATACATTACATTGGCTTTTGGGAGCAGCATAGGCGCGCCGGGTCCCAACTAGTTTTTATATATTTAGATTTTTTTTTACTTTCTATATACAAGAATTCCCGCGCTCTTTATCATGAATCGGAAATTTTTCCTACATTCTCTATATTTTTCTATTTTTTATAGCTTGTTTGCTCTAACAACATTATTTTTATTCACTCTTGTAGTAATGATGAGTGAGATGAGGGGGCAGGACCTATAAAGTATGATTGGGTGCCGGTGCATGCTGGAGACGTCCACCAACTCTTCAGATCTCATCATTGTTGTAATGTTTGTGTTGTACTTTTTCTTATTCGACCAGGCTAGTGAACCAGCCTTTGCGAGTGGCGTCGAATGCCGCCTTATTTGGTGTAGAATTGAGTAAGTTTAAAGTCTTTATTAAATTTAAATAAGTTTATTATTTATTAATGCTTCTATTCCCGCAGGGAAAGATATTGCCACTATCACTCGTAGTGAGTTCTGGGAATCAATTGAATATTTACAAAATCCTTACAACTATTTATACTACCTAATTCCCCTACTTATGTTACTTAGCTTATTAAATTTACGTTGCATAATCTATTCCCCTATGGCATCGTTTCTCAACCTTCAGCGATTCAATATAAGGGGGGTCGCAATCTATTAAAAAAACACGAGAAATTATTATAAAAAACAATGTATTTTAAGTTATATAATATATTACCAGGTATTACCAGGTAATAACAACCTTATAAAATAAACTAATAGCTAGTTGTTTGAAATTAATAATCATTAATTTAATGCGACGGTTGGCTTTGTTTTTCACTTAAAAGTTTTTCTATTCGTGGATCGACATTGCAAACACACAAAAGTAAATTATTTTCGAGTGATAATAGACGATTTCTGTATTTAGTTTTTAAAGCTACCATATATGAGAAGCCTTTTTCCGTATTCACATCGTCGTGCAAGCCAAAACTTATCTAAATCTTGCGAGAAAAATTCCAATTGAAAAGTTTTGTTAGCCGATATTTCAATTAGTTGGTTGAGAGTTCCAACAGGTAATTTGGCAGCCGCAACAATATTGTCATTTAACGGATTGAGAACCCATCTTTTCGAGAAATCATCGGCGTCATCTGGAAAATATTCCAGTAACTGAATTTTCAATTCGCGTAAATGCATTTTCATGCTCTCCAAAACGCGATCAACAATAGGATTTTCTAAGTTCATATTTTTGTCAATATAATCAGAAGTTAGATTAAATGCGTCAAAATTACGTTTTTCAAGGCTAGTAATCCAAAAACCAAGCTTCTTGATGAAAGCATTGACTTCGTCTGTCATTTGTAAAATATTTTTGTTACGGCCTTGCAAAGCCATATTGAAGTCATTCAAATGTGAAAATATATCACTCAAGTAAGCCAACAGTGATAAAGATTCTTTATCTTGTAATATTTCTGAAAATGAATTGTTTTTATCTTTAAAAAAGATTTTCAATTCATCTCGCAATTCAAAAAGCCTCGTTAGAAGTTTTCCACGCGACAACCATCTGACTTTAGTATAAAAAATATAGTTTAAAGAAACTAAAAAATACGCTTTTATTTTAAAATGAACTAAAAAGTAAAAAATAATTTTGAATGTAAAGTTTTTATTGCTCCAGCCAGTATAAGAAAACAACCTACCTTTCGAAATGTAAAAAAGCGTGGGGCTCTCTATATTCTTATTTTATTAACACCGGAACTTTTAGCTAGCGCCCCACGCTTTTTTAGATTTCGAAAGGTAGGTTGTTTTCTTATACTGGCTGGAGCAATAAAAACTTTACATTCAAAATTATTTTTTACTTTTTAGTTCATTTTAAAATAAAAGCGTATTTTTTAGTTCTTTTAAACTATATTTTTTATTTTCTATTTTTTAGTCTATTATATGTATGTGTTCGGCCATTTTGTAGTGACCGCCATATTAGATTTAAAACGACATCACAAAGCTTACCATACTATACTCGTCATACACTTTCATTTGATACCCATACCGAGTGGGTTGTAAAGAAAAAGGTAAACCGCCATTTTGTGGTGGCCACCATTTTGAATTTGGAAAGACGCCCCACAGCGAAAAGTATTCTATTATCACATCCTTTTATTTGATACTCATACCGAGTGAGTTGTAAAGAAAAAGATAATCCGCCATTTTGTGTTGGCCGCCATTTTGAATTTGGAATGACGCCACACAGATAATAGTATTCTAATCGTCACACCCTTTCATTTGATACCCATATCGAGTGGGTTGTAAAGAAAAAGGTAGTCCGCCATTTTGTTTGCCGCCATTTTGAATTTGGAATGGCGCCATACAGCTAATTGTATTCTACCTGTCATGCCGTTTCATTTGATACCCATGTCGGGGGGTCGGGGAACACAATAGCAAAAATCGACCGCCATCTTGGAACCGCCATCTTGATTTTCTTACAAAATGGTCAGGTTGTATTGTCACGCGAACTATGCCTATGTGAAAAATTTGAAGTTGATCGGTTATATAGAAGTGGGTCAAAATCAAGTTGCAAGATTTGTTTACATAGAACATACATACATACATACATACACACATACATACAGGTGAGGCTAATATAAAGCGTATAAAAAGCAGTGAATTGTTCTTTGCGCCCATTTCTTCGCACAGTGCGGAAAACAATCTAGTCTGCAACGGTCGGCTTTTAATAAAATTAACTATTTTTATAGCTTCGGACAGAACATTTTTTAAATTATCCGGCATCTTTTTTGTGGCAAGCGCATGTCTGTGAAGAAAGCAGTGCGTCCATTCCATCTGTGGCATAATGTTTGTTAATTTTACTATAACGCCACTGTTCTTTCCAGTTATCGCCTTCGCACCATCAGTACATGCCGCAATGCATTTACTCCAGTCCAAATTTTGGTTTTTTGTAGCATTAGTAAAAACTTCAAAAAGTCCTTCGCCAGTTGCATGTGCAGGTATTGATTTGCAAAAGAGCATATTTTCTTTAATTGACCCATCACATTCGTATCGGAAAAAACATAAAAATTGAGCCAAGTTCGAAACGTCTGTTGACTCGGCGAACTGAATGGCAAAAAATTCACTCAATTTTAATTTTTCAATTATTTGATTGTGGACATCGATAGCCATTTCATTATTTCGTCTCGATATTGTGTCATTTGAAAGTGGTATAGTTTTAATTTTTTTTGCTTCTTCCGGACCTATCATCACATTGACCATGTCAATAGCAGCGGGCAGGATTAGATTTTCCGCAATCGTATGGGAATCCCTGGCAGGCCTATCAAGCTGGCGAACCCATTTCAGCGGAACCAAATGAAAGTTATATCATAATTTTTAACTTTTTTTTACTATTTAATTACCCAAAGAGAAATTTGTTTACTCCTTTGTTTTTTAAAAAAATGCATGGTTCTGCCAGCTTTATGTCAAGCTGGCGAACCCATTACAGCGGAACCAAATGAAAGTTATATAAAAATTTCTAACTTTTTTTTTACTATTTAATTACCCAAAAATAAATTTTTTTACTCCTTTATTTTTTAAGAAAATTCATGGTTCTGCCAGCTTTATGTCAAGCTAGCAGAACCATTCTTAATAACAACCACATGGATCCACAAACTTCTTATAATTATTTACCATTTTTTTAATAACAGTAATACTATTTTTTTACCCAACCGTTAAATTAATTTAGTTTTCCATGCATTCAAAAAATAAAACTTGTTTTGTCTGCTTTGTTATGACCTAAAAATAAAAATAAAAATTAGTAATTAAGTTAGGGAAAAGTAAGGACAACTTATCTGTTCGTGCCGCCCATTTGTCCTTGAACTATGAGACTGCTGATCCATCTCTATTCTAGGTGAAGATCACGGGGGTCCGAGAAGCCATCAAAACAATTGGGACGCTTGAATGGAGGTCCGCTGTTAGGGAAACCGAGCCGAGGATGCAGCATCACCCCATCACGACACGTTGTGATCCCAGCATCCCAGAAGCTAGCCCAGAGGATAAATTAATTTAAACTGATAAATAAATAGAAATTAGAAGTTAAGACTTACCCTGCATTCAATTTTGGTCCTGTAGTTCTAAGTGTAATGCGATGCACGGCTCCTCCGATGGTCCTAACCTCGTCCACTTTAAATTAATGTTTTCCCCTGAAACTTCATACTCCCGAATAGTTTGAGGTAGGACATGGCCTGACCAGCATACAGAGCGTGCTCCAACGAGTAGTAATTTTAAATTAAGGATCTACCCCGGAATTTCCTAAAATGTGGCCAAGGGCTGTCAAGTCCCACTTTTAATTTCATTTTATAGGCGAGCCCGAGTCAGTCGCATAGGTAGATATGGTGACGCGAAAAACGGCGGTTCCATTTTCACCGTAAGGTGTCCGAAGTAGGAGGCGGAGGCGGTCAGGCTTGCAGGGGGGAAACTCAACTGCGGGCTGGACCTTGCCTACGTGCGATTCCAGAAGGACAAGCCGGAGGAAATGGCTGAGTCGGCCGGAAAGGCAGGTGAATGAGGGGACCAGAAATGGAATCCTCGTCAGCTGGGCGGGATGTGGGCCAGTTCCGGCAATTAAAGGTTTGCCAGTTGAATCTACACCATAGCAGAGCAGCATCAGCAATGACGACGCGAGGCTTCGGTGAGATGAAGCTGGATATGGCTCTCATACAGGAACCCTGGATCTACAAGGGTAGGATTAGGGGACTATCTGGGAGCTTTGACACTTTGTACGTTCCCAATGCGAATGAAAGAGTGAGGACGTGTGTGCTGGTGAAACACGGAGTGCAGGCGGTCTTACTGCCGCACTTGTGCACACCAGATCTCACAGCAGTACGCGTAGGTACTGGAAGTGGGGCTTTCATTCTAGCCTCAGCCTACCTTCCGTACGATTCGCCAGATCCTCCGCCCACCAGGGAGCTGGAAATTCTGGTTATTACCTGTGGCGAAAAAGGCACAGGGTTAATAGTTGGTTGCGACGCAAATGCACACAACACGGTGTGGGGAAGCACCAACGACAACCACAGAGGAGAGGCTTTGCTCGAATTTGTGGGATGCAACAATCTAGTTATTGCAAATAGAGGGGCAGACCCAACCTTCGTCGATCCTAGACGAAGGGAAGTCATAGATATAACTCTATGCAGCAACCTGATGCTGACAAGACTGACCAACTGGGAGGTGATGGATCGGACGATTATGTCAGATCACAGAGCCATCTCATTTGAGATAGCGTACGGAACCCCGGTCAGGGGAGACGGAATTAGAACCACGAGAATTCCCCGCAACACGGACATGTCTAGATATACTGAAATGTTGCGCACGAATCTCGGGGAGAGCGTGCCAAGGGAACCACAAGAGAAGCAGAGTCTCAGTTGCATATCCTGCAGACAGCGATAGAGAACGCGTTTCTAGTGGCGTGTCCTCTTACGTCAGTGGATGACCATGATCACACACCCTGGTGGTGTAGGGAACTGGAGAAACTGAAGAAAGAGGTCAGAAGGGTTTTCAACCAAGCGATGAGGTGCAATGACCCGGTTGCCTGGGAGAATTATAAAGCCAAGAAAAGAGTGTTATGTAGAAAATTTGAGCATCCCTCAAATTTAGATAAAATCCCTAAATCCTAAATCTCTTCTTGTATTTAAATCCCTAAATCTTAAAGCACTACTCATAAACCCAAAAACCTTGAACTCAGGGAAATAAAAATGCACGGGCCAGTAAATGACCCGTGCAAAACATTAAAAAGGTGGTAACATGAAACCGCCAAGAAATTATCAGAGGAAAACTTTGCGCAATTTGCCTTGCGACGGGAATAAAAAGCCCGTAAGCAAATTGCGCAAGTTCCGCCAGCATTGGAAAGAAAAGCCGACGGGTGCGTTTTTCCGCCCGGCGCCCTCAGCCTTGGGTGAAAGACCAGCAGCTGACTGGCCCAAGGTCGACGGCCCGGAAGAAATTCGCAACGGCTGATTTTCTGGGGAAAAGCTTTTTCAAGCCGAGATCGATCGATTGAACGATCAAGGCGAGTCGGAAATTAACTTTCACGCGCGCCGGACGTTTCGTTCTTGAAGTTTTAAAAAGGAGTATGGTTGTACCGGTCTACGACGGCGGTCTCTGAGCATAGAAAATAGTGGATAAAGGAACATTTTTTTTAGTTAATGTGATCTCTGAGTAAATAGAAAATAGTGGATAAAGGAACATTTTTTTAGTTAATGTGACCTCTGAGTAATTAGAAAATAGTGGATAAAGGAACATTTTTAAAGTTAATGTGATATTGGATTTTAAAAGAGAGAAAACAGTTTAGTTAACATTGATATTGGATTTGTAAAGTTTATGTGATGTAAAAGAGAGAAAACAGTTTAGTTAACATTGATATTGGATTTGTAAAGTTTATGTGATTTAAAAGAGAGAAAACAGTTTAGTTAACATTGATATTGGATTTGTAAAGTTTATGTGATGTAAAAGAGATAAAACAGGTTAGTTAATACCTATATTGGAATTTTTAAAGTTTATGTTAAGCGGGTTAATTAAAGCTTATGTTGGGTTTTTTAAAGTTGATGTTAAATTATGTTACGAATCTTAATAACTATAGAGAGAGAAATCAGTTTAATTAGTGTCACCAGTCTTAATAATTAATAACTAATAGAGACATCAAATTAAGAATTACTTGTGTAGAAAAAGAACTTTTATTGTCCCTCGAATAAATTAAAGTGAACAAAGAAACTTGTTTGAATAAACCAAGTGGATCCAGCGTTGACAACTAGTAAGAACCCAAATTGTGAACCAAGGTGAGAATTAAGAAAAATAAACATAACAATTATAAACATAATAATTATCAACATAACAAGAGTCGTGGAGGGACTTCTGCTCGAGCATGGAGAGCATATCTGAGGCCAGCAGACTCCAGAAAATGATCTCCAGGGACCCGGTCTCCAAAGTCGGACTCGTTCGTGACTCGTCGGGGATGATGGCGGAGACGCTGGAGGAAACCAACAAGATCCTGATGGAAGTTCACTTTCCTGGCAGCTATGTCTCGGATAAATCTTGGGCTATTGTTACAGAATGACTACAAGGATGAACCGAGAGGAGGCTAACGGGGTGGTGACAGAGGAAGGGGTGAGACGTGCAATAGACACATTCTCTCCCTTCAAGACATCGGGTCGTGACGGAATATTCCCTGCGCTGCTCCAATGGGGCAAAGAAATCATTGCACCCAGGCTTAGGGGAATATTCGTTACCTGTCTAGCAACAGGATACATTCCGGCGGTGTGGACGGAAACCAAAGTGGTATTTCTCCCTAAGCCAGGTAAGAAGGACTATACCGAGGCGAAGTCCTCCAGGCCGGTCAGCCTAACATCCTTTCTGTTGAAAACAATGGAAAGAGTGGTAGCAGACCACCTGGAGAGTACTATGCTAAGGAGGCGCCCTTTAAGTAGAAGCCAGCACGCTTACCAGGCTGGCAGATCTACAGAAACGGAACTTCACCAATTGGTGCGAGTAGCCGAGGGGGAACTGTACACCGGAGGCATAGCGATGGCCGTAATTATGGACATCGAAGGTGCCTTCGACAAGATACAGTTCAGCAAACTCAAAGATGCTCTGGTGAGGCGCGAGGTCAGCCCCATGATTGTAAGGTGGGTGGACAGCATGCTGAAAAACAGAGCGGTAAGGATTCAGGCAGGAGACTCGCGGCTTCGAGGGAGGGTCAGCAAGGGATGCCCACAGGGCGGGGTCCTATCACCCCTCCTGTGGAACAACACTGTGGACACTCTGCTCAGGCGGCTAGAGGAAATGGGCGTGCATACCGTTGGGTACGCAGATAATATAGCGATTGTGGCACGCGGCAAGTTTATGAGCACGACTGCAGATATCATGAGGAATTCACTCCAAGTGGTTGAGCAGTGGTGTACGGAACAAGGCCTCACCATAAACGCCAACAAGACAGACGCTATAATCTTCACTAGGAAGATTAAAGATCTGGATTTTCAGCCCCTCATGCTTTTTGGATCGGGGATCAAGGTGTCTGGGAAGGTCAAGTATCTGGGTGTATACTTGGATTCACGACTAACCTGGAAATACCACGTTGAGGAGAAGATCAAGAAGGCGAAAACGGTGCTTCACCAGTGCAGAAGAGTATGTGGACTAAGGTGGGGTATCTCACCAAGGTTAGCATACTGGACATATACCATGATGGTGAGACCCATCACAACATATGCCTCGGTGATCTGGTGGACTAAAGTCACACAGAAAACGGTCAAAAGGCATTTGGACAAGGTGCAAAGGAAGGCCTGCGTGGGTGTGAGCGGTGCTTTCCGCACCACACCCGCCGCGGCATTGGAGGCGCTGTTAGGTCTGCTGCCGTTAGATCTCCAGGTGGTGAAGACTGCGGCGGCCTCAGCGATTCGGATGAGACGGGATGCCGTATGGCAGGCGTCAGGAGCCTTATATGGGCACATGAAGATCCTCGATCGTATCAAAGGGATTAGGGAGCTCATGATGCCCATGGAAGGAATCACAAAAATGAGGGTGACCGAAAGGTATCACAAAACCCTCATAGGAAACGGAACGCTCCCGGAAGGGAGGCCGGAGGATATGTATATCTTCACGGATGGATCCATGATTGACGGCAGAGCAGGTGCGGGAGTCTTCTCAGAGGACTTAAATCTGACCTGCTCGCTGGCTTTGGGGAATTACACCTCAGTTTACTGCTTGCTCTGCTGCACGCGCTGGATCACATAAATGATGGTCAGGTGCAGGGAAGGAGCATCCTTATAGCGCTGGACAATCAGGCTGTGATTAAGCGCATGAATCAGACAGAGATTAATGCGTATCTGGCGTTGGAATGTGTCCAAAAACTGAACAGGTGTGCGAAACAAAACAACGTGACGCTAGCTTGGGTTAGAGGACATACAGGCATCTATGGGAATGAAAAGGCTGACAACCTGGCAAAACAGGGGTCAACCTCGGAATTCTGGGGACCGGAGCCATACTCTGCCATTGGCAGAGGCTTGGTAAGGAATCGTATCGAGAAATGGGTCGCTGAAGAACACCGGAGACGTGCAGGCAGGCTAAGATGGTGCTTACGTTGCCGATTGCCGCAGCCAGAAGAAGAATCCTGCATATGCAAAGGAGAACCCTCAGATGGTTGGTGGCACTGATTACAGGACACGGATGTTTCAGGTATCACCTAAAAAGAATGGGAATTCTGGAGGATGACACCTGTCGGATGTGCCTGGAAGAACCTGAGACGGCCACACACATAGTGTGTCACTGTCCGGCGGTGGCGAGTAAAAGGGCTGCCATAACTGGACTCCATTGGATGGAGGACATGAGGCAGACTCCCTTCAATCAGTTGCTCGCGATAACTAGGGGAGTCGAAGCAAGGGAGCAATGGGACAACTCACTGCAACCCCAATAAGATGACTCTAGGTAGAGGGAAGAAAAGGGACCCGCAAACAGTGGTCTGATTCGATATCCCTCGAAAATTTATAAATAATAAGATAAAGCAGGTGGAAAGAGGTAGGATCACCGGTGGAGTCCCAGCACGTAATACTGCAGTAATAATAAAAGCTAAGTAATATTGCTAATTGGAATTTTTTTTATATATTATATTACGGCATAACCATATATACATATATAACTGTTCAAACCCTCACAAAAATCATCGCCATAATTCTCAGCGCGAAAATATTCTGCATCAGCATAATCACGTTCATGGTCACTGTGATGATCTGTAGGATCATCTTCATAATTCTCGGCGCAAGGGTGTTCTGATCAGCATAATCACGTTCATGGTCACTATGATGATCTGCAGGTAGTGGCGTTTGATAATTATCTTGTATCACGTTCATGGTCACTGTGCTGATCTGTGGGTGGTGTCGTTTGATAAGCACCTACGGATCATCGTGGTGACCGTGAGGCAATTATGCTGATGCCGAGGATTTTGTCTAGAGAAAAATATTTATATCTTTGTATAAAAATTATTCTATGTAATTATAAATGTAGTAGTTTTGTTTTTCCCTATAAATAGGGAAATTTTGAATGAATAAAGTCAGTCTATTATTGACCCAAAACCGTGTTTGTAACACTTTCAACATTTGGCGACCGTGACAGGACTTTATTGAATGTTTCAATAAGTCCTACAACTACTTCAATAGTATAATCATGTCTAGTTTCAAAGATTTGATAGAGGCGCAAAAGGCCACAAGCGAATTAGTGCAAAGGGCCTACGAGAACTTCAGGAAGGATGGTCCGAACCGGTGGACAGAACCTTACCTAAGGAACAGGCTGGATCGTCTCGAGTACGAGTGGAGCGAGTTCGACAGCAGAGACATCCAGATGCAGAGCCAAAGGCCGGAAAATCCCGAGCATGCCTACTTCAAACAAGGTTTTTACCAGGTAATGGAGACTCTGTACAATAGCTACCGGCAAGCCTTGCTAGAGGCACTAAAAGGTCGAGAAGGGGACGAGACAGCCAATGCCGCCAAGGAAGACTTCAGTTCAAAGCCACAACAGGCTCTTGAAACTCAACACAGGAACATCAGGAAGCAGAAAGCGACCATGCTCGCTTTAGGGAAAATGCTAACCGGCATTGAGGGCACTATCCAGACCAGACAGTCCACAGGGTACTACAATCAAATGCTTTCCAGCATTAGAGAGTACTGGTCCAAGATTTCATCTCTACATGCAGAGATCATGTCAGAAGCAGACATATTGGACTACGTAGAGGACTCCTACTCAGAGATGGAGAGGCATTGCCAGGAAGTACTCATTGCTGTTCAGGATCAACAAATCATGCACACACCGAGCTCCTCATCAATGGCATCGAACACCAAGTTGCCAAAGATAACGCTGCCTACATTTGACGGCAGCTATCTTAAATGGACAGAGTTTCGCGATCTCTATGTGCAACTCATACATCAACAGCCGATAAGTGCCTCAGAGAAGATATTCTACTTAAAGGCTCACGTGACGGGAGAAGCAGGCAGGCTGATCCAACATATACGAGCTACAGAACAAAACTATGCATCAGCCTAGCAAATTTTGGAAGAGCGATACAATAACCAGCGTCTTCTGGTAGGAGCGCTCATTCAAAAATTGTTGTCACAGCCAGTGTTAACTATAGAATCTAGCGCAGGTGTTAAGCGCTTGCACGACACCATCAAGGAATGCCTCCACGGTATCAACAACCTTGGCGTTCCTACACAGGAATGGGATCCACTACTGTTGCACATCTTACTGTCCAAACTAGATAAGGAGAGCCATCGCATGTATGAACAGTCCCTCAGTGCTCCAAGAGAGTTGCAGACAGTACATGAGTTCACGGCTTTCTTGGAGAATAGGTTCCAAACACTTGAAGCTCTAGGAGGGCTTAAGGAGAGCAAAAAATCCTCAACCGGGAAAACAGCGCTAGTCGCAACAACTCCATCAAATGGATGCCCGATTTGCGAAACTGGCTCGCATCCGATATTTAGTTGTCACAAATTCCTGCAACTTTCGCCCCAGGAACGCCTTCGGCGAGTGCGTGGACTACAAAGGTGCATCAACTGCTTGAAACCTGGACACTTCGCGTCAAGCTGCAAATCACGACATTGCATGAAATGCGCTATTCATCACAACACTCTACTACATATTGATCCTGTAAGGGTAACACGATCCAGGGAAAACCAACGAGTTTCAATCCCACCTCTTCTAGAGCCAAAAAATCAACCCAGCCACAAGCAGGACGTTCCAATTACAAAGGCCAAATTTCAGATGCAGAGCCCTCCAAACTCTGAGACTCAGCCAGGCGCTTTACAACCAGCCACAAGTCAATCACCCAACACCAGTCTGAATGCCTCCACCAGGTCACACATTATGTTAGCAACAGCGATAGTAAACGTAAGGAGCTCCAAGGGCACGCTGGTACCTTGCAGAGTAGTGCTGGATTCAGGCTCGCAAATGCACTTCATCAGCGAACGGATGGTTCATGCTTTAGGTCTAACGAGAAAAAGAGGTGACATCCAATTTTGGGGAATTGCTAATATTGAAACAACAGCTAAGCATGAAGTAGACCTATGCTTCCAAACGAGAATAGGTAATTTCAGAAAGCATATTACAGCCATTGTGCTACCAACGGTTAGTGGATATCACCCAGCGAAGTACATCGCCACATCGAGTTGGAATATCCCAGAAAACCTCCAGTTGGCAGATCCAACATTTTTTAAGCCCCAAGCAATTGACCTGCTACTGGGAGCAGAATTACATTTGGAGCTATTAAACCCAGGCCAAATCAAACTTCACGATGATCTTCCACTCCTTCAAGATACCAAACTAGGATGGATATTCGCAGGAAGAGTCCCAACAGAAGCTCCTAACTCATACGAGTGCAACATAGCCACACAACCTTCCATCACTACTTTAGATCGCCAGGTGAGACAGTTCTGGGAGATGGAACAGTATGATGGCCCCTCTAATCGCATGACCAAGGAAGAGCATGATTGCGAAGAACATTTCCAAGATACGTTCCAACGTGCTCCAGATGGCCGCTTCATTGTCAGATTACCTTTTCGGCAGCCATCTACTGATCTCGGAGAGTCTCAACCTATGGCCACGAAACGCTTCCTGGCCCTGGAAAGAAAGCTGCAGAAGAATCCTGACTTGAAGAAGCAGTACAGCGACTTTATTCACGAATATGAGACACTAGGGCACATGCAACAAATCGCATACGAGGAAATTCCACCCACACACTATTTCCTACCCCATCATGCGGTCATGAAGCCTGACAGCTCAACGACTAAGCTGAGAGTAGTTTTTGATGCCTCAGCTAAGACGACGTCAGGAAATTCCTTAAACAATCTCTTGATGGTCGGACCAACCGTGCAATCGGACTTATTCAAAATACTCTTACGATTTCGTATGCATAGATATGTGTTCACCGCCGACATCAACAAAATGTACCGGCAAATCGAGGTGGACCTTAAGGACAGGCGGTTTCAGCTGATCATCTGGCGAGACAAAAAAGAGGATTCGTTGCAGTTCTATCGACTAAACACCATCACCTATGGAACAGCATCAGCCCCATTTTTGGCAACAAGATGCCTGAAGCAATTAGCCCTCAACGGAGACGACACCGCACCCGAGGCATCAAAGGCAATAATTAACGACACTTACGTGGATGACATTCTAACCGGCACCGATTCCATGCAAGACATCCTCAATCTAAAGGGACAGTTAATCTCATTGCTGAAACAAGGTCACTTCGAGCTGAGAAAGTTCTGTTCCAACCATCCGGAGATTTTGAGAGACATCCCAGAAGATCACAAGGAAAAAATGCTCGTTATCCACGAGACCGAAGTCATCAAGGCCTTAGGAATGATTTGGCAGCCCAAAGAGGATGTATTTCAATGGCAGGTATCTCAAGACAGCAGTATGAGAATCAACAAGCGGACGGTACTATCGGATGTAGCTCGAATCTTTGATCCCCTCGGATTAATTGGTCCGGTGACCTTGTTAGGAAAACTGTTCATCCAAGAGCTCTGGAAGGGAGGGGTATCTTGGGATGAAGAACTTCCTGCAACTACCCAAGAAAAATGGAGAAGCTTCAAGAGAGGACTAGCTGCACTGAGAGAATTAAAGGTACCAAGGCACGTAAAATTTTCCTGTGCAACAGACGTCCAGTTGCATGCCTTCTCAGACAGCAGCGAAGCAGCGTATGGAGCTTGTTGCTACATCAGATCGACGAATCAAATAAACCAAGCCAGGGTAAGGTTGTTGTGTGCCAAATCAAGGCTCGCTCCCCTTCAAACGACAACGTTAGCCAGATTAGAGCTCTGTGCGGCGGTATTGATGGTAGAGCTGGTAGAACGCGTGCTGCAGTGCCTTCCTACTCAGCCATCTCAAGTTTGTTATTACACCGACTCAACGACAGTACTCCACTGGATCTCAGCTCCTTCTTACACCTGGAACACGTATGTGGCTAACCGAGTCGCTAAAATACAAGGATTAACACAAGTTGAACAATGGAGACACATTGAGGGCTCTACCAACCCAGCTGACATCATCTCACGTGGGATGTCACCCGAAGCATTAGTCCAATCAACATTATGGCTGAGAGGACCACTATTTCTAACAGAAGGAAATTTACCGAAAGCAGGTTTTCAGCCTTCTACTGATGTGCCAGAACGCCGAATTATGAAATCAGTATTATCAGTTGCAGCTCCCGATGACTTATTTTCCACCATCAGACATGGTAACTCATTTACACGGTTACAAAGGATCCTAGCATATTGCATAAGAGCTCTCAACAATGGCAAGCGACCAAAGAAGCTTTGGCCCACTGGCGCACCAACCACTACAGAATTAGACCAGGCTTTAAATGCCATCATAAGAGTTGCGCAACGATCAGCCTTTTCCAAGGAGCTTAAGTTGCTAAAGGCTGGCAAGAGTCTAGACAATAACAACCCTTTGAAACCGCTTAGCGTTTTTCTTGATCAGACAACTGGTCTAATCAGAGTAGGGGGACGATTAAAACAGTCTGACCTAGAAGAAGAAGCAAAGAACCAGTTTCTCCTACCCAAGAGCCTGGTAACTAACATGCTTTTTAATCATTTGCACCACAAACATATGCATGCTGGACCACAAACATTGTTGGCCATTGTAAGGCAACGATTTTGGGTAATCGATGGCAGACGAATTGCTCAGCGAACTGTGCAGCAATGTGTCCGATGTTTCCACTGCAAGCCTCGAGCCGCGGAACAAGTCATGGGACATCTACCAGAAGAAAGAGTTAGACCATCACGTCCATTTCACACAACCGGAGTCGATTTCTGTGGCCCAGTGGACATATACTACAAACTGAGGGGCAAAACACCGACCAAGGCTTATATTGCAGTATTTATATGTTTTACGACAAGGGCTGTACACTTAGAGTTGGTCAGCGACTTAAGTGGACTCTCATTTTTAAACTGCTTAAAAAGATTCATTGCGCGGAGAGGACTATGCGCTAAAATCTTCTGCGACAACGCTACCAATTTCGTTGGAGCGAGGTCAGAGCTACTGGAACTTCGAGAAGCCTTTGACTCTCAAGAACTGCAAACAGCAGTATCCCATCTGTGTGCCGAGAATCACATCGAGTGGAAACCAATACCTCCTAGGTCTCCTCATTTTGGAGGACTTTGGGAGGCAGCAGTAAAATCGGCAAAATACCATCTCGTGCGCCAAGCAGGACGGGCCCATCTAACATACGAGGAACTGCACACTCTCATCTCACAAATTGAGGCCATACTGAACTCGCGGCCACTGACTCCGATGTCAAGTGATCCTAATGATCTGGAAGCACTGACACCAGGACATTTTCTAATTGGAGCCCCCTTAACATCATTTGCAGAACCCGATACCAGCGATGAAAACTTCAATAGGCTCAGTAGATTTCAGCGGCTGCAAAGTATCCAACAATCTTTCTGGAAAAGATGGTCTCGGGAATACATCCAAGAGCTGCAGAGAAAACAGAAGTGGAAGACTGAGAAAGGGGATCTACAGCGCGGAACTTTAGTCTTGATAAAGGACAGCAATCTCCCTCCATTAAAATGGCCTCTAGGTCGGATTTTAGAGACCTATGAGGGCCCAGACAAGCATGCCAGAGTCGCTACTGTAAAAACAGCTACAGGCTGCTACAAAAGAGCTGTTAGCAATCTATGTCCCTTACCACTAGAAGACTCGCCGAGCAATAAGGACAACACTGGACCAATAACATGTACGGCCACCCTCACCACGCCTAGTGAAGAGACGAATATTAAAGAGAGAGTTAACCATCCAGTGCGCCATTTCACAAGACCAACGTACAAACCACCACGTCATCCAGACAAGGGCAGATTTCTGCCAATTCAAAAGTGGAGTAATGATGCTTCCATCACAGACAGCAAACCAAGTAACCAATGCCTTCAATCTGATGGCCATGCAAACCTACATAACAACCTCACATGTTCAGCGGACCCAACAGTCAATTTTAGAGGTGTTAACGGATACCCATCACGGAAAACTAAATCCGTTGCTAGTTACACCAGACCAGCTAAGAGACAAACTCAAGCAAATAAGGAACAACTTGCGCCCTCTCTTAGATTGCCTGCCGCACAAGATGATATCCTGCAGTTTTACAATCTTATCGACATTCAAGGACGGCCAACTAAGGAACACATCATCTTCAAAATTACCATACCATTGATAGCCATGGAAGATTTCGAGCTCTTGAAAGTAGTTCCTGTACCAGTTCCACACAACCATTCTTTCGTTGCGGTTCAACCGTCATCATCATTCCTGATTACCAACCTTCATCGGGACGAATACTGTCCACTACAGGATTTATCAGCATGTATCTTAATCAATGGCGAAAGACACCTGTGCAAACACGCACAACCAGTTCACAGACGCAGCTCCAACGTTACCGTCTGTGAAATCGAACTCTTGAATCACCTCGCACATCCACCTACTTGCAAGGTGGCAGATGTCGGCCCAGGACCACATTGGATTCCTCTACACAACTCGAACCAATGGGTTTATGTTATGGAGGAACCCACAACAGCGAATGTGGTGTGCAAGGACAAGGTACACCAAATCAATTTAGAAGGTTCAGGAATACTGCAGCTGTTGGATGACTGCATTATTAAGCAACCCCACCTAACAATTAGAAGCCATACCGTAGCACACACGACTACAGCTCTGTCATTTTTGCCAATAAGCAACTTAACAATACCAGTTAACCTGTCGCAACCAGCGATCATTCCAAAGTTGGACGACAACTACCATCCTCAACTAGCGGATCTAGAGTTGCTCAAGAGTCAGGTAGACCTGCTGCAAAGGGAAGAGAAAGGGATTCATCTAGAACCACAGGAAATACATCAGTTCACCATAGCATACATCGCTCTGTTATCAATAATATCGATCATAGCGTGGTTTATCCTACGACAGTATTGCAAGTGGAAATCCTCTAACCACCACAGCAATACCACAGCAGCACCGGTACCAAAACCACGAACACTAATCCATCAGGAGGAAGATGCATCCAGCCTTGAGGTCAATTGCAGTTCCTAAACGTTGCTAAGGTTTAGTTGTTGAAGGCTACTAGCTTCAAGGAGGGGGGGATGTTCAAACCCTCACAAAAATCATCGCCATAATTCTCAGCGCGAAAATATTCTGCATCAGCATAATCACGTTCATGGTCACTGTATGATTCAGGTTGAATAAAATGAAACTGAATGGGTTTGTCGAAGACCGCACAACTTCAACAATTTGGAGCGGTTTTATGCACAGAAAGACTCAATGGATTTACTCTTTAAGTTATTTATTCCAACTGCCAGGTACTCTTATCAGCTACATATTTATACATAAATTGATTGCTTAATTAGCAATAATAAAGTTGTTGCACCAGAATGCGTGAATCAAGAGTTCATTCGCCAATTTTTATGTTCATTAATTGTTATTGCTGACATTGCAGCAAAGCGCATTCACCTCATGACTGAGAATGAATCGACCCGTGCAGGTGAATGAGCTTTTGATTCAGCATTTTACATGTGATGATTGATATATTGACAATTGAGAACGAACGTGAAAATTTAAGCAATTTTGACTAAATCTTAATGATACGTATGATGGATTTATATGTGCTGCGCACATTCTCCTCCGTCGAAATTGAGTGACGATATATCGCAAGAAAAGGTGTCTTCCTTAATTTGCTGTGACCTTCTAGGAGCTGGATGCGGACGCTTGTTCCTCAGTGTATTTCTCTGAATCCTTAGAACCCCTTGCTTCTTACACCTCCAGTATACCAGTATGAGGATGACAATGGTAACCAGCGTATACATGCTGAAGTAATGATGTAGGTGATGGTGGTTTAGGGTGGGCAGATTGTTGATATGCTGCTGCTGCTCCTTGAGTGCGCCGCGTAATTCGTCTAGATCCAAGTTGTCCACCTCATTGACGATCTGTGGTGCGAAGGATACATTTCCTTCCCTCATCTTGTAGGTTAGATTAAGATGCGCAGAGATGACTTCTGTTTCAGGTATGAATGATGTTCTGAGCCTTCCCGTGACCTTGTTGTCGGCTTGTACAGACAGCGTTGGGTGATTGATCATGCAAGTTGGTTGAAGTTGGATAATACCAGATTCACTTAGTGTCAGCGGATGAACAGCTTCACCACAAATGATATCGAAATGAGTTTCGTCATCCATGATGAATATCCATGTACTTGGTGCACTTAGCCTTATGAACATCTTCTTCGGATCCGTACTTCTGAGGCGGCAGTAGGGTGATAGTTGTTTTTGGTTGCTTAGTAGACTGATTTCACAGCGGCTTTGATTGGAGCTTGTGGTGAAGATTGGCTGTTTCAGATGGCAGGTTAACTGATGCATCGTAGTTGGTTGACATGCACTTAGATCCTGCTCATTCATAGGACTGAAACGGTCTCTGTGATGATTTACAGCTAAATAAGCATTTGACAACTGGATAGAAATAAATTTGTCGGAGCGATGTACAGGAATCGGTATTAACTTGTATAAACGATATGACTCCGTTTTTAATAATGGAATTCGAATGTCAAATAATACCCTTGTTTCTGTTATTCTCATTCTCATATGCATTGTGTTATAGATTTCTAATAATGAGGATGATCTGCCTTCTCCAGGCAATCTTACGTCCTGCGGTAGGTGCTCTCGGATGAATTTTATTTGTTCGGTGAGCTGCGATGGTGTCAGTAGCAATGTGTTGATTCGGCCGTGTTTGGTATCTGTTACAATCGATAGGATGTTCCTTTGTATCTGCTGGAAGCTCATTATGTTTAGTGTACTTAGAATGGCAGCAGTAGTGAACGTTTGAGACACCATGAGCTTTTGTTGTGACTCATTCATAGAATTAGTAATTGCTTCGAAATGACGTTCAACTGCGTGGAACTGATTTTGTATGGTATCGTGATTTTTCTTAAGCACATTTAGGGAACTCTCTGCAATAGAAGTTTGGTTCCTCAAGAGTTCGCGAAGAAGTGTTTCATTTTCATTTATACTATTGATTTGTTCTTCAAGGTTTTTAGCGTACTCCTGGTCCAGAATTCCGAATAATTTATTTGCTATGGTTCCAACTATTTCTAATGGGGCTCTCTTACTTCGAGTGCTTCTCTTCTCATTTTGCTGATAGAGTACTTCATTTATGTGTTCTGATTCCAGAATGTGGTGGTGTAGTTGCACAATTGTGGCACTACATAACTGTTGAGATGTATCTTCCTTTATCGTCCCATTGCATAGTTCTGAGAGTCTTCTTACTGATTTTTTCAGGCCAGTGAATTCCTTCCAATATGTGGAAAGGTCGTAATAGACCAGTAGGTTCCATTCGCTTGTGTATAAGTTCAGTTGTCCTACGTCATCGAAGTAGATCCCTTCTTGACCCTTGAATCGTGTTATGTTGTACGGCGACTGTGCATCCTCCCCACCAACTATGAGGAAGAATAACGCCAAAATCATCAAGTAGGCGATGCTGTTTGTGTTGATACTTCTTGCGGGAGCTGATGTCGACGTTCCTTTGTTGCGTTTTGGCTGCTTTTCGTAGTGTTGTGTTAAGGACTCTTGGCTCGACCTTTTTCGCGTGTCCTGCTTCGCTGGTCGTTGATTTATATTGCCACTGTCATGTGGTTCTTGGGTCGCATTGTTATGTCCGTCATCTTGCTCTGTAGGCGATGTTGTGACTTCCACATCAACATTTGCTTCCTTCTTGTTATCGCTTACTGGAAGCAATGAGAGCTTAGTTATCGGCCTACGCATTTTGCCATTTTTAGTCTGTAACGTCACGACTCTCGTTAATCCATCTGCACCTGGATGTATCTCTATCACTCGACCCAACGCCCAACGAGATGGCGGCAGCTGCTCGTCTTTAATGAGAACGAGATTCCCTTCTGTTATAGAGGGATTTTCTTTGGTCCACTTGGGTCGGTACTGAAGACGTCCAATGTATTCAATAGACCATTTCCTCCAAAAGTCTTGATGCATTCGTTGGATATGATCCCACTTTGTCAACAAGCTTGGCTTGTCATCCACGTGATTTCGGTCAGGCACAGTGAGTAGTGGTGATCCAGTGAGAAAGTGACCTGGCGTGAGGACATCTAAGCTTTCTGGATCCTCAGTTAGTGGGCATAGCGGGCGTGAGTTTAAGCACGCTTCAATTTGCGTCATCAACGTGCACATTTCTTCGTAAGTCAGTCTCGCTTCTCCTACCACTCTTCGCATATGATGCTTGATTGATTTTACGCCAGCCTCCCATAAACCTCCAAAATGTGGAGATGCCGGTGGAATAAAGTGCCATTGAGTTCGTGTTTCTTGTAGAGCTTGGTTGACATCGGATTTGTAGGACTGTTGTTTATGGAGGTCAGTGATTACCTTACTCGCCCCCACGAAGTTTGTGGCGTTATCACTGTAGAGATGAGCTACTGGTCCTCTTCTGCTTACTAATCGTCTGAAGGCAGCAATGAATGCAGCAGAAGTCAGTTCGGTTACTATTTCTATATGTATTGCCTTTGTAGTTAGGCAGATGAAGATTGCGATGTAGCCCTTGCGTGTTTTCTGTCCTCGTGCCCTATCAAGTAATAAATCAAAGGGTCCAGCATAATCAACTCCACAATGTGTGAATGGTGGACTAGTAATGACCCTGGCCTTTGGTAGCATGCCCATCATTTGTTGTGACATTTGCGCTTTATAACGGTGACAAATGACGCACTTATGAATGTGTCCCTTTACTGCCTTGGGTCCATTAAGAATCCAAAATCTTTGCCTTACCAACTGGTGGGTTAATGAATTTCCTCCATGAAGCGAATCCTTGTGAGCTTTATTGATTATGAGATCTGTCAGCTCGCTCTTATATGGTAATATTATTGGGTGTTTTCCATCGTATGATAACTGTGCATTTTCTAGACGACCTCCAACCCTGAGTATTCCATCCTTGTCGATGAATGGGGTTAGACTTAGTATTCGGCTGTGCTTAAGAAGTTCCTTCTTCTTCAACAGTCTCGTTATGTCGTCCTTGAAGTGTGATTCTTGGGTAACCCTTATCAACAATAGTAGAGCGGCGTCAATTTCTCTGATTGTAAGTGGAGCGACAATTCTTAGTGCTCTTTGCGTTTTTATATTTGCAACGAAGCGTGTACAATATGCTATTATACGTTGAAGTTTACTTAGGGATGAGTATTTCTTCATTAGTGCCTCTAACATATTTTCGCTATCTGTAGTTATCGTGGTTACCGTTATATTTTTTACTTCCAAGTCCGTTTGTGGTAATTTCGTTGACGGGAATTCAATTTTCTGTTCTTTTAGCCACTGCGGTCCCTCCCACCAGATCTTGTAGTCGTTCAGGAGGGCGGGATAGATACCTCGCGATGCCACATCTGCAGGATTTTCTTGTGATTTCACATGGAACCATTTGTTGCTATCGGTCAGTGCTTGAATTTCAGCCACTCTGTTTCCTACGAATGTTTTCCATTTATGTGGGTCTTCCCGTATCCATGCAAGAACAATTGTGGAATCGGTCCATGCGAAGTATGAAATATTTTCGATTTCTAAGCTGTCTCTAGCCTCCTTCAGTAAATTCGCTAGGAGTGTTGCACCGCATAGTTCCAGTCTTGGCAGTGAGAGCTTGGATTCGAGTGGGGCAACCTTCGTTTTTGCAGTGAGTAGAGTTGATGAGACCTTTCTCCCTTGTATGACTCGAATGTAGACGGCTGCACTATATGCTCTCTCAGATGCATCTGAGAAGCCATGTAGCTCACATGCTCCATTTCTTCCTGTGTATCCAACCCACCTAGGAATTTCAGTTCGTTGCAGAATTGGTAATTCGTCCAGTATTCTGCTCCATTTTTGCACTATATTCTGTGGTAGATTCTCGTCCCAGGAGGATTTCTGGATCCAAATGTCTTGTAGCAAGAGTTTTATTTTGATGGTTACTGGGGAAATGAGCCCAATTGGGTCAAAGATTTTTGCCGCCTCGGATAATATATTGCGCTTTGTTGCTGCACGCTCTGGATGTATGGTGATTTGCATCCTGAATCTGTCCGTGGTTGGGTTCCAGTATACTCCCAACGCTTTAATTGTCCTTTCCTTATCGAAGTCACGATCGGTTGCGGCTTCTCGCAAGTCCCATGGGATTTGCGTCATCAGGTTTCTATTGTTGCTTGACCATTTTCTTAGCTTGAAGCCACCACCATCAAGCAGTTTGATCAATTGATCGCTTGCAATAGTTGCTTCCTCTAGTGAGTTTCCTCCAGACACAACATCATCAACGTATGTGTCGTGTAATATTATATGAGATGCTCTAGGATACTTGTTTTCGTCATCCTTGGCCAACTGCTGAAGAGTACGAATCGCTAGATATGGCGCTGAAGCGGTTCCGTACGTGACGGTTGTCAATTTGTATTCACGAATCGGGTCTTTGGGCGATTCTCTCCACAGTATTCGTTGGTAGCTTTGATCACGAACATCGATCATGATTTGGCGGTACATCTTTTCGATGTCTGCGGTAAAAACAATTTTATGTTTTCTCCATCTAAGCAGGATGGACAGTAGTTTTTGCTGTATTTGTGGGCCGACCATCATGAGTTCGTTCAGGCTCTTCGTATTATTCCGTTTGGCTGAGGCATCAAATACCACTCTCAGTTTTGTTGTTGTGCTGTCTTGCTTGAGCACGGCATGGTGTGGCAAGTAGTATTTCCCCTCCAGAGTGTCTTCAGTTGGTACCATGTGTCCTAGACGTAGGTATTCGGCAATGAAGTCCTTATACATGACTTCAAATGTGTGGTTATTTTTAAATTTCCGTTCCATTTGGAATAGTCGTACAAGGGCTAATTCTCTTGTTCTGTGTAGATTCTCCGCTTCGTCAGGATTTTCTCGGAATGGAATTCTGACTGTATATCGACCGTCAGAACTTCGTCTATGTGTCGTTCTGAAGTGTGTTTCACAAGCAATCTCCTCGCTTGTCATGATTGGCTCGCGCTGGAGTTCCTCCACCTCCCAAAATTTGCGAAGGTCCTTGCTGATATCTACTTCCGCTATCATGCATTGAATCTTTGTATCGTTTCTAATCTTTGTCTGAACTTCACCAGATAGAATCCAACCCAGTTTCGTCTGTTGTGCGACTGGAGCTCCAGGGGGACCGAGTAGAACTTTGTCCGTTAGGATCTTTCCTAACACGTCAGCTCCAAGGAGTACATCAATTCGTCCTGGTGTGTCGAAATGAGGATCTGCTAGTATTAAATCTCGTGTATGTTCCCATACATTCGGTGTTACTTTCTCTGAGGGTAGAATTCTAGTTAACTTCTTGAGTATAATTGCAGTTGTTACAAGCTCAAACGTTGAGGCGAATCTTGGTTTTATTGTTAATTCTACGCAGGCGCGCATGGTTCCTAACTCTATTTCTCCAACCCCAGTCAGGACTCTATGAGTTCTTAATTTTGGCAATTTCAGTCTCTGTGCTGCGTCTTCGGTTATGAAGCTGCCTTGAGATCCTTGGTCTATGAGTGCTCTTAATGCGACGACATGACCATTTTTTGTAGTTGTATGAATGACTGCTGTAGGAAGCATCACCGTGCATTGTCCATTGATTTCTGCTATGTACGTACTGACTTCAGTAGAGTTTGATGGTTGGCTTTTGTTATTAACTAGTTTATCGGCTTCAGTCGGAGCGTTTGTTGAGGTTGAATGTAGAAGTGTATGATGTTTCTTCTTACAGATTTTGCATAGTCTCCAGCTTTTACATGTATTCGTCACATGTCCCTTGACCAAGCAGTTGGTACATAGACTTGATTTTCGAACTGCATCATATTTTTGTTGGATCGGCATTTTTGCGAATTTCTCACAGGAGTATATTTTGTGATTTGCCTTGCAGATTGGACACAGAGTTTGCATTGCGATGGAGCCATGATGGATTTTTAAATCTTTGCTCTTCCAGGGAGCAACTCTTTGTTTGGTTGAACCTTGTTTCAAGTTCTCGGTAGGGTTGATTACTTCTAAAGTATAGAACCGTCTCTCCAAGAATTCTATAAATTTGCTTACGCTCTCTACTTCTCTTGGATTTTGTAGTGACTGTTCATAGAGATTACGGCTTTCCTTGTCTAGCTTCTGTGTCAGTAGGAATACTATCAGTGGATCCCAATTTGATGTATCAATCCCAAGGTTCTTGAGTGCTTGCAAACACTCTGTTGTAGTATCATGAAGTCTTTTCAGCCCCTGGTGTGATTCGATGTTGAGAGTTGGTTGATTGAGGAGAAAGCGTAGTTGAGCATTTACTAGTGCCCTTTCGTTTTGGTATCGTTTGTTGAGGATATTCCAGGCGGTTTCAAAATTTTCCTGTGTGATTTGTAGATGATTGACTAATTCACTTGGTTCACCCATCAGATTTGCCTTTAAGTAGAAGAGTTTCTCCGTCTTACTCAAGTTCTCGTCATTGTGAATTAATTCTGTAAAGATGTTCTTGAATGTTGGCCATTTCAAGTAGTCTCCGTCAAATGTTGGGACGTTTATTGGTTGGATTTTCATTTTATGCTTTCTTTGATTTCCCCAAACGTTATCATTGCATACTTGTGTTGGCGCTGAAGTTGTTTGATTGTCCAATCGCTCTTGAATTTTTATCTGAATACTTTGGTAGGATTCCTCCGTCTTGGCGAATACATTATTCTCAAAGTACGCGTCACTGAATGTTTCCATGCCCATTATTTCTGTGTGTATATCGACAACACGTTCCCAGTAATCATTTATAAGTTTCGCCTTCTGTATGTAGTACGCTGTTGACATAGGCGATGTGATATCGTTTTCGGTTTTTTGTATCACCCTTTTGAGAGAGTCGATCATGGCATTCTGTCTTTTTATTCTCCTTAGTTGATCTTCAACCATTCCTGATGTTTGCTTTTTCTGGATAGCCTTTCCAAGTGCATCTTCCATCAATTCCCGGGTTTGATCAAAGGTGCTCTCTATTTTGGCGTAGTAGTTTTCGGAAAAATATTTGTGGTCTGGATGTGCCTCTTTGAACTGCTCCAGTTCGCCGTGTTGACTTTCAAATTCAGCCCATGCTCTTTGTAGTGCTTGCAGACGGGTTTCCACATATTCCTTGGTTTTCCGGGACTGTGAGTCCTTCCGGAAGTTGTTATATAATTTTTGGATGTTCTTTGATGTAGCGCTTTGTAGAGTTATTAGCTTCTCCATGGTTGTGCACTAAAGGTGTGGATTGATATAGCTGAAATTAACGAGGATTTTCCTCACTTTTATTACTTTACAGAGCCTCAAGACACGTTGTTCTAGAGGATGTTTTTTTAGTTATATTGCCTCAAGACACGATGTTCTAGAGGAATTTTTGTTTATTCTAAAGACACTTGGTTCTTTAGAATTTTACTTTTTCGCTCGAAGGACCAAATGTATGATTCAGGTTGAATAAAATGAAACTGAATGGGTTTGTCGAAGACCGCACAACTTCAACAATTTGGAGCGGTTTTATGCACAGAAAGACTCAATGGATTTACTCTTTAAGTTATTTATTCCAACTGCCAGGTACTCTTATCAGCTACATATTTATACATAAATTGATTGCTTAATTAGCAATAATAAAGTTGTTGCACCAGAATGCGTGAATCAAGAGTTCATTCGCCAATTTTTATGTTCATTAATTGTTATTGCTGACATTGCAGCAAAGCGCATTCACCTCATGACTGAGAATGAATCGACCCGTGCAGGTGAATGAGCTTTTGATTCAGCATTTTACATGTGATGATTGATATATTGACAATTGAGAACGAACGTGAAAATTTAAGCAATTTTGACTAAATCTTAATGATACGTATGATGGATTTATATGTGCTGCGCACAGTCACTGTGATGATCTGTAGGATCATCTTCATAATTCTCGGCGCAAGGGTGTTCTGATCAGCATAATCACGTTCATGGTCACTATGATGATCTGCAGGTAGTGGCGTTTGATAATTATCTTGTATCACGTTCATGGTCACTGTGCTGATCTGTGGGTGGTGTCGTTTGATAAGCACCTACGGATCATCGTGGTGACCGTGAGACAATTATGCTGATGCCGAGGATTTTGTCTAGAGAAAAATATTTATATCTTTGTATAAAAATTATTCTATGTAATTATAAATGTAGTAGTTTTGTTTTTCCCTATAAATAGGGAAATTTTGAATGAATAAAGTCAGTCTATTATTGACCCAAAACCGTGTTTGTAACACTTTCAACATGGGTCGCTGAAGAACACCGGAGACGTGCAGGCAGGCTAAGATGGTGCTTACGTTGCCGATTGCCGCAGCCAGAAGAAGGATCCTGCATATGCAAAGGAGAACCCTCAGATGGTTGGTGGCACTGATTACAGGACACGGATGTTTCAGGTATCACCTAAAAAGAATGGGAATTCTGGAGGATGACACCTGTCGGATGTGCCTGGAAGAACCTGAGACGGCCACACACATAGTGTGTCACTGTCCGGCGGTGGCGAGTAAAAGGGCTGCCATAACTGAACTCCATTGGATGGAGGACATGAGGCAGACTCCCTTCAATCAGTTGCTCGCGATAACTAGGGGAGTCGAAGCAAGGGAGCAATGGGACAACTCACTGCAACCCCAATAAGATGACTCTAGGTAGAGGGAAGAAAAGGGACCCGCAAACAGTGGTCTGATTCGATATCCCTCGAAAATTTATAAATAATAAGATAAAGCAGGTGGAAAGAGGTAGGATCACCGGTGGAGTCCCAGCACGTAATACTGCAGTAATAATAAAAGCTAAGTAATATTGCTAATTGGAATTTTTTTTATATATTATATTACGGCATAACCATATATACATATATAACGTTTTAAAATATATTGTCAATATTTTTTTTGTCCTGATGCACTTTGTTTTATTATTTGAAATCGAGTCAGATCGTTTCCCTTCCTTAATCTAGTTTTTTTTTGGATTTTTTTCTTATTGATGTTTCCGGTTCGTGGACCATAAAGGTAGAAACAGAATGGCACGGCGACCGTGGCGGAGTCCGCCGCTCAGAGAGTTTCCCATACATTTAAGCCCGGGTCACACCGAACGCGGCGCGGCGCGGGGCGGTGCGACACGGTGGAGCGCAAAAAGACGCCGTAAGGCGTCTGATTCACATTGGACGCGGCGCGGCGCGACATATTCTCCATTACAGACCTTGTTTTCATTCAAGAAATAATAATGAAATGTGATATTCACCGCTGGCGGCGACGGCAAAATTTGGTTTTGAGTAATCATGAATTTTGCCGCGCGACGGAATTTATCCTCGCCGTCCCGCGCCGCTTCTGGTGTGAATAACAGATTCATTTTTCGTGTAGAAATCGCTTAACGGCATTCGCGTCGCGCCGCGCCGCGTTCAGTGTGACCGGGCCTTTAATTTCTCCCCAGGCGGCGCGGACAAATTAAATGTATGGGAAACTCTCTGAGCGGCGGACTCCGCCTCGGTCTCCGTGCCATTCTGTTTCTACCTTTATAACCACGTGGCGCCCTTCCAAATAACATACGTGTGCCCACCCCAACCGATGAGTTGCCGGCATTTACGTGGACGTAATTTAGCACGTAACACTTTGCCGCCCAATTTTTTTTAGTTGGTTACCACATTTTGTTTTTTTTGTTGTTTAATTTTTTTTGGCAATACAAAATAATATTTTCCTTATTTTAAATTATTGGGTGAAAATTGTCGTAGAAACGTCATAAAATATTCGAACATTTTGGAAAAAAATCGCACCTCCCATAGTGAATAAAAATTCACTCAGTCAAGGGGCGGTGATCTCAAGGCGAATGAACGTAGCGAATGTTGCTCTGAGTAGTTGCGGAGGAGATAGCAACAAGTTACGGAAAAAAAGCGCGAGAGGCAAGTGTTGCGAAAGAATTGGGGTGCAAAGCCACAAGATGATAGGTAACCTCGTGGGTTATAAAAGTGATTATTGATACGGTTACTTACCATTGTTTATGCTGCGATCCTCCATCCATAGATAATCCAAGATTTCATAATTTTGTTTTCCCCTTTAGGTGAATCGATTTCCTTAGATTTTGTTTCTGTTATTTCGTCATAATATTAGTATTTCACATATCATTTTTTACAGCACCTTTTCTTAGTATTTCACATATCATTTTTTTTCACAGCACCTTTTCTTAGTATTTCACATATCATTTTTTTTCACAGCACCTTTTCTTATTTAATTTTTTTATTTCACTAGATTTTTAACAGCACCTTTTTTTTAATAATTTAATCCATATTTCACTTATTCGGTCGTTTTATTCGCCTGTGGCACGCTGACCACTATACGCGCACGCGATAAACACTGATCGTACGATAGGACCGGCGATTGGATCAATGGTTTTCAATGAACCTCAATGAGAGCGAATTGAGGAGAATTACGAATCTCTGGACGGGAGAGGAATTCATTTATGAAAATCAATCGGCAGTTCACTCGTCCAATATTAGTTATTAGCACTAGCAAAGTTGGAATTCATCGGGCATTGTTAGATTTTGACCCAGTCACCCAATTTTTATTTACTTTTTTTCTGGTTGTGGATTTCGGGTGCATTATTCGTTGTCAGATGTTGGCTGACATTGATTTTGTTTTTCTTTTGGGCGAAACGGAGAAGGACATGAAATATGGAAATTAATCGGCTAAACCAAGAGGAATTAGGGTATGAGATGGCCATCAGGGGGCTGCCTATTGGTAAAGTGGACGATATCAGGACTGCGTTACGGGCAGCATGGAAGGTTGAAAAGGAATGCGGTCCAACCCTAATAGAACCGTATCCCTATACATATGAGGAAGATTTACAGGCGCTACGGAAAAAGTTAGCTGAGATAAACCTTCTCTATGGATCCTTCCATGGGGATGGGGATTCCGGCGAATTTAAAAAATTATTTACCAAAATCGAGTGGGCCCTAGCAAGGATGGGCCGAATGCAGACGAAAGACGAAGACCAAAAGAAAGAAAAAACAGGTATCAGAGCGGAATTAATTGTGCTCTTGGGTTCGCTCCAAATTAAAGCGGACGGGGAGGATCGCTAGGACGACTCTTCAGATACTGCCGCGGAGCTGTCCATTCCAGCCACAGTCCATAAATGGGGAATCCGATTTTCAGGAGAGCAGGGCCAATCGGTAAATTCGTTCTTAGAAAGAGTTAATGAGATGGCCGAAGCGCGCGCCATTAACAAAGGGCAGCTGTATCGTGCCGCCCTGGACTTGTTCAGTGACCGAGCACTGATCTGGTATAGGGCGTAAAAGGACTCATGTTATTCCTGGAATGACCTAGTCAGGGAATTAAAGAAAGAATTCCTACCACCAGATTATGATGACCGGTTGTTGGAAGAAATACGCAGGAGGACGCAGGGAAAGGATGAAGTGATCGGACTGTACGTGGCGACCATGAAAAATATGTTCTCCCGGCTGAGCGACCCCCTTTCCGAGGACCAACAAATGAAAATCTTGAAGAGGAACATCCACCCCTTTTTTATCAGACTCAAATTGGGCTGATGGAAGTGGACTCCATAAGCCGCCTGGTACAGCTGGGACGTCAACTTGAAGCCGGACCTCAGCAGAAGCTTTTATTCCACCTCTGTCAAGGCGTAATCACACCTTACTAGAACCAGACCTGGCATATGTGTCGAGTGTACCGCAGGGTATCTCGGCTGTTCAACTTAATAATGATAGGGCGACAACAGGTAGGAAGTGTTTTAGGTGTGGTCGTACAGGACATCTAGCGAGACAATGCCAAGGGAGGAGATGCTTCGGATGTTGAACCTCGGGCACCATTCGACCGCAATGCCCGAGACGCAACCAGAGAACAGAGGCAGGGACACCAGGAGATCAACAGCACAGACCAGAATCGGGAAACGACCAGGGAGCCCGAGCCTAAACGGCGGGTCGGGTAGTCCCAGTGCCGCCGTGGAGTATGGTAAGAGCATCGAGTCGTCGTCGGTAGAAGATGGAGAGGTACACTACATATTCATGGATTATCTTTTACATACAAGTGAGAACGATACGCGACCCCACCTTATGGTGGAAGTGTTCGGGGTAAAATTCCGTGCGCTACTAGACTCAGGGGCGACGAAGACTGTCATAAGCGGACCAGGCTGGGAAAAGTTGAGACTGATGGATTTGAAGATCAGGGCGGAAAATAAATCAGCAAGGTTGGCAAATGGGACACCTGTGGAGATTGTAGGAGTTGTAAACATCCCAATCGCATTGGAAGGCAAGATAAGGGTGAAAGAGGTGTTGATAATTCCGGAGCTACCACACTCTATAATACTAGGGATCGATTTTTGGAGGGAGATGCGCATCCTGACAGAATTTACGGACGATAAATGGCAGTTCGGCGATGTAGAAACGGAGGGGTACGTGAATGCGTTGGAAGGTAAATCGAAGCTATCACCGGGGCAGCAAGGAGAGTTGATGGAAGTAGTCGAGAAGGCAAAGGCTAAGATGGGAACCGAATTAGGTCGCACCAACAAGGTGGAGCACGCCATCGAAACCGAAGCGTCTCCCATTAAGCAGCGTTACTATCCTGTGTCACCCGCAATGCAGAAGATAATCAACGAGCAGCTAGACGAAATGCTTAAGGCAGGGGTAGTAGAACCATCTAATAGTGCTTGGTCTTCACCGGTAGTCTTGGTCAAAAGAAGGATGGGAAGTATCGGTTTTGTGTGGACTTCCGGAAATTAAACAAGGTAACCAAGAAGGACGCTTATCCTCTACCATTTGTGTCAGCCACTCTTGATAAGTTACGTGATGCGCTATACTTATCGTCATTGGACATTAAGTCTGCGTTCTGGCAAGTACCCATGGCAGAGAAATCCAAACAGTATACAGCTTTCACCATCCCGGGTAGAGGACTATTCCAGTTTAATAGGATGCCTTTTGGACTTTCGAATTCTTCAGCTACTTGGTAGCGCTTAATCGATAGGGTGTTAGCCGGAACATTAGATGACCGATTGTTCGTTTACCTGGAATACGTAATTATCGTGACTCAAACTTTTGAGGAGCATAAGGGAGTATTACAAGAGGTACTGGACAAACTTTGGCAGGCGTGCTTGGTGATAAATTTTGAGAAGTGTGAATTCTGTAGGGAAGAGCTGAAGTACCTGGGATATATAGTGGGAGAAAATGGATTACAGGTAGACCCGGAAAAGGTAAAGGGTATTTTAGACATGCCAACCCCAAAGTCAGTCCCCGAAGTAAGGAGATTTATAGGTATGGTGTCCCGGTATCGCCGATTTGTACCAAATTTCGCCACTCTGATTGCCCCAATTACGGAATTATTGAAAAAGGGTCGTAAGTTTGTATGGTCGCAGCAGTGCAGCAGTAGTAGTTATAACATCAAACTAATTCAGCAATTGAAAATTAATCGTATGTCATGTAATTTATATTACCAGTGCCTAGTATTTGCGCTGTAGTTGGATGTAGTAAGTGGGGTGAACGGGACAAAGTAAAATTTTTCAAATTTCCGAAAATTTATAAACCGAGAAAAGGGTATCATTTGTCAAAACTAAAGCAGGAAAACTGGTTAGCGGCTCTTAAACAAAAAGATTTAAAGGCGGGGATGTTTTCGTCGACTTTCCAGTTTTGGCATTTTTATTGCCCAAGTACCTACTGGATTCATCCAGCTTCGAAGTTTTTATATGCCTCCAAATCTTTAAAAGCTCTGAAACTTTCTCTGCTACAAGCACTTTGCCGATCTATTAAATATTGTACGATATCAAAATAATGCACATTTTTTGACAAAGCACTTCGAGAGAAATTCTTTTCATTTAATTTATACGGATACAGGCCATCGCAATATTTCCAATTTTACATGCATACCGATTTTGAAGACTACAATAAACAGAAACGAAAGCACTTAATCAAAAGGTTAACTGGTATTTAGATTTCATATTAAAAGTGTGAGCTGTTATTTCACATTTTATTTTCTAGAAACAACTAATATCTAGTTTTTTCCAATAAATATAATACCTACTCCACACTTTCCCTATTCATCTTGCCGGCCTGCCATCGTGTGTGTGCCTTGCGGCTCTCCAATACATTGGCATTTGATGACGTGTCAGAAAATGCGCTCTACAATAAGATGTGACACTCTCGACGTTTTCGCTTATCTATTTTTGACCTTCGTACCGTTATTTAAACGACCTTGCCGGAATTGTAAGAAATAGATAGCAATAGAAAACCCATTTGTAAGAAAAGGATGCAGTATGATGAGGAACAAAGTGGAAATTAAAACAATTTTTACAGGGTGTGCATATAATTTAATGAAATTTTTTGGTTTAAAATTAAATTTAATCACATAGGCAAGTCAAAAATGGCGAAATAAAAACTAAACCTGGGAATAAGAGCCAAAAGCTTAGTTTTTATTTCATTTTATGAAATTAATTATGCCGAATGTTTTCACTAAGTGGGAAATCTTTTAATGTATGATGGAAGGAAATCAACTTTTGGGGATTCAGTAAGGGCCAAAGCTGGTTCTGCAGGAAAAATTTACCTTTGGGGTATAATTAGAGCAAAGATGATTTTGTTGCCGAATCCTTTTTTGGGGGTTTAGTTACAGCAAAAGGTGGTTCTGTGGAAAAAAATTGCCTTTGGGGTTTTAGTTTGGGCAAAAGGTGGTTTAGTTGCCAAATCTATTTTTGGGGTTTTAGAAAGGGCAAAAGCTGGTTCTGCAGGAAAACATTGCCTGTGGGGGTATATGTATATAACCAAATAAAAGAATTAGTGAATTAATAGATTTCATACACGAAATACTACTGTCATGCACAACAGAAGGCCCAACTTTAATAAACAAAAATTGGGGTGAAATGACAATGATATTGAGCGGTGATTTTAGTGTAACTGGTGGACTTCTTAGATCATAAATTCAAATTGAAGCTGCATAATGATAAAATAATAGCAGCAAAATCTGGAATAACGATTGACGCTGTATTTTGTAGATATTTTAATGAACTTAAATCAGGAACTTTATATCCTACTTTAGTGATCACAAATCTATCATTTCTTTTTTTGATTGTGGTGAAGATTTGAATAAAAAAGAATAAATATATATTTTATACGAATTAATGAATATCTCATTATAATGAATGAGTTTAATTGTTCGTTTTCCCTACAAATTTCCCATTCGTCTGACCTTGATGTTTCACTTCTAACGTGCGTAGCGACCACGCATTCACTTGTTTAATTTACTTAAACGTCAATAACTTTTAAACAGACTAGAGCAACCTAATTAGGCTAATTTGTTAGGTAAATATGGTTGAATTTGCATCGTAAACTTTTCCAGGTAGTCAGTTTTAACGGAAGAGGTAAAAAATTAATTATTTTATTAATAGTCCGAAAATCAAAAAATTTATATTAATTTTTTAGTTTTTTTATTATTAAATGTACCTGGAAATAAGTAATTAGAGGGATTGTTGACATAATGGGCGTTTTTTAGGTTTTTTATTTCCTTTTTACCTGTTCGGTTAAAACTGACTACCTGGAAAAGTTTACGACCTAGACCATTCTTGCGTTTGAAACTCTTTTAGGTAATGGTTTGGTGCATCAGAATTGTAAAAAAAAACTGTTAATTGTCCATTTTTCTTTGACAAATTCTAAAAAACCAAGAATTTTAAAAAGTTACAAAGCAAATTACATATCTTATAAATGGAGTGAGTCACTCAAGTTTCTGTTGTGGTTTTTCTCCAAATCCAGGAACCCGTTAAGTCATAAATACGCTGTTTGGGGAAAATATGATAATTATATTAATGAAGTCAAAATGTTTTTTATTAATGAAAAATATTTATGTATAACTATTTTACCTAAGGTAAAATTATGTGATTTGTAAAGTTATGGAAATTAAATATTTTAAATATATTAAAGGTAATTAATATAGTGTATAAAGAAGAAATAAGAAAATAATAAATTCTTTTCCACACCACCATTGAGGTAGAATTGAAGGCGCGTTTTTTTTACATGGTTTCCCCTATAGGCCTAGTCCATGTTGTGTATCTATGTTGGAGATGCACAAACTCTATTGAGTGGAACAGAACCTACTAGTATACAGTCCATCTTTTAATAACATTACCAGTAGGCAGCTCCCAGATTCCTTTTGTTCGTCGGGCTCCTCTTTTTGTGGTCTCCAAAAATGAATGTCCGGTTCACTATTGTTTACATGGGCTTATATTTACTAAAAATATGTGCACGATTCCTACTGAATACGGTATATTTCCGAAGCTTAATTATTTGACTGGGCAAGAAAAAAACGTATTATAAAAAAATTATAAATGCATTACACTTAATACTTTATGCTTGCTGTCATATGTTTTAACTGTTTTGTTAAAATTTTTTATAAAGTTATAAATCCTAACTCTAATATAAAATTTAACAAAATAGTGTTTATCTTCTTTATGACAACAAGTATAATGAAAATCATTTTTCATTTTTTCGAAGAGCTTGTATTCTAAATTATTTTCTATAAATAAATTATTAAAGTGTATGTTAAATTGATTTTCTAAATTTTCTACACTATCCATAAAATCTTTTGGGGGCCTAATTAATTTTCCTGCAGCATATTCTTTAAAATCAATAAAAATTGTGTTGGTATTTGGCTCATTATCAAGATGAACTTCACATTTATGATGGGCTCTATACTTCTTGAGTAACCAACCACCAAAATAAAAGAATGCATTTTGACATCCAAAATCTATTGTTTTGTAATCAGGTTCTACATTTAATTCATACGGAATTTGGACATTTTTTGGTGTTTCCTCGTAAGCTATGTCAACATCTGGCAATTCGAAATTTTCAGTTGGTTCGCAATTACCTGATGTGATATTCTCCATATATTTAGCGGAAAATGATTTTTTAAATGAGCATTTAAATTGAAACGGTGTTAATAATTTAGAATTCCCTCCACGCTTTCGTAAAACGCCGAATGCATTTTCCAAACTGTCTTGGTTTAAATTGCGCGTTAAAATAAAGGAAATATTATCTCCTTGCAAATCCTGATGCAAACTAGTCAAAACATTTATATTTTGTACCCACCCCTTTATAAATGTAATTTTATTTGTAACATTTTTAGCGCCGTCTAAAAATGTGATATTTTGTATGAAATTTTTCATTTCATATAAAAAAATCTATTTGTTCTTTATTGCCTACAAATGGCCTCCTGAATTTTTTCGGTTCATTAAATTTTGAAGAATTTAATATATCAAATAATGAATCGAATTTATCAATAACTTCGGCCGTATTAACTGCGGTTGAAGAAGTTGTAGTTGCATTAGCAAGTGCATAAAAAGCTGAAGCTACTGTTGCACTTAAAACTTGAGCAGCAAGCTTCACCCTCATCTTTTGAAATGTGTTCGGAAAAAGGTTTTCGTCGCGTAATTTAGGAGCCAGTTTAAATGGTCGAGTTTTAACGACAGAATAAAAGGTTTCAACATCTTTCCAGCTTGCCCGTCTATTATTTTCTATTAGAATGTCATATTTTATGAAGTTCCGCCATAAAGATTTCAATAAATGCGGAGTATCAAACATGTAATACAATTTAGTATTATTTACATAAAAATAGGGATTCATGGAAGATATTTTCTTTAATCGGGTAAAACCAATGAAATTTCCTCCTTGGTCCGAAATTATTAGTCTTGGTTTCATATCAACCTTCACTAACTGTTTTACAGTTGTTTCTATAATTTCAGCTAAGGTTCTCGAGGGGCAAGCAGAATTAACGAAATAATACCCTACCAATTGTTTGTAACGATGCGTAATCCCTCTCACCATTACAACTATTGCGTAATTAGCCGGTAATTTACTTTTCTGACTTCCATTATCTTCTAAACCTATAATTTCCCCCTTTGCTTTGTCAAAATATAAATTTGTTTTCAGTGAAATTTCGTCCAAACAAATTAAACAATTTTTTGCAATATTAGGTAAATATTGAATTTTTAATGTTAATGAGGTAAATAACCCTTCATGTGTTCCAGGTCCAGAGGGCCAGCTTTGAATAAATCTCAATAGAGTTCTTTTGGATGGTAAATTCATATTTTTGGCTAAGAAATAGTAGGCAGATGGGGCGATAAAATATATACTTAAACAAAATTTCTTAAAATTATTACAATACCTCCATCCTTTACGGGAATGTTTTAAATTCTTTATATGATTTTCAATTATATATGTTAATTCCGTAGGTAAAACACGTCTACTTTTTTCTATAAACAACGCATCACTTTCTTTTTCTTGTCGTAAAATTTCAATTTGTTTCTTTAAACCCTCGCACTCTTCTCGCAACTTTTTCACTTCGTCTTCTGTATATTTTTCCTTATTATCCGTTTGGGTATATTTATGTGTTGTCGGAAATATAAAACTACTACTACCACTTTCCGCCATTGTATATTCCTTGCCGTCTTGTTGCCTAGAAGATCCAGCAGTTAGCATTGGGGTATCTATGCAATCACGAATTAAAAATAAATTTATTTTCCTTCAATAATTATTCACTAAGATTCTTACCTTCTATAGTTTTTGGCGGTACCAACAAAACATTTTCGAGAACTCTTACGCTCGCAGTTTTCTCCTGCCGAGTGGTTGTAGAAGGAGTTATTAAAGTTGGATATGCGTTATTTTTCAACCGGTGACAATTTTTTAAAAACATGTTTGTAAGAAAATGCTTCTCACAAACGCGGTAATCTTGAGGAATTGTAATGTTGAACAAATCACACTTATTTAAGTTTGTCAACCATATTTTTCTCCTGTAAATTAAACCAGTATGTAATTCATAAACATTGCAGGCATTTTATTTCGTCGTCGTAAATTTTCTTTTATTTTACGTACCTATCACTATTCACTGGAAATTTGAAAAATTGTAGTTCCATATTTTCCTTTTTTAATATTCTCATTTTAATATTAATTAATTGATAAAGTCACTTATTACTCTCCTTTTTTATATTATATTAAGCAAAAATGTTATATTTTTATACTTAAACAATACACATTAATCTCAATGAAAGCACTTTTACTATCTTAACACTCGGTTAATTTGACAATTGTCCGTCAACTTGCGGCGATGCCCCAGAAAACGAACTGAATCGAGGTTCCTAAATCTTTTCCTTGACTTGTTTCCTTTTTTGTCTTCCTATTCCGGTAGGAGCTACTTGTATTCCTAATATCTATTCACGGAATTTCTAATTACATATTTCTTACTATTCCCCTTTTATTACTCTGTTATGATACACTGCCGGTTTGTGAATTGTCGCTTACTTCTCGCTCATTGATGAATCTTGTTCACCTATTTCATTGCTTCGAAATATTTGTACCTTTTGCTAATTACTTCTCGGTACTTCTGATAATTTCTTTCATTACTCTTCGCAAGAAGCCAATTGCCTTGATACCGCTTCCAGTAAAGTGAAGGTGGGCTTTCCCCTGAATTTGCTCATTCAAATGCCCTTATAAAAAAAAGGAAAACCCAGTTTTATTATAAACAAATATGGGAGTGTTAATAAAAAAGTATGTCGATAAGGCATTTTTCATGTATTTTCTCATCATACACTATGAAATTCCTCATGATAAAAAAAGATAATCTTTCTGTGGAAATATACCGATGTTTCATTAATTGTTTATTTTCTATTACATAAAAATAAATTTTTCTCCAAAAATTTATTTCAAAACGCCCTATTTCGAATTTCCCAGTAGAAAATGTTGCAATCTCTTACTGAGAATCGAAGAATTCTTTAAGGAATCTGCAATTGCTTATATAGGAATCGAGCCATCCAACAGTGAATTTAGGAAAATTATCTATATACATAAGTATATTTAATCAATGAAGTCGTCAGAAACGAAAGGGCCTCGACCGATTACATCCTCGCTTACTGACATTAATATTACATTTAGCACTGGGATTATTACCCTCCAATCATCGCACGGGTTCTACGTTCTTTTTGTGATGATTAGATTCCAAAGATCAGATCAAAGTTCCTATTATTAGATGTTATTTTTTAAATATATAAATTAAAACAATAGTCAGACACATTATTTTGAAATGTTCTTTTTCTTGTATTTTGCTCTAAACATTTAACTAAACAACCATGGAGAATATACAAGGAGACAAAACTCTTATGGGGAAAATGACAGGAAATGGATGGGTAGAAGAAACTAAACTAGAAGTTCATTTTTGGCCACAGATGTCACCTTTGTCCGATGTACCCCACATGAATTTAATAAAAATTCATTGGAAACATCAAAAATTGATTAATTACGAATAATCGCATTGATATAAAATCGAATTTAGAAGCTGGTAAACAGATGTAAGCTGCTAAACGTAAAATATATTAGTAATAAACGAACTTTACCATGAACCGGATAAATATAATCGGCCATGTTTTTCGGGGTACATTTGACTGCAGCGCCACCAATAATCAAACGAAAATTGACAACACGGAGTTTTGTCTCCTTGTATAGCCTCCATGTAAACAACCTTAATTATATTATTTTATAGGGCTTCGATTTTTTGGGCTTCCTAGAGACCCCGTGTAACAATTCGCATATATAGCAAAAGTGCGCCAGCAGCCGGTTAATACAATTTTTTGAAGCAGGCTGTAGTCTTGCTGTTATCACTGCCAACACTAAGCTAATTTTCCCATGCCGCATTTAAAACTACGCTATGAAAAAATTTCAAATTTGTAATCTGTGTATGCCTTGCATGTGGGCGAAACTTGTTTCAGTTCCGCATTTCCCTATAATTTACATTGTGAGGACTGGTGGAATATGAAAACTGCGTTTTTTGCTCTATTTTCACTAATACCATGGCGTGCGACCCAGGTCGCATAGAAAAAAAAGCGTGTAAAAAGGCGTGACTTTATATTCATGCCGATTATACAACCCGCCGGATTTACTGCAGCGGGAGAACATCCGATTCGCATTCGATCCGCATTTGAAAATATTTCCATTATAGAATCCGACGGAATTCTGCGTTATCGATCCGCAATGAAACTGCAATTTCACCATTAACTGTCATATTTTCGTGAATCAGTGAAATATTTTAGTGCAAAAAATTAAGTGTTTAATACGTAATTATGGATTCCATTGCGTTTTATTTAAATTTAGACGAGGGGAATAATAGAAAAGAAACACGGAAAACGCTGCGAAATATGTGCCAAGACATTTTCCAGCTCTCAAACGTCCAGTGAGTAAAAATTTTCTGAAATTTGGTTTGGTTTATGTTCATTGTTCCTAATGGTAATTTATTTTCAGATTTATAAAAAACTTCAGACTGAGCAAAGCCGCTTTTAGTTATGTTTTACAAGAACTGAAAACTAAATTACCCCCGGTGGTTAAATCGTCCTCGCTAACTCCAGAGTTTAAATTGGCGTTTTCTGTAAGGAATTTTTTTTGTAAACATATTTTGTTTATAATTGACAGTATAATTATATCAAAAACATTTTAACTCACATTTTATTAGTCTCCATGGCAAAAAACTACACCGAAATTTTTCACATCCGCAGTAATTTTGATGCCGATTTGTAATGACAATTTTTGTATGGAGCGCGATTCACGAGAGGATTCTATAATACAAATTTCTGCGTTACTGCATTACCGTCATTCGGTAATTTTTCATTCGGCGTGTTCTATAATACGCCAAACGTCAAATCCGAATAAAATTCCTTCCGCGGTCAATCCGGCGAGTTGTATAATCGGCATGATTATTGTACACAATTTATGGATGAGTGAGTTACTTTCGTAATATATTTCGTACTCTTTCTTTTACAAAGGGATTTTCATAAGAGAGCTACTTTGATAAAAAGCACTACATCTATTCTTTTTCAACTAATAGGAAATTTTTGTTGATGGATTTGTCAGATATTGTAGGAGTATTTGTAAATCGAGAGTGTCACATCTTATTGTAATAGATAATCTTTGGTTATTGTCTACCTCAGTATGTCCCTAAGCCGCTCGGAACGCAACTACTCCACCACGGAACGCGAGTGTTTGGCAGTGCTTTGGGCTATTGAAAAGTTGCGTCCCTACATCGAAGGGACCAGGTTCATGGTAGTGACGGATCACGCATCTCTGGTATGGTTGCATAATCTAAAGGACCCTACAGGACGCTTGGCCAGGTGGGCGATTAGGCTCCAACAGTATGATTTCGAGATCATCCACAAGAAAGGCAAGGAGCATTTACTGCCAGACTTGCTGTCAAGGTCAGTCCGCATGGTAGAGTGTATAGATAAGGAAGTTTCTCAGACGGACAAATGGTATGAGCGGATGGTCACTCAAGTACCAGAGGATCCAGGACGTTTAGCGAACTGGAAGTATGAAGACGGAAACCTGTGGAAATATGCACGGACGAAATATCCTGAGTTAGTCGGAGAAGAAGCTAATTGGAAGAGAGTTATCACAAAACCAGAACGGAAGAAGATCATGTTGGAGGCGCATGATACCGCAACGGCAGGACATGGGGGGGTTAGGAAGACTTACGACTGGCTTGCGCAACGAGTTTACTGGCCGAAGATGAAGAGTGATGTCTTGACGTATGTTAAGCGTTGTACGATCTGCCACTCGACCAAGCCAGAGCGCAAGAAGGTTAGTGGGTTGATGTCGCCGAGGGTAGTTGACAATCGACCTTGGGAGTGTATCTGCATAGACCTTATAGGACCACTACCTCGTTCCACCCGTGGGAATAAATACATACTGACCGTGGTTGATTATTTTAGTAAGTTTCCTTTGGTCTTCCCGTTACGATCTGCCACCGCCCCTCCCATTTGTCGCATTCTAGAAGAATATGTTTTCCTGATGTTTGGTGTACCTAAGATATTGGTCTGTGACAATGGGCAACAGTTCAAGTCAGGAGTATTTAAAGCTCTCAACGACGAGTACGGTGTAACTATCAAGTACACTGCATTTTACCACCCCCAAACCAACCCTTCCGAGCGGATGAACCAAAACATCAAATCTATGCTTCGCGCCTACGTGGCGGACAACCATCGTGTATGGCACTCGTATTTGGCTAAGGTAGGATATGCCATCCGTACGGCGACTCACGAAGGGACGAAACTAACCCCTTACTTCATCAATTTTGGGAGAGAGATGACAATACGCGGCGACGAGAAGCAAGTGCCAGCCCAACAGGAGGATCGAGGGGAAACGCGTGCAAAAGCACTGGAAGATGTCCGAAAGGATGTCAGGGAGAGGTTGAATAAGGCAGCAGAAGCCGCCAGACATGGTTATAACCTCAAGAGGAGGGATCAGATATTCTATGCGAATGACCAAGTTTGGCGGAAGAACTAGGTACTATCAGACGCCGCTCAATATTTCAACGCAAAGTTAGCCCCGAAGTACATTGGACCATACACGGTAACGAAGGTATTGTCGCCATGGACGTATCAATTGAAAGACCAGGGAGGCAAGGATGCCGGAACGTGGCACGCGAAAGACTTGAAGTCTTATGAACACCTCACTGCACCTGGTTAGGAAGCAAGTGGAATTACTAGTGAATTAGGGCTGGTATAGGAATTTGAATGTGAAGTTAAAGTAGTGGTGCATAAGGTTTAAATTAGAATGGATCCTTAGTATTATGTGAATTTAAAGTTAGGATTAGTCATTAGGGTATGGATTCGAAATTTGGATTAGTTATATGTATTATGAATTTGAAGTTAATAATTAGTTGTCTTATGAATTTGAAGTTAATAATTAGTTACCGGATGGGTGCGAAGTTAGGATTAATTTTATTGTATGAATTCGAAATTTGGAATGTTATGAATTTGAAGTTACCAGAAGTCAATACGACGTGGTCTCACAGTTGGAATTAGTTATCGGGAGGAACTAGAATTGAAATTAGTTATGATGCATGAATTATGAAGTTAGGTTAAGAATTAAGGTTAGGGCTAGTTCTCATATAGGGATAATCAGAAGCGTTACTGTTTAGTGCAAAATGGAATTTACACTAAGGATAAAAAAAGGAAAATATGAAGGAAACACACGTGTCAGTTAGAATTCAATTTTGTTTTTATTTCAGAAAACTGTTTGCTTAGGTGCTAACAGATAGGACTTATGTTCAACTTAACTAATCTTATATTACTACTACCAACCACTAACACATTAATATTGACAGATACCAGTGTTCTAGTTAGTAGTATTTTTTTTAATAATATAATATATATAGGAAGACAGATAAATTCAGACAACGACTAAAGTAATTAACCGGAAGTTAGTATACAAAATTGCACTGAGTATATCAGGAGATATAACCAGACAGCAATTTTAATACTTGACTAAGGTAGATATAGAGTCGTACTGAATGATATCTTAGAAAAAATGCTGAAATAAACATTTATTAATACCAAACATGCAACATTTCCCAGACTCAATTTGGCCTGTAGGAAATCTAATGATTGGTGCAAATACCTTACTAAGAAGTTGAAAAATCCTTGTTCAAAATTTGATAACACTTGGAGAAATCCTTGAAATTACTTCGGTTGCACGTTTGCTCGATGTACTTTCTTTGACTACTGATAGACAAGAGAGAGTAATTGCTTCTGGGTTCGGGTTTTTATACACTGGACCCAACGGTCCTGGCCTAAACTGCATTGCCATTTTTAGGTGGGGATGGTTATTCCTTGATGATGAACAAAAAATAGTTTCAAACTATTTCCCTTTATTTTTATTTAATTCTAACTATTTTATTTTTTTTTATTTTCATAAAATTTCACTTAATTTTACTATAATTTTCTTATTTTTCTTCGATTTTCATTATGTACTAAAATGTCCTTTTTCGGCCATTTCCTTATTTTTAACTGCAATATCATAATTTTATTAATATATATATTCATCCTTTTTCACTATATTTTCTCTTTTCTTCTCATTATCTTTATGAGAATTTATATTTTATGGAAATATCTTTTTATCCATAAAATATTTCGTTTTTCTGACATCGCCGCTGTATTCTTCGTCAAATTCTACATCGATTTCATATATCATATGTTGATGTAGCATAAAGTTTTGACGTTTCGGGCTACGGTGCGGTTCGCGATTGCGTGCGCGTAAAATGTCGCGAGTTAATTGTAAACATCGTGTTTGCAGGTGCGTGTACGTCATTGTTGTGTTGTTTTAGTGTTGTGCTGTGGTTTGTACACAATTTACAGGTGTAATTAGAAGTGATTGTTGGTAAATACCAATTTGTTATAAATGTAGGGTTATGCGTACGTGTATGGATTTTGATGTTTTTACCTGTGTTTTGTAGTTTATTTAATGTTTTTTTTTCTTTTTCTTTAATTAGTTAAAATGTTTTTTATTATGTGTTTTATTCTTGTGTTGTGTTTCATGCATGTAATTTGTTGTGCCCCTTGTGTGTTCATTACGAAGTGCATTTGTTGTTGTTGTTTTTTGCTTGTCATATTTTTCTTGACAATTTTTCATTAATTCTTAAATTTATTTTTTAAGCCGAACTGATGGCTATTTTTGAATAGTATTGTTAATACATTTGCTTTTTACCTTTTAGGTTCTTATGGAAAGGGACACCAGACATCAAATGAAACAAATAAAAAACAAAATAAGAAGGAAGGACGTAAATAATTTATAATTTATTATTATTTATTGATGGTAAGTTTTTATTTTTATATATTTTTGTTTTGATTTATTCTTTGTGTTTGTGTTGAGTGTTTTGGGACTGAACATTCTCCCCCCTGTTGAACAACTTTGTTCAACCGCGTATTTAATTTACTTAATCCACGTTTGTGGTGATGGTGAAACACTATCCGCCCATCTGCTTTCACCTGCAGGCGCACTTGGTACCGGTTGGGTAGACTGATGGTTTGTTCTTTTTTTCGCGTCTCCCGAACCTGGTCGAATTTAATTCTTTGTATTATGTGCTTAGGGAGGTACATGTCTTCACCTTCCCTGGTGATGAACCGTTGAAAGCAGTTTTCGTATCGGTCTCTTAGCTCTGTGAGCGTGGTTGTGGGTTTTAGTAGTTGTAAATTTTCCACTTTACGCCCATTGATAGTCGCCGGCCTTTCAAGGGATGGTATGACGTTACTATTCCTTGCCATATAGTAATACGGTTGATGATTTAGATTGGGTTGTGTTGATTTTGGTTTCGCTGGGCCTGCCAGGTCTAGTTTTATTGGGGTTTTGATTGGTGACTCTTCTGGTCCGGTAAGGTCAATGGTAACTACCCCTGGATGTGGATGTGTGAGCGTTGCTCTCGTCCCTTTCGCTGCATCTTGAATGTGAGGCCTCGGTTGTCGGTGAGCTCTTCGTGATTGGGCAGATTTGGGTAGCTCATCAGGATTCGGCGTGGTTATCCTTGTTGTGGCTGTGTAGCATGGTTCTTCTTGATTCTGGAGTGTGTTGAGTTTGGTAGTCGGGACCCGCCTCGGCTGTGTGCGAATTCTGATTTCGGGTCCGCATGGTGTTACTTCGAAAGACCTCTTCACTACGGGAGGTTTTGGTGAAGTTAGGGTGATCGCTGATTTGATTCCCTTTCGACTTAGCCTCTGAGGAGTTGGTTTAGGTGGGTTCTTGGCCCGCTTAACCACTCTTACGTGGTGCCAGTGTCTCCATGTACACGGTAATTACCGTAGATGCACCGTAATCTGGTCTTTATCTACCGTCAAGGTAATAATGTATTACCGTGTCATATATCACCGTATTACCATTATAAATTACGTTGTTGTAAATATTTCATCATGTACTGCGTAAAACCAATCTCAGTCAGTCAACCTAACAAATTTTGTAATGGCAAAACTGCTTCTGGTTGCTGGTAATCCCAGGGGAATCCCGCAATAACTAAAAGTCTATCTCCACTCACACATAAATAAAACTACCAACAAGCCTTGGCAATCTGTTCTCGTCCGTATTTAAATATCAGAAGGAGTAAAATTTGTAAGTGTGATGGATGGATGACGTAAAATTATGTTGTGTTTTCTTCTAGTTACGACGCGTTACAAATACGTAGTAAACATTTAAATCTAAGAGCTGTTTCAAATTCCAGCTTTTCTCTTAGGATAATCGTAATTTTAAAGTTTTATAGAGAGAGTTTTAGTTATATTTTGAGATATTTGGTTCATAATGTTGTTTTTTCCTTTGAAAAATTACACGGTAATTTACACGGTACACTTTTAGCAGATTCGCCGTAATTCTGTCTAGAAACACCATATTTTTATGCTTGCAACACGGTAACTCTCGTTTTACATATGGAGACACTGCGTGGTGCTGATCCAAAACAGGGTCGATGGGGTTGCTGATGCCTTGGTTCAACTTAATTGGTTGATTTTCTGCTGCCTTTGGACGACCATCAAGTAAGGCTGATAACTCGGCCAATTCTGTCTCGAAATCACACTCGATTTCAAGCACGGGACTTCCCAATTGTTCTCATGTTCCGTACAGCAAGTAATTTTCTGCGGCGGCTAGATCTGCCTCAGTATAGTTTAAGTTACACATCTGGAAAAAACTGAATTAATTTAGTGATCTGGAATAGGATTGAGTATTGACAGATGGACAACATGTACGATACATTTAACACGACGGCACTTGAAGTGTTACTCCCTGTTATGTATTTGGTTCTGCTTCTGCAGACCTTTGTTGGTCCATGGGTAGACAACAAATCTTGGTTATTGGTCGTCGAAACGTGTTTTGACTCGTTCTGACCTGCACCACTCGTATTAACCCATCTGGTCCGGGGAACGTCTCTTCAATTACTCCGAGCGGCCACCTTGTAGGTGGCATGTTCTCATGTTTAATGAGGATTATATCCGCGACCTGTAATGCGGTTTGCGGAGTATTCCATTTTGGTCTCTGTTGCAACTGATTAAGATAGTCTTTAGACCATATCTTCCAGAATTGCTTGACCATGACTTGAATATGTTTCCAGCGTTGACCTGGTGATATTGTTTCTGCTTCATTAGTTACGTCCGGAAGGGCGTTGAGAGCTTGCCCAATTAAAAAGTGCCCTGGGGTAAGAATCATTGTGTCCTCTGGATCATTTCGAACCCAACATAGTGGTCGGGAATTTAAGCATGCTTCAATTTGCGTGAGTAATGTGGCATACTCTTCAAATGTACATATTGCGTTTTTAACGGTCCTATATATGTGATATTTGATGGATTTTACGCTTGCCTCCCACAATCCAGAGGTGCCGCTGGAGGATTGAAGTACCATGATACCTGTTTTGGCGTAAAATATCGTTCCGCTACTTGGTTGGATTCCTTAAGTGCTTGTCGGAATTCCCTGTCTAATATAGATTTAGCTCCGACAAAATTTGAACCACAGTCTGAATATATGTTTGCACACAGTCCTCGTCTAGCTATGAATCTTTTAAGGGCTGCGATAAATGCTGTTGATGATAGGTCTGAAACCAGCTCGATGTGTATAGCCTTGGTTGTCAGACAGACTATAACACAAATGTAGGCCTTTTGTAGTTTTGCATTTCGAATTGATGACGTCTTAATGGTGATTGGTCCAGCGTAGTCAATGCCAACATTAGTGAATGGTTTACTAATATTGACTCTTGGAATAGGTAGCTGCCCCATTAATTGCGTCATAGTTTCTCCTCGTTGTTTAGCACATACCATACATTTATGAATCCTGCTTGTGATACATCTTCGTGCATTTACAATCCAAAACCTCTGACGACTCGTACTTAACACCAATGAAGTTCCGCCATGCAATGTCTCTAGGTGGATCTTGTCTATGAGTAAATATGTGAGCGTATGGTCTTGGGGTAAAATGATAGGATGTTTCACCTCGTATGGTATTGTGGCTTTAGTTAGTCTGCCTCCCACTCGTATTAATTGGTCCTTGTCCAGGAAGGGCGTTAGTTTTAATAAACGGCTGCTTCGTGAAAGTGGTTTCCCTTGCAGTAAATTGGTGTATTCTTCTGGAAAAGCAATTTCTTGTGTGAGCCGAAAAATGGTGTTTTCAGCTCCCTTCCATTCTATGGCGGAGAGATGATTGACTTGTTTATTCTTGGGGTTTGAACAATTGTGTTTAAAACGTTTAAGCATGGCTACAATATATGTAAGCCGTGTTATTGATGAATAACGAAATAAAATATTGTCCTCAATTTGTGTGAGGAAACTTGTGACGACTGGTTTTTTCGCTTCCAGATCCGTGTTTTCCTTTATTTCTTGCTGCTGAGGCCATTGATCTTGTGGTTTGGCCAGCCAACTGGGTCCATGCCACCATAGTTGATTGTTGACTAAATTTTTAGGTGAGATACCTCTGGATGCTACGTCAGCCGGATTGTCTTCTGTTGAGATGTGTCTCCATTGGTCGTATCGTATGACATCTTGTATTTCGACGACGCGATTGGCCACGTATGTCTTCCATCTGGACGGATGTTCCTTCACCCACTGGATTGCTATCATAGAATCTGTCCATGCGAATGTGGGGATGTGCTGTAGCTGCATGTCTTCAATTGTGCCCTTTAGTAATTTGGCCAAAATTACAGCTCCATTTAGTTCTAGCCTGGGAATTGTTGTTGGCTTGGTAGGAGCCACCTTTGTTTTGGACGTTAGTAACATTGACGAGATTAGTCCATTATCTTCCTCCACTCGTAGATATAGGACTGCAGCATGTGCCCTTGCTGATGCGTCGCAAAAACCATGGAGTTGTGCTTTCGTATTGGCGCTGTACTTAATCCATCCTGGAATTTGTAATTTGTTTAGATTGATTAACTCATGTTTGAAAGTCAACCACTCATTTTCTACTTGGGTGGACACTTGTTGATCCCATGAGCAGCCGGTTATCCATAATACTTGCATTAATATCTTGGCCGTAATGATAACAGGAGACAGCCAGCCTAAGGGGTCATACAAGGATGCGATGTCCGAGAGAATATTGCGTTTAGTTGCAATGTTGTGTTCTCGCATTGGGATGATAGCGAAGGTGAAGTGATCCGGTCCAGGGTGCCATCGTATCCCGAGGGTTTTCACTGTTTCGTCTGTGTTGAATGTTAGTATATTCTTCAGTTCACGATGTTCTGGAGGGAGATGGTCTAACAATGTTTGGTCATTGCTAGCCCATTTTCGTAGGTTAAAACCACCTGATCGTGTGATGTTTATCAATTCCATTTGTAATTGTTTTGCGTCGTTGATGTTGTCAGCTCCGGTTAACAAATCGTCGACGTAAAAGTTGTTGTGTAGTGCTTTAGAAGCTAACGGCCAAGTTTCCCTTTCGTCCACTGCTAGTTGTTGCAGCGTGCGAATTGCTAAGTATGGAGCACTTGCCGTGCCGAAAGTCACCGTTTTCAACTTATAATCTTGAATTTGTAATGTTTTCGGATTTTGCCATATAATCCTTTGAAATGTTTTATCCTTGGGGTGGATATCAATCATGCGATACATTTTCTCAATGTCTGCATTCATATCGATTTTATATTTTCAATGTTGCAAACAGCCTGGGTTGCAGAGTAGGTCCAGTCAACAAGTGCTCGTTGAGTGATGTGCCATTTGTAGTTTTGGCGGATGCATCGAACACGACTCTCAATTTAGTCGTGGTACTCTCCTTGAAGACTGCGTGATGAGGGATATAGAAATGTTCTTCTTTAGCTGTTGGGGATTCTACTTCTTCCATGTGCCCAAGTTCAATATATTCGTCTAAGCACTTTCTGTATTCTTTTTCGAATTCTGGTTTCTTAGAGAACTGCCGTTGCAGCGATGTGAAACGCTTGAGTGCTTGTGGTCTTGATAATCCCAGAGCAGACGCCTTGTTGTTTTTAAATGGAAGTTTGACTTGGTATTTTCCATTTTGTTTACGCGTGTATGTTGTCTCGAAGATCTGCTGGCACAGTTTGTCATCCTCAGTTAGGATCTGTTTTGCTGGAGGTTTTTCGAGTTCCCAAAAACGTTTTAATTGGTCATGTAAATCTAGTGTTGTGACCGTAAATGCTGAGACTTCATCTGTGACGGTGTCTGTCGTTGGTCCCACTATTATCCATCCAAAGATGGTGTTTACGACTATTGGGGCGGTGCTAGGTCCCTTTCGTATGCCGTTCTTTAGAATACGTGCGTAGATTCGTGCTCCTAGGAGTGCGTCGATCCTTCCTGGCTTCCAGAATGTTGGATCTGCTAGTGGCAAGTTGTTGAGGTGCTTCCATTCCTCCTTGCAAACTACCTTTGTTGGTAGAGAATCAGTGATACTGTTGAGTATCAAGAAATTATCCGTCACTGACACCTTGTTAGCGTTGTTTGGTTTTACCGTGAGCCTAACTTGTTGGTGTGCAGTAGCTAATGGATTGGTGTTTATACCTGTTATTGCTACAGTTGTATTAGTTCCTGTAACTCCTAGCTGGTTGCATGCAGCCTTTGTGATAAATGAAGATTCGGAACCATTGTCTATTAGACACCGCAATACCTTTTCCGTGCCATGATTAGTGTGAAACGTTACCAGTGCTGTTGACAACAATGCATGGTGATTTTTCATGGTTAGAAAGTTTTGAATTGTGGTTATTCCGTCAGCGCTGTCGGCTGATTGGGATTGAGAATTTTTTGGAGATTGGGTTGGTATGTTCTCTCCTTCTCGAATATGTTTTTCCTTGGATCTTGTTGATCCCTGCTTCTCTTGTCTGGAGTCGTCGTGTAATGTGGTATGATGACGCTGCTTGCATATGCGACATGTATATTTACTTGTGCATTCCTTTGCCAAGTGGCTGTTGGACAAACAATTCAAACAACGTCCAGCTGATAGTATGACCTTACGTCTGGCCTCACTATTCATTTGTTGATACTTGGTGCATGCTCGAATGTAGTGCCTTTGATGACAAGCCGGACAACAGTTTTGCTTCACTGCATGATACGTATGTGTGACCCTTTTTGTGATTGTTGGCTTGACTGGTGTTGATGTCCGTGGAACGATTGCATCAGCAATTGATTCTAGTATCCGTAATCTCATTGTCAAGAACTTGCAGAATTGTGAAAAAGTTGGCAATGTTTGATCTGCTCCTTGCTCTTCTTCCCATAATCGTAGTGTTGTGAAAAGAAGCTTCTGTACTAATAAATAAATTAGAATGGCATCCCAAGACGCAGTATCAACACCTAAGCTCTTCAGCTGTTGCAAACATTCGGATGATGTATCTACTAATTCCTTAATGCCCTTAGAGGTTTCAGTAGTCAGCTTCGGTATGTTTGTAAAAGTTTTTAGCTGGTGATTTACCAACATTCTTTTATTTTCATACCGCTTCTTCAGTTTTTCCCATGCTGGTGCGTAATCTTCGTTAGTGATTGGAACATGTCGCAATAAGCTTTCAGCTTCTCCAACCAAACATTCCTTTAAATAATGTAATTTTTGTACTGGACCAACGTTTGCATTATTATGGACCAACGCAACGAATACATCATGAAATGATCGCCACAAATCGTAATCGCCATTGTATTTTGGCAAACTGAATCTCGGCAGTTGTATTTCATGTGGTGTTGTAGTTGGAGGATCTGGAGGTGGAGTTGTTTTTAATTGGCATTTTTCCAATCCTTCCATTAAATCTCCGAGATAGTCATAATATTTGGCTTCTGTGGTTCCGTATATATCACTATTGAGGTACGTAATTGCAGCTTCTGAATTCTCTTGTACTGATGATTCGTCTAATGCTATGTCGTTTTTTTGAAATTTCTCCCATATTGCATTCAATCCAGTGATTCTGGATTTGTAGAATCCTAAATTGCGTTTTGCGTGTGCCGTCTTTTTGGCAGTGTCGATATACTGGAATAGACGGAGTTTCAAACGTTCTTGTGCTTGACACATTTGTTGTAGCGTAGTCATTTGTAACGGTCGGTTATTTACCGAAAGTTTCCCCCTTTTGATGGTCCCCCATCCATCGGAAATTTCAGGCTTCATGAATAAAATTACTTCACAAAAAAAAATTGGGGAAAACTTTTTTAAATTCAAGTAGTCGAAGAAAAATAGTTTTGGTTCTGAGAAAAAAATGGAAATTTTTTTGGAGAGTCAGGATTTTTTGCTGGTCGAGAAATGACGTTTTTTTTTGAAGGACGTCGAGAAAAGATACAAAAAAAAACAAAGGACGAGGTGCGGCCTGCTGTTTGTCCCCAAGTTTCATTTATAAGGGCTAACGAAATATATATAACTACAAGCAGAGCGGAAAAACTCCAGCGACTTTCTTATCCGGGACTTGAAATCCATCAAATTGGCAGACGAAATGGCGATTGGAATCCATTAAGGAATGGGAAAAGTTACCCTATCAGAGGACAAACTCCTAAATTGCGTGTCATCAGTGGCTTATAATTAAATTTAATTTTATTTGTCAATAAATTAGGAGAGTCACGGAATCTGCAGTCCTGGTTGCTGAATTAAGATTATTCTGGATTCTTTTGAAATTTTGGGACCAGAAAATTTTTTTATTGTGACGTCCACCATCTTGAAAAACTGCTGTCACCCCTTGTACTAGTTCTGTGGTCTTTGAGCCGGACATAAATAAGGCGATTTTTCTAAATCTGGTGATTTAGGTTTATCGAATATTTCAGGAATAATTAACATTGGTGTTTCGCACACTGGTGCAACTGCAGCCACTGGTATTGGAAGTAAATTCCGATTCCTTTGTTGTTGAATTTACTAGTTTATCCAGGAAAGATACCTCACATATTCAGAAGGTAGCTGAGATTCCAGCACATTTGCATCCGAGGGTCAACCACCTAACAAGACGCGGAAGTACGGTCCATGGGCGTTCCCTCCTTGAGGGACCACTGAAGTTTGTCTGTAAGATTGACATATTTTATCAGTTGGGAAACAGTTAAGTAAGTTCATTTTGTTTTGGGTATTGTACCTTAGTTTTGGTAGTTAATTAATTTATATTCAAACTTTTAACTATATGTACATTCCCCCCAAAAATTTACTCATATACACTAATTAATTAACACAAAAGAAAACTATATTATCCACTTATAATTGTACTCGTTGCATTGTTACGTATATTACACACCGTTAATAATAATAACAATGCCTTAAATTACTTTGATATCACTTAAATATTATCGGGTGATTTTGTGTGTTGTACGAAAAACAGGAATCATCGACTGGTACCAGAGCGACGATTTGGTTTTTTCCTTTCCGTTATTGTATGGAACGTGTTGTTTATTGGTAATAGTTGGTTGCATCCACATTACCTATATTGTAAGGGTACTTTGTTTTTGATTTACACTTATGTAATAGTTAATTCAAACTTACCTTCATTTTGTTGTTAATTAATTCTATTGTCTTGTGCTGTAATTAATATATAATATATTTGTTATCAATTTCTTTAACTCCACGAGTATTACTAGGCATGTCAGCCTAAGGGGGTAATTTATCCAGGATGGTTGGGTTGTGTTTTCTCTCCAGGTTTCTCTCGATGTCGCGTTGAACATTTACAGTTCCACCAGGTCGTTGGGAACTTCCAGCGATGAATACCTTTGGCTAACCTAGGACAAGAACGGTATGAATCATATATGTAGCGTTCCGGTCACACACCCCACGACCCCTTCCGGCGAGCTAGCGTATACCGTGTGGCCGGCTTATCACCCCCTATAACTATTTCGGATCTAGGGAGGATGGTTGTCTTTCAAAATTTTTATGTCTACCCAAGCATGATGGCAGTAGCCTTGCTGTCACCAGCAAGGAGCTCCATTGTGCCGGTACACATTTTGAATATGTTACTCTAAAGCCTACCCGAACACCGATAACAAACGAACGAAATTGACCAAATTTAATTCGCTGAAACGTATTCCTGGATGGAACCACCAAAATGTTTAGTGCAAAATGGAATTTACACTAAGGATAAAAAAAGGAAAATATGAAGGAAACACACGTGTCAGTTAGAATTCAATTTTGTCTTTATTTCTGAAAACTGTTTGCTTAGGTGCTAACAGATAGGACTAATGTCCAACTTAACTTATCTTATATTACTACTACCAACCACTAACACATTAATATTGACAGATACCAGTGTTCTAGTTAGTAGTATTTTTTTGTTAATAATATAATATATATATATAGGAAGACAGATAAATTCAGACAACGACTAAAGTAATTAACCGGAAGTTAGTATACAAAATTGCACTGAGCATATCAGGAGATATAACCAGACAGCAATTTTAATACTTGACTAAGGTAGATATAGAGTCGTACTGAATGTTATCTTAGAAAAAATGCTGAAATAAACATTTATTAATACCAAACATGCAACATTTCCCAGACTCAATTTGGCCTGTAGGAAATCTAATGATTGGTGCAAATACCTTACTAAGAAGTTGAAAAATCCTTGTTCAAAATTTGATAACACTTGGAGAAATCCTTGAAATTACTTCGGTTGCACGTTTGCTCGATGTACTTTCATTGACTACTGATAGACAAGAGAGTGTGATTGCTTCTGGGTTCGGGTTTTTATACACTGGACCCAACGGTCCTGGCCTAAACTGCATTGCCATTTTTAGGTGGGGATGGTTATTCCTTGAAGATGAACAAAAAATAGTTTCAAACTATTTCCCTTTATTTTTAATAATAATAATAGAGTTTATCCTTCTAGCTCAGAAGGTACACTTCTCAGCTGGGCTGAGAAACGGGCCACGCCTATGTGCAGGAACCGAACCAGCCGAAAGCACCAAAAAAGGTATAAGAAGAGAAAACACCACATAACGAGCATGCGATCGAAAATGCAGGCTCCTTCTCGACCCTCCCCGGCACTCCGGTACCAAGCCGGTCCGGTCCCTGCACACAAACGCGGTCACATTTACCACTGCACAGTGGCTCAGCTAAGACATGCAAACAAAAAAAGTGTTAAAAACATATAACTTAAAACAATAAGAAATGCAATACACAAAGAAGCGTGCAAGAAAAGTCAGTCAAGTGAGATTTAAAAGGCTCCTTTTAAGGACGTCCTTACTAATGCTCACGCTAAAAACATCAATATTTTTATTCACATTAATGAACATGCGATTAACAGGCTCGAATCTGCCGTAATTCGTGTTAGAGGAGTTGGTGTGTAAGAGAGGTGGCCCTCTCAAATTGTATCCACTCTCTCTAAACGATGTACGGCGACTCAGAAAACCTGAGTCGACCTTTCCATTAAGGAGCTGATGAACAAATACAACATCGGCTACCTCACGACGCCTGCAAAGAGAGCTTAAGTTGAGTAACTTAAGCCGAGATTCATATGGTGGAAGAACTATTGGGTTATCCCAAGGAAGATGATTCAGTGCGAATCGAACGAACCTCCTTTGAACTGACTCAATTCTTCCAACGTGCGAGGAGTAGTGAGGAGACCAAACCTGGGACCCATACTCGAGTAATGGTCTGACAAGAGAGATATAAAGGTGTTTAGTAATCAAGGGGTTATTGAACTCTTTGGACCACCTTTTTATAAAACCCAGGACTAAATTTAATTCTAACTATTTTATTTTTTTTTATTTTCATAAAATTTCACTTAATTTTACTATAATTTTCTTATTTTTCTTCGATTTTCATTATGTACTAAAAATGTCCTTTTTCGGCCATTTCCTTATTTTTAACTGCAATATCATAATTTTATTAATATATATTCATCCTTTTTCACTATATTTTCTCTTTTCTTCTCATTATCTTTATGAGAATTTATATTTTATGGAAATATCTTTTTATCCATAAAATATTTCGTTTTTCTGACAACGCCGCTGTATTCTTCGTCAAATTCTACATCGATTTCATATATCATATGTTGATGTAGCATAAAGTTTTGACGTTTCGGGCTACGGTGCGGTTCGCGATTGCGTGCGCGTAAAATGTCGCGAATTAATTGTAAACATCGTGTTTGCAGGTGCGTGTACGTCATTGTTGTGTTGTTTTAGTGTTGTGCTGTGGTTTGTACACAATTTACAGGTGTAATTAGAAGTGATTGTTCGTAAATACCAATTTGTTATAAATGTAGGGTTATGTGTACGTGTATGGATTTTGATGTTTTTACCTGTGTTTTGTAGTTTATTTAATGTTTTTTTTTCTTTTTCTTTAATTAGTTAAAATGTTTTTTATTATGTGTTTTATTCTTGTGTTGTGTTTCATGCATGTAATTTGTTGTGCCCCTTGTGTGTTCATTACGAAGTGAATTTGTTGTTGTTGTTTTTTGCTTGTCATATTTTTCTTGACAATTTTTCATTAATTCTTAAATTTATTTTTTAAGCCGAACTGATGGCTATTTTTGAATAGTATTGTTAATACATTTGCTTTTTAACCGACTTCAAAAAAGGAGGAGGTTATCAATTCGACGCGTAGGTATTTTTTGGTCCTGTTCACGCATAACTTTGTAACGCAATGACTTTTTTGCTTTTTTTCTTTTTTGTTTGAAAGGGTAGTTTCCCACGGTGGTCCCGTACAATTTTTTTTAAATTCTGATAAAGGAGTTCGAAGGTAGGCGTAAAACACTGGTAAAATTAGTACACCTTGAACGGATAGAAGTATTTTCAAAGGCAGCGAACAAATTACTTTATTGTTGCGTGCTCGAGAAGAGGCCGGTGGATGAATCGGCAAAGGCGTTGACCTTCAAATAAAAATTGCGGGTTCAAACCCCGGAGGCTAGTTCGACTTTTTTTCTTTTTTTCTCTTTCTAAAATCCATTCTGATTGGATTAATGTTGTAAAGAATTACAAACTCTTCGGTGAGCAATTTCATGCATACTCTACTCATGCAGACTGTAGAGAGTATTCCTTTGGAATGAAATTCTATTTAAAGCAGTTTCTGAAAAGCTTTATTTACGTATTTAGCCATCTTGTTGTAACAATCTCCCGTAGCACAACGACTGAGAGGCACATAACCGATTGGACAAGTTGCGCATTCCTCGGACTCGGTCTAATGAAGAGCTACTGAGGTCTGCTGGCTTGGATCCGGAAGAAATCAGTCGCATAGACGACAATTATTGTATAGAGGACGAGCAGGAGAAGGTGGATTATGTGGGGGCCTATTACCAGGGAATCTATTCGGTGAACACCAGTGTTCGCGCGAATTCTGACCTTGAGAATAGGGCCTTACTGAACCATTTCAGATTATCTAATGAAATTGAAGCTTGGAAATCCGAGAATCGATCAATCATCGAATTCAGTGAAGACTGCCCAGGGAATGACATTCCCGCGGCCCAACTAAATTCTACTTTCATTAGAAAAATCGATCTGCTGTCAACATTTCGTCGTCTAAACAATAAGAAGTCGTCTGGGGTAGATGGTATTCCAAACATCGTCCTAAAGCATTTGCCCCTGGTGGCCATAGACACATACACCACTCTGTTTAACAATGCGTTAAACAACGCCCATTTTCCAGGACACTGGAAGACGGCCGTGGTGTACCCAATACCCAAGAAGGGTAAAGATAAAAGTAACCCTGCGAATCTTCGGTCAATAAGTCTGCTTCCGAATATCAGTAAGGTGTTTGAAACAGTAATTAATAGATCATTATCCAAATGGGTTGAGGAAAAGAAAATAATTCCCGATAACCAATTCGGATTCCGGGCAGGGCATGATACTATTCATGCCGTGTCGAAATTGGTATCAGACATACACTGGAACTTTATGAAAGGCCAGTGCACCGGAGCATGCCTGATCGATTTTGAGAAGGCATTCGATACAGTATGGATCGAAGGTCTTCTCTACAAACTGGTTAGGCTCGGCATGACCGGACCTCAGCTATACACGATCTATAATATGATTTCCAAGAAGAAGTTCGTCGTCAAAAGTGGCAACTTCACATCAAGTAGGGTCTTTGACATTAAAAACGGTCTGCAACAAGGTGCGGTAAACTCGCCGCTCTTATTTAATATCTTTACGAGTGACCTAATCAGTTCACTTCGCTTCGCATTAGCGTACGCGGATGACCTGATTGTGTACAGGACGGGGCCGAAGATTGGAGTGATCCAGACGCTCCTGCAACGTGACTTCGAAACAATCGAACGCTACAGTGATGATTGGAAGTTGAAGATCAATTTTAGCAAATGCGAATCGATCCTCTTTCGGACTGTTTTAAACAGAGCTTCTTACGATGTTCAGAGGAATTGGAAAAATTTCCGAATTTCGAACAATGCTGGACAAGCATTAGAAAAGAAATCGGAAGTGAAATACCTTGGTCTTTGGCTGGATCAGTACTTATATTTCAATAGAAATGTGAGTGCTGCTCTTGACAAGGCAAACAAGGCGTTTCACATGACAAAAAGGCTTTTTTATAGCAGACACCTAAGCTCACGGGTGAAGGTGATCTGCTATCAAGCCTTGGTCAGACCGATTTTAACTTATGGTTGCCCAGTGTGGTTCAACATATCCCCTTTTTATATGGAAAAGCTTCGGGCTTTCGAAAGACAATGCTTAAGGGCGTGCTTAAGGTTGTATCGGACACCCGAATCTGGCTTCACGAAGTTTCACGCCAACAATATTCTTTACGATAAGGCATTTGTTAATAGGATCGACAACTTCATAATCAAGTTGATTCGAGGCCATATTGTCAGAGCGACGGAGAGCGACAATCCTCTCATTCGGGGAGCGTTCTACCCGAACGCGAGATACCACAAAACAGCTTGTGAACGCGGCTTTATTCCTCCAGAGGCATTTGTCTATCTGGATTCAAAAAGATTGGTCCAAGATAGATCGGGGGTGCCTCTCTTATACCACTTGCATCGCAGGGCGTGTGACAAGCGATATGCTTTTAGCGAAGAGGATGGGAATGTTCAGGATCTCTTGAGGTTCAGTACAAGAATCTCAGAAAGGGACAAAAAAGAAGCCGCCAACGCCAGCACTTTGTACTGGTGGTTGGAGGACGACTAATTATGGCGTATTCGCCCTAAAGAATAATATAGATTAGTATTACTTAGATATAGATTAGTTTTTTAAGCATTAGCTTAGACTTAGATAGGATCTAGTTCTAGTCTTTACAATAGTAATAAATATAGGTTAAGTAAGCTAGGGTAACGGTGCGGACTTTCATGAACCCTTGTTGTTCTCACAAACTCGGATCCATGAAAGCCCGTCGCCTGGACGGGGGCCACCTGAGGCAGTAACACCTTCGCTGTCCCCCGTCCAGATAGTCTCTTTTAGTATTAAGATGCCTTTTAAGACCTGTGTCGTTTATTAGGGGAATAGATAGTGCGGGCTTCCATGAACTCTTGATGTTTTGTGTATCTCGAGTCTGTGGAAGCCCGTCGCCTGGACGGGGGTTAGCCGAATCAGCACTGCTTCTGCTATCCCCTGCCCAGATAGCTAGGCTAGTTAGGTTTAGTAATTTAAGTTAGTTTAAGTTTTATTTTATAAAAAAAATATATATATATAGTTTCTAAGTTTTTTTCTTTATTAATTTTTCTTAGAAGTAAGCCAAAAATAAAGATTATTTTTTATAAAGTAAAAATAGAATAAGTTTTAGCTGAAAGGCATAATTTAGATAAGATATAGATTAATTTAGAGTGCCTGCTGAGGGCCAGTAAGTTAGACAGATTAGAATAGGCTAGAATAATTAACTTTAAGCATTAGTTAAATTTATATTAAGATAGATGGTAAGTGAAATAAATGCTTCTATAAACTAAACTAAAGAGGCTTGCCTCTCGTCCTGGAGGTTGCGAGTTCGATTCTTTGACCTGGAGCAATTCTTTTTTCAATCGACACAATAAATATTTCTTTTTAATTTCCTTTGGGGAATTTTGTTTCATATTAAATAAGTTTTTTTTTAAATTGCTCCGAAAATACGCAAATTCATTACTGCAAAAACTATTTAGCTACTGCCTCAATTCTTTTCGACGGCGCGCGGCTGAGTGTCATACTTCTTGTAATAAATAATTTTTTTTATATGGCCCCCGAAAAAAATCAACGGACTAAAAAGTACGAAATAAAATAAATTTTTAAAAACCGACTTCAGAAAAACCAAAAATAATGCACAAAAAACCAAAAATAATGCACAAAAAAGGATAAAATAATTGTTTGAAATTCTTTACAACGTTAATCCAATCAGAATGGGTTTAATAAGAAGAATCACTTTTGAAGACGGTGCCAACACCTGTTTTCGGGGTGATGTATTAAGGGCATAAGCCTAACAAAGAAATGAATACAATTTTCGCAGCAATAGTTAATGCAATGAAAGTCAACTACTACCTGGCACCGTCTTCAAAAGTGATTCTTCTTATTAAATCCATTCTGATTGGATTAATGTTGTAAAGAATTTCAAACAATTATTTTATCCTTTTTTGTGCATTATTTTTGGTTTTTTGTGCATTATTTTCGGTTTTTCTGAAGTCGGTTTTTAAAAATTTATTTTTACCTTTTAGGTTATTATGGAAAGGGACACCAGACATCAAATGAAACAAATAAAAAACAAAATAAGAAGGAAGGACGTAAATAATTTATAATTTGTTATTATTTATTGATGGTAAGTTTTTATTTTTATATATTTTTGTTTTGATTTATTCTTTGTGTTTGTGTTGAGTGTTTTGGGACTGAACAGTTACTTCACTCAGAGATTTCTTGCGAAATCTCTCAAAAGAAAGGGAGGTGTGTTATGACCTAAAAATAAAAATAAAAATTAGTAATTAAGTTAGGGAAAAGTAAGGATAACTTATCTGTTCGTGCCGTCCATTTGTCCTTCAACTATGAGACTGCTGATCCAACTCTATTCTAGCTGAAGATCACGGGACCCATCAAAACAATTGGGACGCTTGAATGGAGGTCCGCTGTTAGGGAAACCGAGCCGAGGCCGCAGCATCACCCCATCACGACACGTTGTGATCCCAGCATCCCAGAAGCTAGCCCAGAGGATAAATTAATTTAAACTGATAAATAAATAGAAATTAGAAGTTAAGACTTACCCTGCATTCAATTTTGGTCCTGTAGTTCTATGTGTAATGCGATGCACGGCTCCTCCGATGGTCCTAACCTCGTCCACTTTAAATTAACGATTTCCCCTGAAACTTCATACTCCCGAATAATTTGAGGTACGACATGGCCTGACCAGCATACAGAGCGTGCTCCAACGAGTAGTAATTTTAAATTAAGGATCTACCCCGGAATTTCCTAAAATGTGGCCAAGGGCTGTCAAGTCCCACTTTTAATTTCATTTTATAGGCGGGCCCGAGCCTTGAGAATTTTTCCGGAGGTAGAAAAGGGAATGCCAAGTTTCAGCGCACATTTTTGCAAAAAAAATTAAAAATTAATAATAATATTATATTACCGATTCCAATCGGCTAGACCCGATTGGAATGTGCGCTGGAAATCAGGAAGTAGGGGCATTTCCCAATAAAAACCGGGCCCCTGGAGCGGTCAGTCAGTCTCAATTTTCGACGTACCAAGAGTGTGAAAGTAAAGGTAGAATAGTAGTGAGTAATAGTGTGACAGTGTCAATTAAGATAAAGCAGGTGGAAAGAGGTAGGATCACTGGTGGAGTCCCAGCACGTAATACTGCAGTAATTATAAAAGCTAAGTAATATTGCTAATTGGAATTTTTTTTATATATTATATTACGGCATAACCATGTATACATATATAACGTTTTAAAATATATTGTCAATATTTTTTTTGTCCTGATGCACTTTGTTTTATTATTTGAAATCGAGTCAGATCGTTTCCCTTCCTTAATCTTGTTATATTTTTTGATTTTTTTTCTTATTGATAATAACAACGTGGCGCCATTCCAAATAGCATACGTGTGCCCACCCCAACCGATGAGTTGCCGGCATTTACGTGGACGTAATTCGGTACCTCGGAACCAGAGCACAAAAACTGTTAAAAATGTACTCTATCTCTGGCTGCAGAGCTAACTTACAACCCTTAGAAAATGCAAAAAGCGATTCTTCAACCGACTTAAGTTGTTATGGCTTAATGTAGAATCAAATTTTACGTACAATGATGTAATAACCTGAAAATCTGAAAATCATAATATTTGGACTTACGTTCGTCGGGTTCTGAGGTACAGAATTTAGCACCTAACAGCTTTAGATGAAACTAGTGAAACATTAAGGTGCGTGTACTTCTTCTTCTTCTTTAACGGCTCTACAACCGGGATCCGGTCCTGGCCGCTCGCAACTGTTCTCTCCACCGGTCCCGATTCTGAGCCGATGTCATCCAGTTTGGCACCCCTATGCTCTGAGCGTCCTGGTCTACGCCATCCTTCCAGCGGAGGTTGGGTCTCCCTCGCTGTCGCACCCCATAAGTCTTACCGCAGAGAACTTTCCGAGCAGGCTCATCATCACTCATACGAGCTAGATGTCCTGCCCACCGGAGTCTACCGAGGTTTATTTTCTTCACAACATCTATGTCGCGATAGCGCTCGTAGATCTCGTCATTGTAGAGTCTCCGGAATCGTCCTTCCTCACATACGGGGCCAACAATCCTCCGAAGTATTTTCCTCTCGAACACCGCCAAGAGGTTAGAGTGCTTTTTGCTAAGCACCCACGTTTCGGATGCATATGTGAGGACCGGCAAGACCATCGTATTATATGGTAAAAGTTTAGACGTTATGGTTAGATGCTTGGATTTGAAGAGCCTTGACAGGCTGTAGTAGGCCTTGTTGGCTTTTAGCAGTCCTGCGCGTATTTCAGGTTCCATGCTATTGTCGGCTGCTACTATTGACCCAAGGTAGGTAAATGATTTTACCACATCAAACTCGTGTTCCTCTACCTTGATTGTGGGACCAATGTTAGGTGTTCTTGCAGACGAGGCCACCATGTACTTTGTTTTGCTTTCGTTGATGTGCAGTCCCAGATTTCCTGCCGCGCGCTCAATCTGGATGAAAGCTTCTTGTACAGCTGTTGATGTTCTTCCAATGATGTCAATGTCGTCTGCATAAGCCAGTAATTGGGTGGACTTGTGAAGGATTGTGCCCCTTGATGTCACGCCCGAATCTCGGATCACTTTCTCCAACGCCAGGTTGAAAAGGAGGCAGGCCAGACCGTCCCCTTGTCGGAGTCCATTATAGATGTTGATTGGTCTGGACAGTGTTCCGGATACCTTTATTTGGCTTGTCACATTGGTCATGGTCAACCTACATAGTCTTGTCAGCTTGTTCGGAATGCCGAATTCTCTCATGGCTTTGTAGAGTTCTACTCTGGCTATGCTATCATAGGCGGCTTTAAAGTTTATGAAGAGGTGTTGGATTGAGTTTTGAAACTCTAGACATTTCTCCATAGCCTGCCTCAAAGTGAAAATCTGATCGGTTTTTGATTTGCCTGGGCTGAAGCCACACTGGTATTGGCCTACGATATTTCTAGCGTATGGGGCCATCCTGTTTTGTAGGATGGCGGAGAATATCTTATACGCGGTACTCAACAACGTTATACCACGATAATTGCTGCACGTTGTGATATCTCCTTTTTTATGTACCGGGCAGAGAATGCCTTTTCTCCAGTCTTCTGGCATCGCTTCCTGCTCCCATACTTGCACAATTAATTCATGAATCGCTTGGTGTAATGTAGGCCCTCCATATTTAACCAGCTCCGCAGGGATGCCGTCTGCACCCGAGGCCTTGTTGTTTTTGAGCCGGGTGATGGCACTGCTAACTTCTGCTAAGCTTGGTGGTGACAGCGTAGCATTATCGTCAGATATTGGTGGAGCCTCCAAATCCTCAGTTAGCTCGCCATTTAGCAATTCATGAAAGTGCTCTTCCCATCGCTCCAAGATGCCTTGAGGATCGGTGATCAGATTCCCTTCTTTGTCCTTGCAGTATGTGCAACGAGGTGTGAATTGCGTCATACCGCGTACTCTTCGGAAGAACTCCCGCGCCTGGTGCGGCCGTCGCTCTCTGTACTGTTCTAGTTCTAGTTCAGTTATTTCTCTTCGCGTGCTCGTGTTCTCTGAGACTGCTGCATTGCTCGATACGCAGCATTCTTACGTTCAGTTGCCAGCTTGCATTCATTATCGAACCAGTCGTTCCGATCTCTACGACTTCTGCCTAAGATGGAATCAGCAGTACTAATGACAGTATTTTTAAGGCGGGTCCAGCTCTCGTCGACGCCCGGCATCTCATCCCAGGACTTGCTCTTCTGAGCGTGAGTTCTAACGCCTGACCTTAGCTGTTTCTGGCCATTTCGTTGCGTAGTGCAGCTGTGTTGATTCGAGCCTGATCAGCGGATACAAAGCTTTACAGCGTTGGAATGCGCTCTCGGAGCACCATACCAACAAGATAGTGATCTGAGTCGAAGTTGGCACCTCGGTACGTTCGTACCGTCATCAGACCCGAAAGGTGGCGGCGGTCTTTCAACACATGGTCTATTTGATTGCGAGTCGCCCCATCAGGAGATATCCAGGTGGCTTTATGGATATCTTTACGCGCAAATCTGGTACTTGCAACGACCAAGTTCTTACTTGCTGCCAACTCGCTGCCCATTGTCATTAGTGTTCTCATGCAAGCTGTGGGTGCCGACATATTGCCTGTATACGGGCTCCCGGTCTACTTTGGCGTTCAGGTCTCCCAATATGATTTTTACATCATATCTGGGGCAGGCATTAAGTTCCCGTTCAACTACTTCGAAGAATTCTTCTTTTTCATCGTCCGGGGACTCTTCTGTAGGTGCGTGAACGTTTATGAGGCTGATGTTCTTAAATTTGCCTCGCACACGAAGGGTACATAGCCTTTCGTTTATTGCTTTAAAGCCGATAATGGTAGGCTTCATTCTTTTGCTGACCATAAAACCTACCCCGAGCACATGGTATGACAGCTGTAATATACGTCATAATCATGTTTTTGCAAAACACCATTCCCTGTCCATCGCATCTCCTGAATGGCGGTAATGTCAGCTTTATATGTTGACAGGGTATCGGCCAGATGTTGTACAGCTCGAGTTCTGTACAGAGTTCGTACGTTCCATGAGAAAATTCTTAAATCATTTTGCCTTTTTCGTTGCCGTGGTCGTCGTCGTTTTTTCCAGTATCTGAGGCATGTTGCTCGTTCCGTAATGTTTGTTTTTTACGGGTGAGGTTATTAGCCTCACGCCAACCTTACTTGGAAGGGACTAGCCCGATCATGTTAGCCTATCCTCTCTCATAGGATAGTTACCAGTGGCCACCGCTAGGAGGTTATGATCGCACTTCCATCAGTCCGGAATAGTTACGTCACGTGCATGTTATGCTACATGTTATTCCCCCTATTCCGCTGATGACTGACCACCGTGTGCGTGTACACTCGCAAGAAATATTGCGCAAGTATTGCAGAAAATAGTTGCATCTATGTTTACACTGCAATAAAAGTTGCGCAAGAAAGTTTGCTGCAAACGGTTTTTAACTAGTGCAACATTACTTGCAGCAATTTCTTGCAGTACTGTTCACACATGTACAAGTAATCTTTCGCAATTTCATTTAGTCACTTCATTACGGCGTTTGTGATTAAATTGAAAAGTTGACCCGAGGTGGAGTTGAAATTTCGACCATCGTATATGATGTCGAGTTGAGTTCACTTTGGGTTGAAATAGAGTTGAACTGACATCAAAACACAACCTGAAATTTTTCTGTGAAATTCTCATTTATAGATACGATAGCCTCTTTTTGTTAATTCTTTTTCTATATTTTTAAAAATTTCTGAGTTCCTATAGAGTTTCCATCTTAATGATGTAGGGAATTTTGTTCCTGCATTATTTCTAGCAAAGTTTTTGTTTCCTGGTGCTCTCAAACATTTCTCTTAGCCATTGTCAAAATTAAATTTCCGCTGTTACTATTTAGTTTATATAAAAAATAAAATGCGCTACAAAAACACCGAACACAAAACTAAAGCCGAAGACAGACCCACGGATGATAAACAAACAAAACAAATGCTACTTCAACCCAATTACAACTCAACCCGCGTATATGAGGCGAAATTTCAACTCAGAGCTTCACTTCACTTCAGTGGACCAAGTTTTAAGTCGACCCTAGTTTATGACCGGGTTGAACCTGGGTTGAACGGGGTATATGTTAAAAATGTCTCGCAAACAAATAAGGTGTGCTGCTGCTATAGTTGTGGTTACTTTATTAAAGAAAATAACCTCCTCTTTTTTGAAGTCGGTTAAAAAAAATTAAAATTATTCACGCAAGCAAAGAGAATGGATCAGAAACTGGATTAGTCGCCACGCTGCACAGTGGGACAGAATCCCAAAAAGCTTGCCAAAACCCCTAAAATGAAGATTCTATTTCGGGACTTTCTCTTTGCGGGGCAGGGGCCCCGAGGGTTACAGCACGGTATACAGAAACAAGGTAATGTAAAAGACGAAATATCGTATCGTAAGTGCGAATATCGTAGAAAAAGGCGACGTCACCCGGCAAGGTTAATACAGAAAACAACAACAACAATTTCGATTTTGTATGGGGAAGACTTGCCGAGTGACGTCGCACTAATACGATATTCTACGATATTCAGTCTTTTACATTACCTTGTTTCTGTATACCGTGGGTCACAGAACATCTGTCCTCGGGGTACAGGTACGTTTTCTCCCTCAGTTCGAAAGTCGCCGTTACACGAGACGCAGCTATCGAAGTTTCTAACACATATTATGCATTGAAAATAACTATTTGTTAAATAGTGCCAATTAGTGCTTTTGAAAAGTTTAAAAATGGATTCTGTTCATGAAGGTGAGTGGAATTAAATCGAATATGTATAATCGTAAAATACTCATTGCAGAATTATTGATATGAATTTAAATAAATCAACTTTTTTGCAAAACGCAGAGAAAAAATAATTTTTCAAATAACTTAAAGTTTATTAGTCGTCCTCGCTCGTTTTCTAAAAATTTTTTTTTCACTTGTCATGGTCTACAGAAAAAAACAAGAAGTAAATTAAAGTGCGAATTTGTGCGAATTTGGAGATACAATTTTTTTTTGAAATCGCGCAAAAATCGTTGCACAGCAGGGGGTAATGAAAACGACAAAAAGATCCGGCAAGGAATCTCTTGAAAACTATATAACAGGGGGTTTTCGAGGTCGCTGATTACGAATTTGACATTATTTTTTCAAAAAACAAAATGGCGGATCCAATACCCAAGTAGCAAAATCTGACCTAGGTTATTTTATAACTTTCGCTTTTGTTAAAAACAGGTTACTTAAGCGTTATAATATAACCGGATTACCTTCTAACTAAACACTAACTTAGTTTTTAAGTTAGAATATTACTTAATTTTTAAGTTAGAATATAACTTCAAAATTCCGTTGCTACTGAGTTACTTCAGCACTTATTTTTAATTTGTAATACTTTTGGTTACATATATACACAAACTTAACCATGCAAATGTGTTTTGGTTTTTCAGAGGATAGAAAAAAACTCGAAAATGATGTATAAGTTTATTATAAGTTAGAAATATATTCTGATTTAACATGTAATTTTGCAGGTTAGAAATATTCTTCAAAATAACGTATGATCATATTATGAGTTAAAAATGTACTCTCCTATAACAGTTTGGGAATTAACTCGAAAATAACCCGATGATTGAAATGAAACAAAATTTTTGAATATGTGAAAAAGCCAACAGACAGACGTCACTGAAAGTAAGGAAAAGAGAAGCAGTATTTCGCGATATAACGTAATTAATATAAGGGTTTATATCTAGTTCGAAATATAACTCGTTATTAATGCATGGGTTAGGACGAGTTAGAAATACATCTAAGCGTAACATAAGAGTATATTACGAGCTAGAAACATACTCGATATTAATGCATAGGTTTATTATGAGTTAGAATTGTACGAAAAAGTAAAATATAAGAACAAGCTTGCCGAAACGTCTCCATTTACAAGCAAGCATCAGTGAAGTGAAGAAGTTCATGGCGTAAAAAGCGAATCTAAGTACGATTAATATTTTTTTGGAAAAAGTAAACGTGAGTAACTTTTTAATTACTATTAATTCTATATATTTAAAGTCTTTAATAAAATTCATATTTTTTTAATTTTCTTATATTTTTAGGTAAAAATGCAGTGCCGCGGCCAGACAATTGGGGGCCCTGTGCAAAAATTCAGCGGGGTCTAGGGTTGCCACCTTTTTTTTGTGCAAATAAAGGACATTGGTTATTAAAGGTAGGAAAAAAAAGTACATTGTGTCAAAATAAAGTACGATTTATTTTACTTTATTATTTTGCTTAAATACATATTTTTTATTACTTTTAGCAACTTTTAACAAATAATTATCACTGCTAAACAGCTGCACAGCATCTTTACAGTCTATATTTAAGTTAAAGTAAATAAGTAATTCATTTTTTATTAGATTCAGAGACGCTTTGTTTCTTTCGTCTCGCCATTTGCTTTTCATTACAGAAAAAACTCTCTCTGTAAATGCTGACGTGGCGGGAATCGACAGTAAAATTGAAATTAATTTAAACAAATTTGAAAAATTACCATCAGCCTTATTAAATACTTGCTGCCATTTTTGTGCAGTAGATAATTCCGCAAAACCTTCAGAACTATATATCTGATTATATAATTTGTTTAATAAAGAAATTTCTCCATAAAGAACATCCATATTTATATTAAGTTTTTGCAGATTTAAATTTTCGATTATGTTAACAAAATGATCAAATTCGACATTGCTTTTTAAATTTATATTGCTAAATGTAAATAAGTAGTTTGTGTCATTAAAATTAAACCATTTATTTAGGTACTCTAAGGCTTTGTCAATAAATAATAAAAAATTTGTGTGAATATTGGTAGTCAATTCAGGTGAAGACAACAGTTTAATTTTTTTGCCTGTTTCATAGCCAAAGAAGAGATCTTGTTTCCTTTGTGCTAATCCATTTTTAAGATTATCCATAATCCCATAAACATCTAAAATTGTTATGCAATTTCCTTCTAGACATTTTACAGCTTTATTAAATAAATTTAACATGTGGCTACAAAAATTTAAATAAATTTCATTCAAGTCATTGTCAATGTTGTTGAGCATCAATAAATTTTGTAAAATCATTGGACAATTTTTTAAGCTTACAAAATAACTTCTAATAGGTGACCAATTTAATAATAATGTATCGATGCAGGGTAAAAGAGAGAGCCATCTTGTTCCCACATGGCGTTTTACTTCATGAAAGTCTCCATCTACCGATTCTATAAATCTTTTCAACTCTTCTCTTCTTACAGCAGAATGTGAAAAATGAGCATAAATTTTCAAAATCACATTTTCTATGTCATATGATAAAAAGCTCATGGCATGTCTCACGCAGTTATGCACTATATGTGCATGACAATTCCCTTTAATCAAATCTGGTACCAAATCTCTCATATTTGTAAATAAAGAATGGTTGATTCCAAAATTAGCATTTGTGTTGTCAGCACTTAGCCCAGATACATTATGAAAGGATAATTTGTATTGTTCCATTGACTTTTGAATTGCTTCAAACATGCCATCTGCAGACTCGTTACTGTTTTGATAAAAATCTAATAACTTATTTTGAATGCCGTTTTTGGCCGTAAAATATTGTATCACTAATGGAAACAGTTTTATGTTTTTTTTGTTAGAAGCATCAGTTTGTAAGCAGTAAAATAAATTCTCTGTATTTATATCATCTATTACATTTTGTATAGCATAGGGGCCCAACACCTCTGTAACTAGTGCTTCCATTTTGGTTCTGGCTAGACGAATTCCTGTAGCTGTATTTGAATTAACATAAATAATTTTATTCAATTTTACAATACAATCCATGCTATTGTAGGACAAATTGTGTTTTACAGTGTGATATGTTAAGGCTAGCTCAGCTGCAATAACATTTTCTTTATCACTGCAGAATTAACTTTTAGACGATGTGGAAGCAGAAGAAGAGTCAAGAAATTTCTCAAGTAGTCCAGATGTTCTCTTCATTTCTAATTTCGATTTGTGTTGTTTTGTTTGCAGGTGTTGTTTAACCTGAAAATAATAAGAATAATCCCTTCACCTTACCCATCAGGCCATCACCAAGCTCCACAATTCAGCATAAATAAGCTTATATGGTTATTATGAAAAAACCACATATCCGTTTTAAATCACACAAACACACACACACACACAGGCATAAAAGATTTTTCCTCTTACCTGTCCTATTCCAGCTGAAGCAATTGTAAATATAATTCCACACAATTTGCATTTTCCATTATATTCGTTTTGTGGATCATTCATTAACCATTCACCATGTTCGATTTCCCACTGACTTCTATACTTCTGCAATCGTTTAGTTTTCTGTTTCGTTGTATCTATATTTTTGGCGCATTTTTTCGGTGTAATATATGCACCTGTTTGATCCGTTTCGCTATCAAGATTACGTTTTGTAGGTGTACATGGAGTACTTTGTTTACTAACGTTGTCCCTGTCCATGATTTACAACAGCATAAAGCTATAAAACCGTATTTTTGTTGCACTTAATCCGATTTTCACAAAACAAACAAGATGTTTCTCAATGACATTCACCAAGTTTATAGCAACAAAACTAAATCGATTTAACTCAATTTAATTTCGAAAATTCTCACAATTACATTCAATATAACTTTGGCTTAAGCCGAAAGATTTCGGTTTAAGCCATAATTCGAATTACCCCGATTATACGACCAACAATTTTGTATGATCCATAATTCAAATTATTTTTGTAGGTGCTATAAACAGTATTATGTAAAATGATTCCCAGAGAAATCAAATCGTGCAAAATAAAGTATTTTCGGGTACTTTATTGCCCTCTTATAGTATAGAGTATAATTACCCGAAATAACGTACAATACTTTATAATAAAGTACGGGTGGCAACCCTAGCGGGGTCCCCAGAGCGTCAAAAAAAATTAAATGCGCGAGCGAAGGCATTTTCCTTCATACAGACCTATCCCCGCGACAGAATAATGGCCCATATGCTGATTTGTGTGGCCCATACTCATTTGTGTGGCCCATTCAATGAAGTAAAAATGCAAATAATGAATTCAAATGATTTTTATTGCAAAAAAATTTTTAGATCGCTTCGCTCGCGGGGCCCCAATGTCACGGGGCCCTGTGCAGTTGCACATTTTGCACATATGGCAGCCGCGGCACTGTAAAAATGCTCTACAGGTTTGGGGGAATAGGACAGGAAGAACCATCTACAAATATCTTTTTAAAATGTTTAATTTAGTAATAACAATACTTGTATTTTTATTATTATTTAATAATAATAATAATAAATATAATTTCTTTACGTAAATTCGTTGCATTTTTTTCACTCATTGCATTCTTATATAACAGTTATAAAATATCAAATTTGTAGTTAGATTTCTGTTACAAAATCACTTTTAGGTTAATTAACGGTAAGTATGTACTATCTGAAAAACGTTTTCTTGAGGTTATTTTCTAACCAATGTTTATAAAAGGTTGATAATGGAGGTTTTACTAACGTTTGCTTCAGGTTATTTATTTTGTAACTGCTAAGTTGTGTAGAGGTATATTTTAGAAGTTCTATAAACCTTAGACATAGGTAATCTCATAATTAGAGTTATAAAATAACTGACCATTTACGGTTTAATAAATGTCTAGGAAACGTTTTACAAACGTTTTACTAAGTTATGATGGTTAAATAACTCTGGCTAGTTTCTGGTTAATTAACCGGATTCTAAGCAAATTGTGCTGCTTGGGTATGGCGGACGGTCACGTGAAAAAATGCATATTCGCGTATGAAATTCGATACCCGGGGGTTTTCGAGGTTGCTGATTACGAATTAAATATTATTTTTAAATTATTTTGTATTAGCCGGGGCATATCGAGTATCGGTTTTTTCCTGCGTTTTAATGCTTTACTTTGTTGTTAAATTGTAGTCGAAGCGACTAAATTTAACGTTTTTTTATGTTTTCAGGAACCCAAAGAGTACTTCAATTAACACGAAAAGAGATCTTCTGCCTAATTAAAGATGCTCTTTATACTGAATCTGCTGACGAATTAGCTCTCACTGTTGAGAAGCACATGACGCTCCAATTGGGATTCGCATACTTCATGACTGAAGAAGTGAAGAAAAATTTTAAATACGTCATGTACAAATTGTGTACTTTATGGAAAGAGGCTCGCCGGAAAAAGGAGTGGTTTTTCAACAAGAATGCGGATTGGCTGAGCGGTCAATTGATGCTATCGAAGGACGGATCTTCTCAAAGTACTGCGGAGACAAATGCAATCGGTGGTCGACCTTCTACAAGTTTTTCGGATAGCAGTGAAAGGTCCAAAAGGCGAAAAACCGAGGAATTGAGAAAAGACCACAGCCTAGAAGAACTCTCTTATGCTACGCGGATGAGCCTACGTGCAAGTGGGAAAGTTGCCGCTGCGCAGGTATTGAAGAACGTCACAGCGGGGAGTCCGTCTAAGGCATCGTCCTACCTGTCGTCTTCTAACACAAATAAAGAAAGAACAATGACGCCGGAAGGAGCCTTGTCAGTTTTGGTAGATAGATTTTCCAAAAGTCAGTATTTAGTGGTACGATCAGGCTGTAAATTAGTTCAAAGTAAGGCGTATCCGTCATACAATGTACTGCAAAAAGCCAAAATTGCTTGTTATCCACCGATGAAAACAATTACAGAAAGACGCGCAGATATCGATCTTCAAGCATTGTTAGATCTCACGGTGAAACGAATCGTTTTAGCAAAAGAAAATGTTGTACAAAATATGTCACCCGGTGATTTGCTTAAAATGAATTTAATTTGTAAATGGGGTTGCGATGGAACTTCAGGTCAGAGTGAATATAAGCAAAAATTTACGAGTGATGATGGCACATTCTAGGTCATTAGTTCCTTTACAACTGTTTTATCTGACCAATTAAAATAGAATTCCTAAAAGAAACAGCAGATGTAACGAAAGCTGAAGTTAAATATGTGGAAGATCAAATAAAAAATCTAGTTCCATTTTCAGACATGGTTAAAGGAAGATTAATAAAAGTAAATTGGAATCTTGCTTTAACCATGATCGACGGAAAAGTGTGCAATGCATTGGCGGACAATCCAGCCACTCAACGCTGCTACCTTTGCAAAGCCACGTCAAAAGGTTTTAATAATCTTGACAAAATGTTAACGCTGTCAGTCAATGAAGAACATTTTAACTTTGGTCTCTCTTCGTTGCATTCGTGGATACGCTGCTTCGAGTGCTGTTTGCATTTATCTTATAAATTAGACATTAAAAACTGGCAAGCACGATCAGAGAAAGAAAAACAAAATGTAAAAGAACGAAAAACAGCCACTCAAGAGTCTTTTAGAAAAAACCTTGGTCTAATTGTTGACAAGGCAAAGCCAGGATTCAGGAGCACGAATGATGGTAACACTGCTTGTCGCCTTTCTGAAAATGCCAAAATTTCATCGGAAATAACTGGAGTAGACCTTCGTTTGATTACCAGATTTCATTCCATTTTACAAGTTGTTTCATCAGGACGCGAAATTAATATTCAAAAATTTAGAGATTAGGGGGCGTCCATAAATTACGTGAGGTGTTTGGGGGGAGGAGGTCGAGCCGAACCTCACCAAATCTCACGGGGGTCTTGGCAAATATAACGTAATTTTTTTTCCGCAAGAAACAGTGTAAAATCGCGAGAAAACTAGGTTAAATTAATAGTACAGGTAAATTAAGCCGAAAAAAGCGATATAGCGGAAATAATTACATAGGCACAGACTGAAAATTGGCAGAGAGCTTCTTTTTAGGCTTCTTAATAAGGGATTATAAAGTCTACCTATTTTCTACCCCGAGAAGCCCACTTTTTAGGGGGTTTTAGCCCTCAAAATGGGTATATTTCGATTTTTCTGTAATTTTTTTTTCAATATTTTCTTATTATATTATCTATCTTTTATATTATATATCTTTTTGTTTTTTTCAATTTTAAGTACAATATCTGTAAATGAGAAAATCTTTAAAATCGTCTTTTTGGACCCGCACTTAGATTTCATTCACGAAAATGTTGGTGCAGTATCAGATGAACATGGTGAAAGGTTTTATCAATACATATTGCAAATAGAGAAGGAATAATGAATCCACTACATAAAAAGTATACGTGATACTATTACTATATTTCGACTCAATAGCAATTGGGTATAAAAATTTTGCACTGCCGTTTACGCTGTATTTGTTCACTGTTTTAAATACCATCCAACTGGAACATCCAAAAAAGTAAAGCAAATAATTTAAATATCTGGGAATGAACAGTGTAAGACGTGATGAAAAATTCTTATCATTTTATACAATGGTCTGGGAAAAACTGCGAAAGTAATGTATGCATTGACTTTTACGACCATTTTTGGACAGATTACGACCCTAAGATGAACTAGTGTGGGGGTCTAAGCTTAAACAAAACAAAAAGGCCTAGAAGCCCAATTGAAAAACTTGGAACCTAATGCCCTCCTAAGTATTTCAAGTGCATAATGTACCCAATCCTACTGCAATCATAGAGATTATATTTAGACTCGGGTCTTTTCACATCAGTCAGAACACATGCTATCTGCGGTGCATTGCCACTACAAAGAGCAGACATTTGCACCAGGCGACATAATTAGTTATCTAAGCATCTTACAGGACTCGAATTTTGAATTGACGACCATCTGCTCTGACATACCTACTAGAGGCCAAGATAGATTTTGAAAACCTTTTGTTATCATTATCGAGAGTTGTGAAGAATGGAAGTCTAACAGATCCGCACTTCTTGAATCATACAGATGTACAGGCGGCTCTAACGTCAATTTGAGAAGCTGGCTGTGACTTCAGACTCCGCTTTTCTAAGGCCATACGAAAGTAGGAAGCAAACGGAAGCTAGTAGCGATGCCTGATAAATCTTCGAAAAGAAATTATTTTCAGCCAACCAACTCCATTTATTAACTTAATTTGACATTTTGATGCGAACAATAAATTGTTTCAAGAATATTTAAAGAGTTTTCAGAATATTTTAAAACAAACAAATAAATGCAGCGCATGCGGCAATGGCTTTACTCGCGGACTGAAATCCGATAACAGGCGGACAAATTTAATTCGAATTCGCATTGGTGGAGGATACCATTTTCTTATTTCCGAATTTCATTACTTTCGAATAGCATTCCAGGATAACCCCCCGGGTCATTCAGTCACAGGTTTTTTACCCAACGATGACATCTATAGAAGAATGCTCCGAAGTTTGTATATCTCCAGAGTCATAAATGGCTCTACCATTACCATTCAAACAGTGAAGTCGTTACTCTCTAAAAACGAATCAGTGGATGCCAAAGTCAACCTTCGTATGTCAATATATTGTAAAATTCTAAATTTTTCTTATATTCCATATGCTTGCTCTACAAATACACGAGTTGAGCTCAAACTAGAATTGATATTTTTCTGTTCTTTTGTTAAGAAATCAATATCCCTGTAAGGCACCATGAGGTTGGTTTCCAAAGGATAGACAGAATCACCTGCTAAATGGTAATCCACAGGTATTGTAGTTTATATTGGGTACATGCCGAGTTGGTGCTGGGATGATTTTGTGGTACTGTTCTTCAACACAAATTCTGTTTTTTAAATAAATCCAACGCAATCAAGCACAGATTAAGGTATTTACACTAAAAATGCGCATAAAAGTGTAAATCCTATAAATTTTTTAAAATTTTAAAAATCTCACGTGAGATTGAGGGGGGAGGAGGTCGAACCAAATCTCACGACATATCACCAAGGGGGAGGGGGGGGGGTCGAAAAATCGCCAAAATCACCTCACGTAATTTATGGATGCCCCCCTACGCTTGGGAAACTGCGAAACTATTTGTTGAATTGTACCCATGGTTCTTCATGCCACCATCAGTTCATAAACTGCTCATTCATGGCCCAGAAATCATTGCTTCGGCTTTGCTTCCAATCGGTCAGATGTCTGAAGAAGCCCAGGACAGTTGCAATAAATATATTAAAAAATTTCGTCAGGACTTCTCGCGCAAAAGCAGCCGTTCTTTGACAATGAGAGATGTATTTTGCCGCCTTTTAATTAGTTCTGATCCTTACATTTCAAGCGCAAGAAAACTTCCAAAAACTAAAAGAAAACAAATATCGTCTGATGCTAAAGATTTAGTTGTACCCGATGACAGTGACACTGAAGATGAAACTAATGTGTCTACTTTAGATTCCGACATCGATTTATGTGATTGCGATAGCGAATAGATATAGCCTATGTGTTAAAAATAAAAATGTAAATTATAAACTGAATTATTATTTTGTATTTATTTGTACCTATTCCTTGTATACGATACTATTTTTATGCTTCTGAAATTTTTTTAATACAATGAAATTGTATTAAAACTAAAAATATCAATTTTTTATATGACTGCCCGCCATATTGGATCCGCCATTTTGTTTTTTGAAAAATAATGTCAAATTCGTAATCAGCGACCTCGAAAACCCCCGGGTACAGAATTTCATCCGCGAATATGCATTTTTTCATGTGGTCGTCCGCCATATTGGATCCGCCATCTTGTTTTTTGAAAAAATAATGTCAAATTCGTAATCAGCGACCTCGAAAACCCCCGGGTACAGAATTTCATCCGCAAATATGCATTTTTTCATGTGGTCGTCCTAGAACTTGTTCTGTCTGCTTTAGATGAAACTAGTGAAACACTACTTAAAGAACTTAAAATTACCTTCTAAACTTCATACATTAATTTCCCCTTTTGTATCAATTTTTTTTTCACTTTATATAACATTATTTTTCATTAAGAGCATGTTTTTGCCAGTCTAATATAAAACCAGCAAAACCTTACTCAAAAACAATCACATGCATCGCTAAAATTCCTATATTTATTTACTATTTTTTTATTACCTCTTTTACTATTTATTTATCCAAAAATCATTTTTTCAAATGAATAACTATGAGATTTCATAGTTTTATAATTAATTACTATGGTGGAGTCAGACAAGCTCCGGAGTTGTAACATCGAATACTATACGAAATCGACATTTTTTACCTCTAGCAACCGCCGCTACGCAAGTAATCGGCCATTTTGTGAAAAAACGGCCATTTTGGTCGTTCTTTCTATGTAGATGAGTTTTTCTCGAGAAATGGGATTTTTCGAATAAAATTGACGAAAAAATACAAAAATTCAAGATTTTCGATTAGATTTTTTCACATTTTTTCAAGTTTAAAATTTTTTCTTGTTGACCATCATAAGCTGCATAAAAAACCTACATTTAAAATAAAAAGGAACCTTATTCGAAATGATGCACAAAATTTATTGGCCAAATTTGAGGTCAATTTTTGAGACTTGTGTTAGATATTTTGACTTGAAATTTTAACCAAGCATTGTTCACGTTATAAAGTATAACTTCACTTAAAATATCCGAAGTTATAACCAAAAAACCAAAATGTGCCTGTTTTTTCAGTTTTATTAACCGCTGAGAGCCAGTATGCTCTATTTTTCTCGCTTTTTAGGACCTACTATACATACATATACCGAGAAAAACTCATCCACATTTAGAAATAACGACCAAAATGGTAGTTTTTTCACAAAATGGCCGATTACTTGCGTAGCGGCGGTTGCTAGAGGTAGAAAATGTTCATTTCGTATAGTATTAGATGTACCTAACATGTTACAAATAAGCGGGTATCTGTATCGCGGATACGGACAAATGACGTGAATACGGAAATTCCAATTAAGGATTTAACAAATATTAATGTTTTTCAATATGTGTTTCCTCAAATATTGGGTCACTTGCGGAGAAAAGCAATAAAACTCCAAAAGGCCCAGAATGGAAACAAATTTCACCAGAAAAGCAACAATAAACAAAAACAATAAAACGGTGAAATTTATTTTCAAAATAGTACGTACAGTGTACTAGAATGTGGTACCTGAGCTTCGCTTGGGTATAAGTTGCACGGGGGACGATATAGCGGGAGGGATACTCTGAACAGGTACGCATAGCAGGCGAGCAATTAATTGTGTCTCCAACCTTTTATTTTATTTATATTAAATTACTTCCCGTTGTCGTATTGTGATTAAATACGGTTTAAAATGACGTCACAAAGCTCCTCATACACTTTCATTTGATACCCATACCGAGGACGTTGTAAAGAAACAGGTCCTTTGTCTTGGCGGCCATTTTGTGTTGGGCGCCATTTTAAGTTTGGAATGACGCCACACAGCTAATAGTATTCTACTTGTCGTACCCTTTCATTTGATACCCATACCGAGGGGGTTATAAAGATAAAGATAATCCGCCATTTTGTGTTGGCGGCCATTTTGAATTTTGAATGATGCCATATAGCTAATTGTATTCTACTTGTCATACCCCTTCATTTCATACGCATGTCGGAAGCGGGGAGCACAATTGCAAAATGCGGCCGCCATCTTGGAACCGCCATCTTGATTGTTTTACAAAATGGTCAGATTGCATTGGCACGCGACTATACATATGTACCAAATGTAAAGTTGATCGGTTATATGGAAGTGGGTCAAAATCAAGTTGCAAGATTTGTTTACATACTGCACGCAACATACAAATGAAGTTAATATAAAGCGTATAAAAGCTTAATTGCCACTGATATCTGCGAAGTTAAAAGTAAACAATAAAATTCTTTGATTCTTCATCTACGTCATGGTATATTTTTTTTCGATATAAACAATAGTTTTTGAGCAGCAATTCAAAACTGTATGACAATTTCGTTATCATCGGTTTTTTGTCATGGCAGTAAAGTTACAGACGTATTCACGTCAAAAAAAAAATTTGAGACTGGAAACCATTTCTTATGTTTTGCTTGTCTGACTCCACTATAGTAATTAATTATAAAACTATGAAATCTCATAGATGGGCAGCTCTACAAAAACTGGAATAAAATCGAATTATTTTTGGCCGTTCGTTTTCTTTATTGTATTTCAAAATTGAAAATTGGATATAACGAAGATTAATGATAGTATTCTAGGTTTTAATGGGTCAGTCAAAATATTTGAATTCTTATAAGTGACGAATATTTTTCTTAAAAACGATTTTTCGGTTGACATTATAGTAAGTATTGCATTTAAGTGATACATCTATTAATATTTCTGAGAATAGAAAGCTAAATATGTGCAAGAATGCGTACCAGGGAAGTGAGGTTAGTATAGAAAAAGTACTCGAGCAAATGTCAAGTTTTATTAATTTTAAACATTATTTCTTTCCTAGTCTGATTCCCTAATTACACCGTCAACTTTTGCTCGTTGTTTTCCACAATAGTTTACAAAACCTATTCGGAAATGCTCGCATTCAGTCTATGTCTACAGGGAAGTGATAGACAAGGAAGTGATAATTTAAATATCACACATATCTAATCGTTGAAACGTAATTACGTGACAGGGAAGTGAGAATTTGACTGACCCGAACTCCAAAATCTCCACTAAACGCACTCCCACGACTAATCGCTCACCGACTGAAACAAAACATAGCTATGCTGACTTCACTTCTTTCTTTCAATCACCCAAGCAGCAAAGTCGTTATAGGTGATTTTAACGGATTTTTAGATGACAGGGAAGTGATAAAAATGCGTGTCGCCTCTTATTTCAACTAATAATTTGAAGAAAATTAAGTAAAAAAGTATATAAACTTTACAACTTTTTTGGCAAACAAAAAGTTATGATTGAGGTTTTTCGCTTAAATTTCTTTAAATAAACTGCTTGTAGTTGGGCTTAAACTTTGGATTACTGCAAAATCGCCCCACAGGGAAGCTATAATTTCGACTAATTTTGACTGTTCGGAGCTAATTTTGAGCTATAAAGACTTGTTTGAAATAACTGATTTTGAATGCCCAATTAGAAACCGATGTAAACTTTTATTTGAATTAAACTTTAAGGTCATAACTTGTAAAATGATAAATCCACGAGCCGACCCCACTAAAATTCCTGTTTTTGTAGAACTGCCCAGATATTCAGTTCATATAAAGATTTAAATATATTTAATGTTGATGCATTATTATAAATAGTTTTTTTTAAGAAGAGGTTTGATGCATTTAAAAAAACGAAGGTTAAAAATATACTTTTGAATTAAATTGTTTATTAATAAAATAGATAGTAAAAATAGTATGAAATATAGGAGACCTAAGAATACGTTTACTGAAATGTTCTGCTAGTTTGCAATCAACATACTGTAAAAAACGAAAAAGCATAAAGTCATTTTTGGATTAGTTAATAGTAAAATAGATAGTTAAAAATAGTAAATAAACATAGAAAGCATAGAGGTGTATATGATCTTTTTGACAAAGGTTCTGCTACCTTGATATAAGGCAAGCTGAACGATGTTATTAAAAAAATCGAAAACGTAAAAAAATGATTTTTGGATAAATAAATAGTAAAAGAGGTAATAAAAAAATAGTAAATAAATATAGGAATTTTAGGGATGTATGTGATTGTTTTTTAGCAAGGTTTTGCTGGTTTTATATTAGACTGACAAAAACATGCTCTTAATTAAAAATAATGTTATATAAAATGAAAAAAAAATTGATACAAAAGGGGAAATTAATGTATGAAGTTTAGAAGGTAATTTTTAGTTCTTTGAGTAGTGTTTGACTAGTTTCATCTAAAGCAGACAGAACAAGTTTTATTTTTTGAATGCATGGAAAACTAAATTAATTTAATGGTTGGGTAAAAAAATAGTATTACTGTTAGTAAAAAAATGGTGAATAATTATAAGAAGTTTGTGGATCCGTGTGGTAGTTTTGAAGAATGGTTCTGCTAGCTTGAAATAAAGCTGGCAGTATTTTTTAAAAAACAAAGGAGTAAAAAAATTTATTTTTGGGTAATTAAATAGTAAAAAAAAGTTAGAAATTTTGATATAACTTTCATTTGGTTCCGCTGTAATGGGTTCGCCAGCTTGACATAAAGCTGGCAGAACCATGAATTTTTTTAAAAAACAAAGGAGTAAAAAAAATTCTTTTTGGGTAATTAAATAGAAAAAAGAAGTTAAAAATTATGATATATCTTTCATTTGGTTCCGCTGAAATGGGTTCGCCAGATTGATAGACCTGGAGAAAACGTACCTGTACACTGAGGACAGATGTTCTGTGACCCTCGGGGCCCCTACTTAAAATTCCGCAAAGAGAAAGTCCCGAAATAGAATCTTCATTTTAGGGGTTTTGGCCAGCTTTTAGGGATTCTGTCCCACTGTGCACCGCCCGTACTTTTCAGTTCTTTATTATTTAATGCCAGCTTTTTTCTAATCGCAGACTTGTAGTCACTCCAGACCTTAAATTAAAAACAAGAAAAAAACATAAATCAAACAAATAAACATAAACCAAGCAATTTTAGATTATAATTCTTAAATAAAAAAGAAATTGATATACCTTTTTCCATTCTGCGGTTTCTTTTATTGGGGACCTGCACTGTTCAGATCTGCGGTCAAACATGACCAGAATGTCCTCACCCTCTCTGGGGCTTTGTTTGTCAAGTTTTTGGCAATATCTGGATTACCTTTCATTTCTTCCACCAGCTTTGCAAACTGGTTCTGCTTTGTTGTTTTCTTCCTAAAATATTGTACTTATTAAAGTTTCGTAGTAACCAAAAATTGAAAACTATTTCGATTTTAAAAAATGGAAAATGCGTTCACTTTATGGATAAGTCACTTAAGAGACCAAAATATGCCTGCAACGACACAAAAAAGTCAAGAGAAAGCAAAAGGTGAAGAAGAAACTATCCCAAAAATACATGAAGTAACACGAGCGTTTCATCCGATCACACCACCACAAAACAACAATAATTTGAATGCACTCGAAATTTCGAGTGCATACAAATTGTTATTTTGGCGTGGCGTGGTGGGCCCTTTACACAAAAAAGGAGGCCCTCTATCTGGTAGGAACTATAGAGGAGTAACTATATTGAACACATATATTGAATTTAACATTAAGATCCATATGTTAATCATCGACTAAAAATATGCTTACGATAGTGTGAACCATAGTGGTTTATTTGAGCACCTCAGAACACCTCACCTAACACATCACCTAAGAGGATGAGCCGACGCACTCTCTTGGTTGTTATTCAACGTGGCCCTAGAAAAAGCAGTAAGAGATGCATAAATTAATAAGGGTGTATTTTTGATAGGTCAGTGCAAATATTAGCCTTTGCCGATGATATTGCTATCCTTGGAAGATAATTTGAAAGCATGAAGCCGACCTTTATAGCACTCGAGAAAGCCGCAAAAAAATTTAGTAAATGAGAACAAAACAAAGTATATGTGCAGAAGTAGCAGACAACAAATAATGTCAGGCACCTACACTGACAAAAAAACAAAAATTGTACCAAGTCCGCCAAGGAATTGGAGTAAGTTCAGTTTCACCAAATGAATAATGCTTTATACCAATCTTAAGTGTGCTAAAGCAAGTCAATTCCGCGGCGGAGTTCCTATTGAAAACTTTACGCAGTTGAATTTATTGCTGTTGGTTTGAGGAAAGGGCATTTATTCTTTCAATTAATAAAATGTATTATTTGTTTAAATTTTAATCTGTAGCTGACACAATAATTTATGCATACTAAGATCTAGCTAAAAGAAACAACTCGTCATAAAAACTGGACCGTTTTTTTTATTATCGGGACTGTCACTGTCGCCGCCTGATTACCTGTAGAGGTAGACGTTTTTTTGGTTGTTTGCTATTTGTAACTCCCCTAATATAATCAACAGTGGCTGTGTGCAACTTTTTTTCTTCAAAATGTTAGTTGAGTCCGTGCAAAGATCCCGAAGACAGGTTCGAGTGGAATTTCCAATCAGTGAAGTGAAAATTAAACAGTGAAACAGTGGATTATTATTGTGAAGTAGGACGATTGATATGTCTGCTTGTGTGTAGAATTTGCAACATGTTTACATGTGGAAACTTTTTTTTATTTGCGTAGACAAATTTTGATGATGGCTGGTGGGCAAACTTGGGATATTTAATTAAATGGAATTTGAAGGGCTTGTCAATTCGTTTAAAGGTAGATATATTTTATTAATGCCATAGACTTTTAAAATACTATTTACAATTATATTTTAAACATTAATTTGTTATATACAAATATTTTGTTTAAATCAAAAAATTACTATAGATCCTATAAAGCTGCTAACTGGACTCACACTAGCAACTCTTATTCCCGTAATCGGTTATAAGATTGATTTCATCGCCAAGTGGGCAAGGTCAGCTTCGAAAAGTTAACCATATATCCAAATCGTAAGTTACTTTGCACAATATACACATTTTTTGATTTTATATGAATATTTTTTTTTGAATATTTGATTTATTTTAAAGGTAAATGAAAGCAGAAATGGTGAAGGTTCAGATGAAAATCTATCATCAAAGTTGATCTCCTTTCAATAAAATCATCACCAGGAAAGCTTGAAGGTCAAAGAAACTTATTTTTGAAACAAACTTTTGTATATAATATTTCTGTAAATAGCTTTTTCAAAGAAAGTTTATTATAAAATATAAAAATGAAATAGTAATTTATTGTCTTCTGTTATTTATTTGCATAAAAAAATTATCATTCACATAAATCTATTAATAAAATACTTTTAGTGATTATAGTAATAGAAAATTTCGATTTATCGAATCCCGCTCGAAATAGAACCTATCGATAGATATCATTTGATTGACCGCAGATTTTATCGACTCAAACATTTTTAACATCCCTTCAAAAGTATTTTAATTTGAATGAAATTTTTTCAAAATTAATCGAAATATAAAAATATTCAAATCAAATGCTCAGCGACGTTTCTTAATCATCTATTGTACTTCATGCAATTGCGTATAACATAAAATCAACGGGGGTATGTTATTTAAGGAATTCCGGCGGGTTTCTCCCAATTCTTCACGGAATTGACACCATTGCGTTGTCAACTACGCCAGGAAGTTAAGTTAACCCCTATGCTGATTTCGCCGTATTCAATTCCGTAGCGGAGTTGGGTTAAGCGAGAATGATTTGAATGCACATCTCCTTTTTCTCAGTGTACAATATAGAAGCAGTAGATGAGTTTGTATACCCAAGCACGGAAAAGGTAATGATACATCGGCCGAAATCAGAAGACGAATAGTAGGTACTGGCTAGTAAATGCTACTTTGGCCTACCTGACTTCCAGAAATATATCATGGAATACAAAATTGAAACTTTACACAGCACTAATAAGGCCTGTCTTACTATATGATTTGGAAGTTTGGGCATTGAAAAACGCAGACGAAGCATTGGTAGGAAGATTTGAAAGGAGAATCATTCGTTACAAAATAAAACAGGTGGATGGCATTTGGAGGAAAAGATACAGTTTAGAGTTGTTTGAGATCAGTGAAATTCCAAACGTAGTGCTCGGGAAAGACCGTCAGGAAATCGGAGACCTAGAGCATTTACGTCGACGTAACTCGGGGTATTCCTGTACTTACATTTTTCTTTTTCTTATTTAGCACTAAATCAACAATTTCTTTTTAACAATCACAACAAACATTTTTTTAGCGCTGAAATAAACCGCGATCTTCTCAAAGTTTTAAGAAAAACTAACTTGACGTGTTAAATGCGCGGGAAAATGTACTTGAAAATTCATTGCCAGTGTGACCTTTAGTAAATAAAACCAATTTCTTAACAAATATACGTTATTATTGCAAATATTGCTTTCATTTACAATTTTCAAAATAAAGCTAATGACTTAAGAAGACATTTGTATTTTAATTTTACTAGCTGCTAGGTGCTAGTGTACCCTCAGTGGGTCCTTTAATGATCTCGGCCTTTCAGACATATGACCATGAAACTAGGATGTAACAACTTTATTTTGGCCTTAAAATTAACTCGTTCGCAGTGTTTAATTGTCCCATGCATAAGGCCGGAGCAAAGGGAACTTCGTCAAAACTTCGTTTATGAAAAATGCAGTCCTTCGTTCATTTATTTGTGTTTAAGAACTTTAATGGCCTCTACAATCTCTCTCTAAAATTCTGTCCCGTGCAACGTGGCCAACGCAGCTTGGAAATCGTCTTTAAATCTGTTGATATTCAATGTCGTCAATGTTCTTTGAAGAAGACTTTAATCGAATTTCTTTAAAACTGAAATGAAACTGAATTAAAACTTTTCTTCCTTAAAATATTGCTAATTTAACACTCTCCATTTTCCAGCTTGAAATTCATGTAGCTCCAAATATTAGCCCTTCCCTTTCTTGCTAAATCCTCCACGTTTTTAGATATTTCTAAATGCCTTTAGGATCAGCACTAAAACAATTGGCGTTATAAGTTTGCCATTAAAGATTCCGATTTTTAATAAACTCGCAGAAATGTTGCAACCATTCAGCCCCAACAATTGTCCTACGGTCACAGCTTAATGTAACTTTAATGACGCTAGCCTTCTTAAAACTGAAATGAATTGAATGATATATTTTTATAACAAATAATAAAAGTTAAATAGCTTAAATTATTGATTAAAAATTTTAAAACTTTTCTTACAGAACATTCCTAAGTTAGAAACTTCAAAAACCAACTTTGACATTTCACAAATGTCAAAGAATCAGCTGGTTAGTTTCGGAGCCTTAAATCCGAAGTTTAATATGGCAGTGCTCCCGGAGGATGCAAGAATCGCTCAACAACCGTGAAGTGAGTCTCAACTGCGGAGGGAGTATCCGAAATGCCGGATCTGGGAATCGAGGAATATATTATAAGATTTGAATAAGTAGCTAGTTCGTGCACAAAAACCAAAATCGATAATTTAGAAGTAAAAAAAATAATTAATTTATATATTTTCTGTAATATTCCAAAAACATCGGAAGAAAATTGTTAAAAATAGATTACGCACGTTTTAATAAATGAATATTGTAATTTTTTTTTGTGTTTTTATTACTAAATATTGCGCAAAATAATTTTTTATTTATTTATTTACTTCGTTTTAAATGGATTGAAATGTTTTTTCTTGCTATTATAGTATAATTGTTATTAAAAATTGATCCTACTAGAAATATTTTCCAGTGAAAATTGTATATGAAAGGATCGTTTGAAACAGTTATTTATTAATAGTGTTTTCTTATTTTGCAACCGGAATGTTTATTGATATTTCTTTTTTATTTTATTTCAAGTTATTATCGACGATTATATCCCTGATATTTGCATTTTAATTTATGTAAAACAAAATTTAACCATGTTCAATTATATTTATCATTTTGTCACTGGAAACTTTTACATTATTATTTTTATTTATGTCCTTTTCAATCTATTTGTAAAATCACGAGTAATAAAATTATAATTATTAGGATTTTTCGAATTAACCTACACACATTATTTCTTGAATACCACTAGGAAACAAATTAGATTTCCATTTTTGCTTTTTTTTAGTTATTCATAATAAAGTTTAAAAGAAAGCGAATATATGTATTATATACTTATATGATTAGATTTAAAAAAAACTTTTAGTACATACAATAATTTATGGACAAACGTGTTTACTGGTCCATGCGCCGACAACTTAGAGGACTGAATTGGTCCTTGATGGGGATACAGGAACTGATGGCTTAAAGATGTTTTGCTGGACCCTAGTAGGTTAGGAGGTCCTGATGTAGCTGGGTCGTCTGGCGAGGTTTGATGGTCCCTCGGCGGTCCTTATTGGACTTTGTCCTTGTAGGGATGAAGCCCACAATTTTGGGGGGTGGGCGCTTGCTCGCCTAGAGCAGAGGCACCGTGGTTGAACACCCCCGAGCGATGTTTCGTTGGAGGACCTGGGATTTTTATACGCTGTAGCTGCAGGCGTTAACACTGCCCCCAAGTCAGGCTCAGCCTTGGGTTAGAGGTCAAAGGGGCCTTGACCAGCAGTATTAACGCCTTTGTAGTTAGCTTAGCCAGATCCTACCGGCTGCGCCATTTGTTGCATATGTAATCGTCGAACATCATTTTATGTCACCAACACAATAATAGCTTATTAATATTCTAAATAAATCAAACACTCTCGCTTTTCTGTTTTTAATGTTATATTATTTATATTATAATATTTATACAACACAGTTTCACAAATGTTTTTGTTTTTTTTCACGTTGTTCTTTATTTTTTTTATTTTTTTTATAAACACATTGGCAACCGCCACGGTGCCGAAGCAACCGCGCCGGTGCCTAAGGGTGAGTGCAGTACGCCGCGTGGATGGTAGAGTAGAGCATAGCAGCGAGCTGATTGCTAGCCGTGCTTCTTGCTGTTGTGTTTGTGTGCATAACAAAGCGTGGAATCATCGCTCATGAATGCTTGTGTGCCAGAGGTAAAACAAAAACTTTTTCAAGTGTCGATTGGTACTTCACGCGAACTTCGGGATTGGGGGTTACATTTTTTCTCGATTCCATTTATTCACGTGCCGCAGCTGAGTCACGTGCTGAGTTCAAATAGTGAAGACGAACTTCTTGATAATAGTGCTGTAAGGTGGTTTTTTTTACAAAAGAAAAGAAGATACGTGAGACATCCAATTTACAGAAATAGTGGAGAAAGTGAATTTAAATTATTTCAAAAAATAAAGAACTATCCGGAAAAGTGTTTTGAATTTATTCGGATGAATTTAGACACTTTTAATTATATATTAGAAGCTATATCTCCACGAATGGAAAAAAAGTGGCAAAACTTTCACGAAAAGCAAATATTTCCCGAAGAACGACTGGTGATTACTTTAAGGTAAGTTTAAAAACGAGCTAATTTATCATAAATTTATTTATACACCTTCAAAATACTTCATATTATTTAGTTACATAGTTAATATTAATTTTTAGTTTTAAAATTAATGAAATGAAATAAATTATATATTATCTTCATTGTTGGAATAAGCAAACATTTGGACAAGTTCTTGTATTTTATTCCTAAAAAGTAATTTTTTATTTTGAGGAATAATTTTAACATGTAGTAATAGGCTTTCAAAAAATTTCAAATCTTCATTATTAGAGTTTTCTTTTTTTAGTTCTCTATTTTTGAAATATTTTAATTTTTCTTCTTCCAAAGAGATTAAAGCTTGTCCAACTGCATCATTCTGACTCGATCGTTTTCTTTTACGGAATCCACTACCAGCAGCAGTACTTTCATTTGTGTTCTTTTCTGCAGTGATGCTTTCCGATAAAGATGCCGATGTAGAACATAAATAGTCGTTTGTAACGTTTTCGGGATCCTCAACTCCTTTTTCGATTTCAAAACTAGTATCCCTTGTGAGTTCTACTGGAATTTCTTCTGAAAGATTCCCGGATGATGGCCTAGCCTCCATTTGGTCTTTTAAAAAAAGTAAGCTTTGAAAGTACGGCCAAGAAGGCACTATGTTAGCTTCACTTCCACCTTCATCCCCTGATCGCACTTTGGGAAGTTTTGCGAGCTCTTTTCTAAAAGCGTCGCGGAGATATTTCCACTTTGCTCGCACTATCTGTTCTGGAAAATAAAAACCATAATTAATTATCAGTAATTAAATAATATGAATTTAATTTTAACACAAATTATTAATCGATTAATTTTTTTTTTCAGATATTTAGCTACTGGAGTCTCGTTTAGAAGCTTAGCTTTTTCTTACCCTATAGGATTTTCTACTATAGGGGGAATTGTACTGGAAACTATTACCATAATTTGGGACGTTTTGAGGCCTCGCCATATGCCTGCACCAAATGAGGATGATTTTCGAAAAATCTCCCAGGAATATTTTGATATCTGGAATTTCCCCAATTGTATTGGTTCCATAGATGGAAAACATGTACGGATAAAATGCCCTCATCATTCGGGAACAATGTACTATAATTATAAGCAGTACTTTTCGCTAGTTCTTTTAGCAACAGTAGATGCAAGATATAGATTTTTAATTATTGATGTAGGAGGTTACGGCAAACAATCTGATGGCGGCCCTTTTCGTAGTTCAAAAATGTTTGAATTGATTCTAAGTAAAAAATTAAATATCCCAAGTTCCGATTTCTTACCTAATACACGTGTAAAAGTACCATTTGTATTTATTGCGGACGAGGCTTTCCCGTTGATGAAAAATCTATTAAAACCATACCCGATGGATCAATTACAAGATGTCCAAAACGAAAATTTTAACAAAAGGCTCTCGAGAGCTAGGAAATGTGTCGAATGCGCTTTTGGAATAATAACTGCTAAGTTTCGGATATTAACAAAATCAATAGAGACTAAAGAAAATACTGCAGAAAAAATTATAAAAGCTATTTGTGTTTTACATAACGTCATTATAGATAAAGAAGGTGTACACAGGCAGTTATCTCATATTATTGGAAATTCTAATCTAGAAGAAAGTGATGCTTCAATAACTGGAGGGCATCAGCTAGGACGTTCGTCGAATGATTCGAAATTTATTCGGGAAGAATTTAAAAAATATTTTTGGGATAACCCTATATCGAATTAAGTTGTTAATTAACAAATATATAGCTAATTAATATTAATTGTTAAACTAGAACAAAGAAGTGAAGTAAATAAAATACATATGTGTACTTACTTGATGTTTTTAATTCTTTTGAGATTTCCTCCCATTTTTTGTCTAAAACGAAGCGGTTGTGATGACTTTTTTCCGTCTGATCCCAGATGGCACGTCGCTTAAAAACTTCAGCAATCAACTTTTCATTATCAAATATTTCCATTTTTTCAGCGTCCACTATATTTAACCCATTAACAGTATTACATTTATTTAAAATAATAACATGAAGTCTACCGAACCCCGGCGGGTTTATTTTTTAACTGATTTTATTTATAAAATCGGGTAGTTTTATTATCAGTTTTTGCACTGACAATAAATCTGGCCTCGACCAATCACAATCAAATTCATAAATATCCCTGATGTGTGCCCCTACACTTCCGAAGAATTCGCAGAAATCCTTACCTACTTTTCCATTGCCCTTTCTGTAATAACGATTTAAAAACAAACATTTCTCTACATTTCCTGTCCAGGCATTCAAATATTTTGGTTTTTAAGGAAAACCCCGTTTGTAATGCAAACAACACAGAAACTTAAAGGCTGGTACATTTCGTTCAGTTTTATTGCCTCGGTTTTTAAAGTTTCCTCGAATTGGAACTGTAGCGTTCATTGAAATTATTTGGTTTTTTAGGAAAACCCGTTTGTCACAAAAAAAACCCAGAAACTTAAGGCTGGTCCATTTCGGCCAGCTTTGCACTATTTTTAACGTTTTTTTGAATTGGAACAGTAGCGTACATTTAAGTGATTTTTATTACTTTTAATTATATTTTCTTCGATATTTCTGCCTTCAGCTCAATTTCTTATAAAACTAAAAAAAAAGACCAATATCCTGTACCATTGTTATTTATGAATTCACAGAATTTAATGTAATAGTTGTTTCATACAATGTATATACATTCGATAGTAGAGCCGTTTATTTTGGTAGTGCGAAAGTTTTCTTAACAACTTCAACAATCAAATTATGTTTTTTTTTATGTGGAAGACTAGAGCTCAGCGAAAGCCCTTTGTACTGTCGGCAATCTATTATTTTTCTTATAGAGTGCAATGTCGAACAGTAAGGTCTAGTCGATAGATAGTGAAGGGAAAGAGAGAAGTGAAGGAAGGAACTGCCACAACCACCTACTCCCAACCTCTGCTATCGTGACTCTGGCATCGGGGGGACGAGAAACAACTCGTTGTCAAATGATTCCCTTTTTTTCAGAACTACCTACATTATAATTGTATAATTCATCCATAAAAGTTATCATCTAAAAAATGTCACCTCAGTAAATGAATTTTATTTCATAAATTCAATAAAAACATATACATAAATGAGAAGTGCCTTCTAAGAATTAAATATTTTCCTGAAAAACATAAAATTGATCTTTCATAATAAATGCAAATAATATTGCGGTGTCTTTTATAAATGAAGTTGGTAAATGTTGTACATCTCCCCGAATATCAATTTGCATTGGCTGATTTTTCACCCATTAAGGGTTAAAAGAATTTTTCTTATAATCATACAACCATGAATTGGTTAAATATAATCTTAAAAATTCGTTTATTTTTATTTTTCTACTATTTTTTCCATTACACAAAGATATTAGAGAAAAAAACAGTCATTAGTAGTAGGGTAGACTGGGTACGGTTGTGACAATTTTCATTTGATGGCCCAACATTTAGTAAGGTAGCCAGTAATCTGAAGGAAATGTGTTTTGTATAGTAAAATGTACATTTGGCTACGTATAAATACTGAAATTTGTTCCTTAAGTACAATGGTTTACTTTTGGGAGCAAATTAGAAAAAAAGGAATAAATGTCACAACCGACCACACCCCAGGGGCGGTTGTGACAGTGGTACCCAACGCACTCCTTCGCAAAAAAAGACCGCCATGAAAATACAAATAATCTACGTACAATTTAATCACTGTTATTTAACTACCAATCCTTAACTTATAAAGAGGAAAGACACTCGTTACTCTATCTGTACTAATATAACAACAATTATTAAAAGAAATCAAATAAAAATACTTACTTTCGACTGTCAAAAAGTAAGATAGGCCTCTGCTAGCGTTAGTGTCGAGCGATGACTGACTCAATACTGTGAAACAACTTCGCACGGGCACGCTGCCTCTTTCTCTCTTTGCAACCTCCCCGATATTCCTTATAGTTTCGCTAATATGACGACTGTCACAACCGTAACCTGGCACAACCGTACCCAGTCTACCCTACGTCAATTTAAAATTATCATTGTTAATGTTTTTCCATCATTCATTCAAAATTTAAAACAAAAAATAAATTACATATAAAGCACGTTTTACAATTAAAAAAATTTTTCGATTTCTTTACAAAAAATACTCAAGGTAAAAAAATATTAAATTTTTAATTTAGTTCATTTCTTAAAAAAATTTCCATATTAAACGCTTCGAAAAAATCGTTCATCATACATCACACCATTCACAATGCCCGCTGCTAGGAAAAAGCGTGCAAAACATCTCTCTTCAGAGATACCAAAAATATCAGCGCGCTGAACGCGCGCTTATGATCGAGCAAGCAATCGGCGTTATGCACACTTCCATTTAAAACCCATTGAGAGTTCTATAAGCGAGTATGCCATGCTATGCTCTACTCTACCATCCACGCGGCGTACTGCAATCACCCTAAGGCTAAGCACATAGTGAAGCAGAGATCAAAGCAGCGATGAAAGCGGAGAGCAAAGCGGCGAAATTAAATTGAATTCCTATTAACACGTGCATAGTGGAGCATATTGCAGCGAGGTTATATCGCTGTTATAGTCGAGCAAAGCGACGCGTTCAAACAATTTTGATTTCTCTGCTATCATCGTTGCTAAAACACTTGTTTAAAATGGATATTGAGGCACTTATAAGTAGTGTTTCTATTGAAAATCCATGATGGGATCAAAAACATTCTCAACATCACAGTCACTATAAGGCGTTCTGTGGGATTAATGGGGTTCCGATTGAAATTTGTCCAATTTTTTACCAATTTATGTTAATTTTTTTCCAAATTACATATAGATAATCAAACGTTGACATTCTCATGCGAAAATAAGATTGAAACTTTGCTGGATGTTCGCAAATAATGAAATTAACCATGTATATGTCTACTTTTATTTATTCTATGCACATTGCACCTTCTAGTGTGTTTATTTTTTATTAATTTTTAGGGAAGAGTTTTCTGTTAGTAAAAAAATCCATTATAATTTTGTGAACTTTCTGCTCGATTTTAAACGCGTCACTATGTGTTAGATACTCTTTTATAAGCGCGACATTCTTTCGCCGCTTTGCTCTCCGCCTTCAACGCTGCTTCGCTCTCTTCTTCACTATGTGCTTAGCCTAAGTCACCACTGCCCGACCGACGCTTTTTTTGTTTTTAGTATTATGGTTATATCTATATTATAATTATACAAGGAAAGCTCTTTTCAGTACCCTTCAGGACCTTTTTTCCATATTGAAAAAATGAAAATAGCATATATATACTTATGGAAGGTTTTGAAAGTTCACTCTTATTCTCTCATATTCTCTCAACGTAAGTTTTTGCCCAAGGTATGCTCTTACGGAGAGCTTTTATGGTGTGAAGTCACTAATAGCCGATTTATGAAATTTTAATAGGAAATAAATTGTTTTTAAATTTTCACGTGAAAACTACTGCACCGATTTCATTGCAATTTTGCATGGTATACGATGGTACACCAGGTAAGAATATATGCTACCAATAATTTTAATTTTTCAATTCATTCAACGGATATAATGGTGTTTAATGAAATATATGGGATAACTCAAAAGTGAAGTTTCTAATATTAACTTAATTTGTTTACTTGCTCTTGAATGAAATACTATATATGAAAATCGTCGAATCCTTTCGAAACGTCATAATAGTCCAGTAAAATAAGGAATTCACTTCGGAATCCTTTGTAACGGGGCGGATTTTTTCCATTCTCTTCTAAATTGTATCAATAATATATGATAAAAAATCCGCTTCCTAAAAAGTGCCGCTGCAATAGTTATTAAACAAAAGAAGTGATGAATTATGGTTTTTCCGGAATAGCTTTTTAAATATAATTTTTCCGAAAAAAACTGAAGACGCCATTTGAAAGAGGAGGAAATTTTAAGTAAATTATATTTAAGAAACTTTTTTGTACGATCATATCCCTGGGAGATACGAATTTGTTAATTAAGGTTTAATACATGGCTTCATAGTATGTGTGTATGAGCAAAAAATGAGACGCGCTCCGTACAAAAGTGACTATAACTTTTGATTGGTAAAAGCAAATGCAAAAAAACAAAATGCTTATTGAAGAAAAATACTTCGCTCACTCGATCCATGTATTTAAATGATAGAAAACTTATTTAAAGAATTATTATTAATATTAACTAATAATTGCTAAAATATCACTTGTTTCAGTAAATGTTTAAGCAACATAAGGGTCATTCCATGGTGACGGGTGGGACATTTTAACACATTTTTTGATATACATTCAGTTATTTTAAAGTGCAAACAAAGCAAATAATACATACTGTATTTATGATAGCATTCTTAGATATATTTTTTAAGATATGATAAAAGAAAACAACATAAAAATATATTCTAACATTGCTAAATTCGTAGAATTACATATGTGACGGGTGGGACAGGCAAAACCCTTCTTTCTTTAGATACTTGCACTTGACGTTGAAATTCAGATCAAATAGTTCATATGAAGCTCTAATTTTATTGTAGTATGCTATTTGAGTTATGTCGCTAATTGTTTTCTAAAAAGAGGTAAGTGAAAAAACAATACGAACTTTTTTTATGAAGCTTAAAATGGTGTGACGGGTGGGACAGGGATCCGTGACGGGTGGGACGAGTAAAAAACTATACACACAAAACACATTAATTTAGGCATATTTTATTAACTATTAAGTTATTTTTTGGGCTTGGTGTAGGGAATTAATGTTCTACATTTCTTTCGCTTTATAGCTCAGCTGCTGGTTTTAAATCAACGGCACTTTCGCTAGAAGTATTTAAGTGAATATTTGAGCTTGCATTCTTCACCTAAACGCACTTTTTTTGAATTGAATGGAAAAATCAATATTCAACTGGGAAAATATAAAAAGTAATAATTTTATTTTTTACTACAAGCATATTTCCGAATACTATGGGGCTTTAACAATACTTAAAGCCTAAAATTTATGTGATTTCCGTCACTTTTTTTTCATTAGCTTGGTGTCGTTTTCCATGGAATGACCCATAATTATTGAGCAAGTGCTCTAAATAATCTACGAAATGCCAGCATAAATTAATTACTTAGCCAGAGGTTATTAACGTCGAGTTTAATAACTTCTGGCCTATTTATGAAATAAATTTTTAAATAAAATGTAGATAATCAGCAAAACTGCGCGGACTAAAAATAATTATAATTAATATTGTAACTTCACTTGTTCATAACAACTCAATCATACCGGACGTGAATAAATTTAAATTATTACCGTAAAGCTCGTGTTTATTTTTTTAGAAGTTTTTTTCTCATGCGTACATATTGACGCGCACATTTAATGGTCCTTCGAGCCGGATCGCGCTCTCGTGTGTAAACGTTTTAATATATAAGTAATAGAACTATAACTTTTCAAACAAAAATTTTTGTCGGGAAATCTATCACCATCTACCAGTTTGTTCGTGAAGTGTAAAATAGTGAAAGTGAAGACAACACTGATCAACCACAGCATTCATACGAGCCGATCCCACAACTAATTATCACCAACCAGCTAACCAGCGATCAACACCAACGCTAGCCGAAATCACCATAATCTACACCACCAGCAGCACCATCATAATCAGCACCACCGAAGTCAACAGGTTAGTAAGCATTTTGATCGACTTTAGTACCTAATCCTACCATACCCAGAATTTAATTTGTCCTTATTCACATTTAAATAAGTATACTATATTGATATACCATAATAATACACAAATCAATAATTACAACCTCGGTACACCAGTGCACAATTTACCATACACCAACACGAATCTATAAAATTATAATACATAGTGACATAAAATTTCTAATAGTGATATACGTGAATCTCTGCAAGCATGACCTCAAAGGATAGTGATTTTACAGTTGAAAATAATAGTGACAATAATCCACCATTAACAAGTAAGTCGAAAGAAAACACAGCTTCTACATCTTCCACATCCAGAAGCTCCGCGATAGAAGAATTAATACAAGAACAAGTTATTAATCAAGCTGAACTTGAACGCCTTGTCAAAAATTATAGGAAGACAGCAAAAGATAGATTGAAAGAAGGTTATATCAAGGAAAAAAAGCTATTGCTACAAAAACAATGGCAACTTATTGTTACAACCCACCGAAAATTATTAAAACTGTATTCTAGAGCGGACAAGGATCGGCATTATTTTGCAAAAGAGGTGATTAGTAATCTTGAGGAGACATATTGTGTTACTAGTGGAAAAATGAATGAGCAACTACAAGAATTAAATACCCCCACTGAAGTTAAATCATCAGCAAACCGACCTATAGCGTCCGTACCAACAATTAAAACACCGGAGCACACCGATATTAAACTACCCCGAATTGAAATTCCAAGGTTTTCCGGAAATTACATTAATTGGCCATCCTTTCATGCTCTTTTCGAATCATTAATTGATCAAAATAATCAATTAAAGGATGTACAAAAGTTACACCATCTACGTAGTAGCGTGAGTGGTGAGGCAGAAAATTTAATAAAACATTTACAATTAAGTGATTCGAACTACCTAGCTGCATGGGAAATTCTCAAAAGGCGTTATCAAAATAATAGAATTCTTGTGACGTGCCAATTAAATGTTCTCACATCTATGCCTAATCATGCATATGAGGGTTCCCACAATCTAAAAAAAATGTTGGACAAATTGAATGAAGTCCTGGAGGCACTTAAAGGATTAAAAATAAATACCACCAGTTGGGATCCATTGATCATCCACATTCTCTCTCAAAAGCTCAATAAAGAAACGATTACACACTGGGAAACTAGCTTAAGTAGTCTCAATGACCCTAATGCCCTTCCAACTATTGATGAATTCAAGTCATTTCTTAAAAACCGATTCCGCACGTTAGAATCCATTGGAGGAAATAAAAACCTTCAACCAAAAACAGAATATAAACAAGAACATACCAAGGTACACGTATCCCAACAGCAAAACCTACAGCGTAAGCAACCTTATCAAATGTATAATGACTGTCCACTCTGTAATAAAAATCATCGATTGCGTGAATGCCATCAATTCATCCAAATGTCACCCAATGCACGACTAAAGTTTATTCAAGGAAACGCTCGTTGTTGCAACTGTTTTGGAAAAACACATAACACAACATCTTGTCCTAAGCAATTTTCATGCCAAAAATGTAAAAAAAGACATAACACTATGCTCCATATTGATGCAAATCCAAATAGAAATAATACATTTACACCACTACCAAGTTCCAGCCACTAAAGTACAACCTCACACCAAGAAAACCTAATTCATCACCCACCCACTCAACAAGTAGAAAATGTAAACCACAATACGGCATACGATACCAACCAAGCATATACACATCTTGTAGAAAGACCAACCAATACAACTGCCTTATTTGCTACCGCACTCGTCAAGGTGTACACCGAAAAATCAGGCATTGTTGTCTTAAGAGCATTGATTGATCAAGGATCACAAATATCCTTTATTACCGAAAGAAGCGCACAATTACTTCAATTAAGCAAAAAACCAACCTTTATGATAATCAATGGTATAGGCAGTACACTAACAGGACCTGCAAAAAGCGTTGTTGAATTTAAATTGGGTCCACATTTTACAAATGCAGAGGAGATTGGAGTGCGAGCACATGTTATAAAGAAAATAACAGGGAGAACTCCAATCGATTCAATCATTCCTCAGAACTGGAGTCATATTAAAGGATTACAATTAGCGGATCCGTATTTCTTTAACTCTGGAGACATTGATATACTTTTAGGAGTTGAGGTTTATGCACAAATAATAGAGGAAGGCGTAATTAAAGGTTCTATTAATCGTCTTTCAGCTCAACGCACCACTCTAGGCTGGATCCTTTGTGGACCAACCCAGCACCAACCTATAACAACCGCTACTATGAGCTTAGTCTGTGAATCTACACCAATTGCAGATTTAATCAAAAAATTTTGGGAAGTTGAAGAAACCGTCGACCCCGCAAATAAAAAACATTTCACCGAAGAAGAAGCCTTGTGCGAAGAAATATACCAAAAAACATATAAACGGTTACCTGATGGAAGATATGAAGTAAGACTACCGTTCAAAGCATATCCTCTTACTCCCAACTTGGGCAAAACTCGTGGACTAGCATTAAAACGATTCATTAGCTTGGAAAAGAAATTAGAAAATAATCCCAACCTTAAAACCGAATATATTAAATTTATGAGGGAATACATATCATTAGGACATATGGAAGTAATTGAAAATGACCATACCAACCTACATAAGCCAACAAACTACATACCTCACCATAGCGTCATCAAGGAGGATAGTACCACCACAAAGGTAAGAGTAGTATTCGATGCCTCAGCAAAAACCACAAACCATACTTCTCTAAATGACAGCCTTATCGCTGGACCAACTGTTCAAGAAGATTTACATTTCATTTTACTACGCTGGAGAATACATCGATTCGCGTTTACAGCAGATGTAGAGAAAATGTATAGGCAAATTAGAATTGCCCCAGAAGACACTGACTTCCAAAGAATCCTGTGGAGAGAAGATCCTACACACCCACTTAAAGAATACCGACTATTAACTGTCCCTTATGGAACTTCAGCTGCACCGTTCTTAGCAATTCGTACTCTACATCAATTGGCACATGTTGAAAAGGATGAACATGAGCTAGCCAGCAAAACAATTCTTCGAGATTTCTATGTAGATGATATTATGTCAGGAGCTAATACCGAGGCAGAAGCAGAAAGCCTACTGCATAATTTACGTCAAGTAATGAATAAAGGAGCATTTAACCTTCGTAAATGTAGTAGCAACTCTTTAAAAATTTTAGAACATATTCCGGATGAAGATCGCGAATTAAAGTCTACTATGGAAATTAGCGTCAATACCACCATAAAAACATTAGGGATACACTGGAACCCTATTAGTGATAGCTTTAAATTCAAAATAAAAGCATCATCCACTATACCCAAAACGAAAAGAGAATTACTGTCAGAAATCGCAAAATTATTTGACCCTTTAGGATGGATGGCACCTATTGTCATAACAACAAAGATATTAATGCAACAATTATGGTTATTAAAAGCAAACTGGGATGATGAATTACCAAAACCTATTATTGATAAATGGCAAACATTCCGCTCTGAGTTGAATATCATTGAAACAATCAGCATCCCTAGGTGGTTAAAAACAACTTCAAATGTTAAATTTGAGCTACACGGATTTTGCGACGCATCTATACAAGCGTATGCAGCAGTGATTTACCTTCGTGTAAGGAACAATAGTGAATACACTAGCACACTGCTAACATCGAAAACAAGAGTGGCTCCCATAAAACAATTAAGTCTTCCAAGATTAGAATTGTGTGCTGCATCACTTGTCGCAAAACTACTTACACAAGTTAAAAGTGCACCACCAGATAAAACATCAAAAATCTTTCTATGGAGTGATTCTAGTATAGTGCTATCATGGTTACAGGGACATCCATCAAAATGGAAAACGTTCGTTGCTAATCGTGTCAGCGACATTCATAAAGAAACCGATGGATGCCTGTGGAGATATGTACCCACAAAAGACAATCCTGCTGATTGCGCAAGCAGAGGATTAACACCCAAAGAATTATTAAACCATAAAATTTGGTGGAATGGGCCACATTGGCTTACTGAAGCAGCACATCAGTGGCCAGAAAATATTGTAACAACCACACAGATAGAAATACGACGAATACCAGTGCATATAGCAAAGGAAACCACCAACGTAGATATCGATCTGCTAACTAAATTCTCATCATGGAGCAAACTTATACGAATTACCGCAATTTGTTTCAGATTCACTAGCAACTGTAAGTCACCAGATAAACGGAATACGAGATATATAACATGCGAAGAATTAGCACGTGCAAAAAAGGCAATTCTAAAAAAGCACAATTTTATTCCTTCCAAGAAGAGATTCATGACCTGCGCAACCATCTTCCCTTGAACAAAAAAAGCTCTATTTTTAACCTAAACCCATTTATTGATACAGATCAAATTATAAGAGAAGGAGGACGTTTAAAACATTCCAATTTACCTTACAACGAAAAATTCCCCATCATTCTTGAACCAAACAATCCAATAACATCATCAATAATAGATGAAGTGCACAAAACAACCCTACACGGAGGAACGCAATTAACACTAGCCACTATTAGAAGGGAATTTTGGATTCTTAAGGCTAGGACCGCTGTAAAACAAAGAATTCATAAATGCGTCATATGTTGGAAACAGAAGGCAACAACACAACAACAATTAATGGGTGATCTGTCTGAAGCTAGAATTACTAGAGGTAGACCTTTTCAACATGTTGGCATTGATTTCTGTGGACCTATTACAATCAGAGAATCTCGGTGTAGAGGGAGAATAAAAACGTCAAAGGGATATGTATGCATATTTGTATGTCTGGCAACCAAAGCCATCCACTTAGAAGCAGTAAGTGAATTATCTAGTGATGCATTTCTAGCAGCCCTTAAGAGAGCACCACGTGGGCTAAGTAATCACATATACAGTGACTGTGGCACCAACTTTGTTGGCGCAAACCGAAAACTAACCGCTATCCAACTACAGCAAGAGTGGGGATTGGACGATGAAGTCTACGGAATTGTTGAACAAATGGGAATAAAGTGGCATTTCATACCACCAGCTGCTCCGCATTTTGGAGGATTATGGGAGAGTGGTGTAAAATCTACCAAATACCATATGAAACGTGTAACAGGAAACGCCTTATTTACCTTTGAAGAAATAACGACTTTATTAACCCAGATTGAAGCCTGCTTAAACTCAAGACCACTATGTCCAGTTACAAATGACCCAGAGGATACGGCAGTTTTAACTCCAGGGCATTTCCTTACTGGAAATGCAATTATTGCTCCACCAGAGGAAAATTTAATAAATACCAAAATAAGCAACTTAAATCGATGGAAATATATGCAGCAAATGCATCAAACCTTTTGGAAAGAATGGCAGAAAGAATATCTCCACAGATTGCAGCAACGACCTAAGTGGAATAAACACGTAACCAACATAAAAAGCGGAAATCTTGTTTTAATAAAAGATCAAAGATTACCACCTACTCGATGGTTGTTAGGAAGAGTAGTAGGACCTGACGGATTAGTAAGAGTTGTGACTGTAAAATCAAAAGAATCCAGCCTTAAAAGACCAATGACCAAAATATGCCTATTACCGATTGAAGAAAATCAATAAAACAAAACCACAAAATCTCCCATAACACATGACGTGCCAAGTAGCAAGTAAAAACAGTTAATTAAAATATCAACAAAAAAAAACTAAAATAAGCAAAAATATATAAGAAAACAAATAACCTAATTACAAGAGTACACCACAAAAATAATCATAATAATAACAGCCTTTCATTCCAGCATAATGAACTCATATCACCTGTGCTTCCCGATCTGCTTAGCATTGCATTTCGTAATTGTTTCTGCCATCATTGCATACGATTGCGGACATAATAACATAAATATGTCAGCTGTTTCATTGATAGAGATTGAGGAATGTCACATAGAAAAACCGAAAACAAAAATTGACTTAGACGCATACGTATCAATGCAAAATTAACATCATACAATCCGTATACACATGCGGCATGTTTAGCCATAGCTCTGTGGTGCCGGGAGGGTTATCCACATTTATTGTGGAACTAACATATGAAGAATGTATGCTTTTACATAATGAAGGGACATATAAAGTAGCAAATGGAAGAATAATTGCAGGGATTAAACCAAATTCATCATCATCATATTCTGAGGTAGTAGCAGGTGATTTAGAAGAAAGCGGAAAATGCATAGGAATACACTACACCTTAAATTCATGGAAAGATGTAATAGTCCTGCAAGCCATAACAATCACTATTACCGATGGAATTAGCACCGTAAGACTAGACGAAAACCAAATTACGATTAGAAATAATATAGTGTGCTCGTACCTCAGCGAAAAATGCACCGATCCGGAGAACGGGATTACCTTTTGGAAAATAGTTACCGAAGAAAAATGTGAAGAGTCTAGGTACGATGTTCTGTGGGAAGGAAAGGCTAATAAAATAACGAATGAACATAACAATGATGTAGGAAAAACGACAATCGTGTACACTGTCAATACAGAGGAAACTGTGTTTGCGTTAGAGATAAGAAAACCAATTCCTGTGTGTAAATTTAAAGGGTATCAAACAGAACATCCTCGTTTAATAATCGTACCAAGACTTTCTACACAGTTTATGTTCACCAAGAAATCGATATCACCAACAAACCTAGATATCATAACATATGTAAATTCTAAATTTGTATATGCTGAAAGACATATGCGGCAACAAATTGAACAACTATACATCAACCTAATAACTCGAAGATGCGAGCTTGAAAGAGAAGTAATTCAAACATTGCTAACTCTAGCACCTCATCAGGGTAGTGATGAATTCGCACTAAGGCATATGAAAGAAAGAGGTTATACTGCTGTACCTAGAGGAGAAATTATATATATCATAAAATGTCAACCTGTAGAAGTAGCGGTTCGTAAAAGTGAAAATTGCTTCAATGAACTACCGATCACATATGAGGAGCGTCGGAACAAAAACCGATATATCACATGCAATTTTTTTTGGGAAATTGAAAAAAAATGTCCTATTTTATCGGTTTATGTTCAGGCCAGTGTATTTTGGGAAGGTTTTTCAACTGGATTTAACCGTTTCTGAACAGGTTCGATCAACGATGCTTATAAATACAGTACGAAAACAACCAATTGTCATCTTAAAAAAAATAATGTCAAAATGTGCTTTATCGGTTTTTGTTCCGACGCTCCTCATATATGAATAAATCCTTTTTCATGACACCCAAAACCCACCTCATCCAAGAATTCGGTACAGAAGTTGCCTGCTCGTCCATTATGAGTCCTGCATATCATATTCTAAATGACTGGTATGGGTTAAATTCATTAATCCACAAAATAAAGGCTCCAAACAAGTTACATCCATCACTAAATATAGACTGGAGATATGAAGAACCAGGAGATTTAATGAACGCTGGTATATATTCCCCAGATGCACTCACCGATTTGCGAAGACAAGCAATGTATGCCTCTGAAAGGCAAGCTGTAACAAACATCATCACAAAACGACTCCTAGGTAAAGACGTCAATCATCAAGACATGAATGTACTTAATCTGTTAACGCTAGGAGCAATGCACAATGTTATAGAATCCGTTCAGAACAAAATATGGAATGTATTTGGTGAAATTGGGAAAATATATTTAATTATTCTTGGTCTTTACACATGTGTGAAAGGTATCAAATTTATTTGCGATACTATCTTAAATGGAACCCGATTACACGCAATATTCGGATGGAATTGGAGAGTCTCAGCAGCGGCATGGAATACGTTAACTAATCACGTCATCCAAAAACACCAACAAGTAAGATCACAAAATAAGGAAACAATGCCTGAACTTACATCCGTAGTCATACATGATGTATCAACCCGTACAGCTGAATCAACACACCGTGAAAATGAAAACATCCAACATCTAACCGCATTAACAGAAAGAACCTCTCTATATCCCTCTATAGTTACTACAGTCGAAAAATAAATGCTTACTGTCAGATCATCAAGCAGCAGTTGAAATCTAGGCGATTTCAAAGGGGCGCAGAATGTTTAAGCAACATAATTATTGAGCAAGTGCTCTAAATAATCTACGAAATGCCAACATAAATTAATTACTTAGCCATAGGTTATTAACGTCGAGTTTAATAACTTCTGGCCTATTTATGAAATAAAGTTTTAAATAAAATGTAGATAATCAGCAAAATTGCGCTGACTTAAAATAATTATAATTAATATTGTATACTTGTTCATAACAACTCAATCATACCGGACGTGAATAAATTTAAATTATTACCGTAAAGCTCGTATTTATTTTTTTAGAAGTTTTTTTCTCATGCGTACATATTGACGCGCACATTTATCTTCTGCAAATTGTTAAAAACCAAAATTATTTTTAAATTTAATTTGTGGATTGGTTTCCCGAAATGGTCCTAATTAAGATGTATGTATTGAAAAAAATTAAAAAAATGGTATTTTTTCAATACGCACCTTTTATTTGACGAATTTCGGGAAAACGAGCATTTTATTTTTTCCGTGCGTAACTTCAATCAATAATAACTATAGTTGCAACATACTTATTGACATTCAGTAGGTGCTCAATTTATAGCTGAAAACCCATACTTTACGATAGAATAATTTATTTTATCAAAATATTTAAATTTTAATGATTTATTTATGAAATAGTAACAAACAAATGATTATTCCTTAAAAATATGGAATTTTGAAGTGGAATTAACCGTGTGTTAGTAAGTGAAAAAACTCTTATTAATGTTCTAAATATATAGAGGTTGTAGCTGAGATCTGTACCTTTAATATGTGCTTTTTCAGAATTTTTAAATAATTCGTTAACCATTGTTTATAACATTATATTATAAAAAATCTGGAGTTCTTTGAAGATCATGTAAAAGAGAGCAGAATTTCTTTTTAAACACATAACAAATTGTCACTCGGGCCTATATCTTTTAATGTAGGCTTGCTCTGATGTTTTACATACTTTTTAACCATTGTTTATAACAGGATTTTGTAAAAAAAAGGGTATTCTTTCAAAATCGTACTAAAATAAAATTCTATAGCTCATGCTATTATGACTGCGATTTGACCAAAAACTTTTTTTTCGCCCTTGCAAGTTACTTTTGCAGTAATGCTTCATCGAAAACTTGGACAAGGATAAGTTAAAGATACGAAAAAGCAAGAAAACTTATAGATAGGCTGACGCAATATCAATAAGAAGTTTCATCATTGCGCCAATTTGGATCCGCCATTTTCAATTTTAAACATCATATTCGTAATCAGCGACCTCGAAAACCCCCTACTGGCATTTTTTCCGGTTTAATTATTTTGAATTTAGCTCACAACACAATTTCGCATTTAATTTTGCACTAATTGTTTATAATAGCAACAATAAGGAAGTAGCGGCATTTTTTAATGGGTAGGATTTTATACGTAGAGCCTTTACAACAATTTAAAAAAAGTTCGAAGACGATACGACCTGTTACACGGAATTCCGAAGTTAAGCCCGTTTTTTGCCTTATTTTACTGGACTAATAAGGGATAATCAAAAAAAGTGCAAACAAATTGTTCAAAAGTGACTTATTGTGGTTATTTGAATTTTTAAAATGAAGAGAAGCACACAAAATAGAAATTATTATGAACAACATCGAGAACAAATCGCTAAAAAGAGCGCATCGAGACAATCTAATGAATTGCAAGTGATGAATGGAAATGAAACCCAAAATGCTACAGATTCTACCGGTTGTGTTCGTAGGCAACTTAAAGCATTTTTCAAGGCTCCCATTCAAGATTATTGTAATAATTTTATGCCGGAAAAATTCAGCTTAGATGATTTGTGCAAGGAGTGTACATATTGTTCAGGTTTAAGTTATAGATTATGAGAGCAATGTACAGAAGGAATTAAAAATACTCAGCATAGTATTTTAATTCCCTCTAAATTTATCTCGAAAATTATTGTTAGGTACTGATGGGTTTGGTGAAACTTTCACAACGCAAGATGTTCTTAGTATTTCTAAAAAAGCAGTTTTGTGTCCTAAAATGATCACGTCCCTGTAATAAATGAATCTGTTCTTGCTAGAATGAACGCGGAAGAAGTGTCATACTATTCAATCGATTCCATGGTAATAGATGACGATAGTTTTTTTTACCAAGCACAAGTAAACTTTCCAGTAGAATTTCTTAATACTGTGAACACATCGGGTAGGCTCCCACATTAGTTAAATTTAAAAAAAGGTTGCATAGCTTTGTTACTACGAAACCTTTCTATTAAGAATGGTTTGTGTAATGGAACCAGATTAGCTATTCGGGACTTTCGCGCGAATGTAAACCAAGCCGAGTGTCTTACATGATCTCAAAGAGGCAAGATTCACTTTATCCCACGGATACATCAAACGATCCTGCTCTTCCATTTAATTTCAAGCGTCATCAATTTCCCCTGTGCTTAGCTTATGCAATGACAATGAATAAGTCACAAGGTCAAACATTCGAAAAAGTTGGTCTTTTTCTTGCAGAACCATGTTTTACGTACGCGTTGTATGCAGCGATTGTAAAATTGATGTTTCAACTGGTATTAAACAGGAAATTACCCCTCAAGGAATTGTCACTGAGAAAGGTTTAAAAAGAAGTTTTAATGTAATTAAAAAAAAATAACTCTTCCTTTTTGAACCGTGCTCAAGCGATTACAAAATTCGAGTTCGAAATGATCCAAAAGAAGGAAGCTATGATTTGAGGAATTACCACTGTGGGCTTTGGGATAATTAGAATAATATATACTCTGCACAATTGTGCAGGGGCCCGACTAGTTTTATATAGATTTTATGTCCACTCGGGACCGAAGTTAAAATAGGACTCCCAGTATCTTTTTAAAAATTATTTCATTACCCTCAAGAAGTGTCCAGGTAATTGTTTAGTTGCAATTTTACATGCAAAAATTGTTGGATTGCATTTTTGGATTCCCACATTTTGGTTGCAAATGTTTGCGAAAATTATTTCGCTGACGGAAAAGCTCAAGAAGCTTGAGTATTTCACCAGGTATCTGACTTTTTTTGCTTACCAATTTTAATCAGCAGTGTAAGGATTTTGCCTACAGCAAGGACTAATGTCCTTTAGTTCCTATTCAGATTTATGGACTTTGTAGGTTGCGTCATCAATTTAATCTAAGATATAAATTTCCCATAAAATTCCGTAAAGATATGCGGTGTATTATACTAAATATTGAAGTAACGGTTTAGCCGCTAAAGGCCGCTGAATTTTTTTTGTTAGAGTTTTACATACCTTCTTCTTCTTAAAGTCTCTTCTTCCAGTCCAGTCTTGCTAGCTCTTTCCAATTTGTTACACGAAGTTTCCGTATATCTTCTGGCACGTCATCCGTCCTACTATTTCTTCGTCGACCTACTCTTCTCCTCTCCTTCCTAATGGTCAAACATTAAAAATCCTGGCTAGCATTCTATCTTCTGAAGCTCACTTGTCCGAGCTATCGTAGTCTATTCAATTTTATTATGTAGCTAGATCTATTTCGTCACACATTTCTTAAAGCTCTTCGTTTGTTCTAATGCGCCATTCGTTCTGGTTAACCCTTACAGCAGGGGTGGTCAACCCGCAAGCCATTTATTATGCGCCCACGACACGATTCCCGAAAAATTAAAATAATTTTTTTTATTTTATTTCTAAAGTAGCACAAGACATAGAATGAACAACAAAAATCAGATGAAGTGGCACATTAAAAAATCCAGGAGTCGGAAGAGACAGACGTAGACATAATTAGCGCTGAAAGAGCAAAGTTTTGTAGCCGTACTCGTAAAAAGCCTTTACATAAGCGCATGTCAGTGTACTTGGAGTGACTTTAAATCCAGGCTGTCATATTCAGATATCGGATCATGTCTCTCACTTTAAGCCAGACCACTGCAAAGAAAATGTTCGTTTGTCTTTCTGGAAGTATTTTAGAGGTTCATCAAAAAGGGGGAGAAAACAACAGTTCAGTTGTCACCAGTGTCTGATTTAGAGCCATATCTGTATAGAACCACTCTCGTAGCTCTTGTTACGCTGGAAGATTTCCCATGCTTTACTGGTGGAGATTTGGACATTGAAACCTAAGTTGAAATTAATTTTCGATGTCAAGTAATTAGAAGGCCCTTGTACCATTCCCAGTATATTGCTTTGTTCATACGTCTTTTCCCGCAGCACCCCGCTTCTCGTAGCCTCAAGTCTTGCAGGCTGCCTAATATATAGACTAGGTGGCAACAGAACGAGAATCATATTCATCGCCTCCGTGGTGGTTGTACACAGAGCTCCCAAAACTCCGCGACGTGACACTCTTTAGACTGCGCCTAGTCTTGATTTGTTATATTCTTTTGCAAGAGCTTCAAGAACGTCAGCACTGGTCTAATCACTGCCATGTAGAGCCAGCGACCCATGAGTGGCTTCAAGTCTCACCTCTTGCCGAAGGTCTGCTTTCTGGCATAAAAAGTAATACAGGCGTTCCTTGCCCTTTGTTCGATGTTGAGCCTGCAAAACAGCTTAAATAAAGCCAAAGTACTTAATTGATCCGAATAACCTCAGTACACCCCCACAATTGAAGCCAGACTGAAATCAGGGATTTTTTTCTATAGGTGAAAATAACAGGGGCGAAAGGAGTCCTCCCTGGGGTGTGGCACGGTACGCCGTCCTTACCACTCTGCTGTTGCCTAAGCTGGATGATTCTAGTTTTTAGAATGAAGAGGTTGCACTGACCAGTACGGCGTTATGATATATTAGCCTGTAACCTTGTAGATGACCTGAAATAAAAATGCATTAGAAAGCCATAACAAAGAAAATTATATGTGACGTACCTTGTCTCTGTCCCCTATGTGTCTTGAAACCGTGAGGCTGCTGATCCGATTTCTTTCTAGGTGACGACCAAGCCAGGGGCTCGAGAAGCCATCACCCCGGGGAACCTTAGGTTTCAGCAGACCCGTCAGCAGGAATACAGCGGGGATGAATCCGAGGCGACAATCCGCGATCCACCAGCAGAACCTCTCACAAGAGCTGTAGGGTCCCTAAAAGCGTCCCCAGTGGAGAACCTTAACAACAGTATTTAGATAGATTAAGACTTACCTGAATTGTTAAAAATCTTATAGATAGAGCGGTTGTAAGCGCGACGTAGGGCTTTTCCAACGATCCTAACCTCTCTAAAGTTAGCTAAGGGTTCCTCCCAGAAATCCATATTCAGGGCGGTATGGTGGCAATAAAAGGGTTGACTAGCAGGCAGGGCGAGCTCCAACGCGTAAAATTATGAGAATAATCGTCCACCACAGGAAAACTAGAAATGTGGCGGGGGGCTGTCAAGCCCCACTTTATTACATGAAATTTAGGCTAGCCCGGCCTCTAGAATTTTTCCGGGGATGGAAAAGGGAATGCCCAGGACCCAGTGCGCCTCCAGAAATCGAAAATTAAATTTAATTAATAATATTATATTCCCGATTCCAATCGGGTTAAACCGATTGGAAGGCGCGCTGGAAATCCCTAAAATAGTGGGCATTTCTCCTTATAATCAGGGCCCCTGAAGCAGTCACTCTCTCAGTGGTGATAAGAAAGTAAGCAATACAAAGTGAAGACAGTGGAAAGTGCCCAAGAAAAGGGAGATATAAGAAGATATCCGAGAAGGAGGATCGTTGGTGGAATCCCTGCAAGTGCAAGTAAAGTTGAGTAGCCCAAGTTTATTTTGATTATTTTGTTATCAACATTTTATTAGTTAGTTTATTTTATTTTTTTTGGAATATTCATTTAAATTTACAGTACATTGTTTTTTTTAATAAATGAATAGTTGAAAATAAATCTTTTCCTTCTCGTCTCTAATTTTAATATTTTGAATAATTTTTTGTTGTTAAGTGAAATTATTGTGGGTTCAAGCCCCACGCGTTTTAACAGGTTCGTAGACCTTAAAACTACGTGGCGCCCATTCTTAAGGATTTAATTTTACCCGGTAATTTTCCTCTTTGGACCACACCCTACGCTGAGCGCGGCCGAGCCGTACGTGGAAATTAGCACGTAACAACGGAGTCAATCGATTTTTGAAAATAACTTTAACAATAAACATGCATACATATATGATGTCATTACATATTGTTGCGCCGCCAACGTTCATGAACATTTTTAATTGCCCCCTTGCTTCCAAAAAGGATTGTCACCCCTTACTTACAGCACCAAAAATTCTTCTTAAGATTTCCCTTTCGAAGATTTTAGAAAATTTTCTGTCTGTTTGGTCAATGTCCAAGCCTCAGACCCGTAACCTACATAGAACTGGGTGGATTAATGTTTTATACATATGTATATCTCTCAAGAGATTTCTTGGTTCTTTCTTAAGGCCGGAACTAGTGCGAAATAGGTTTTATTTGCAGCTACGATTCTTTAGCTTACTTTCTGCAGTAAGCATTGTCTCTAAGTAGATAAAATTATCTACAATTTCCACTCTATGATCCTTTTCGTGTCAATTACTTTTATATTGAACTTTGCTGAGCTTTCTTCAAGTTTGGAAAGGAATTCTTTACATCTGGCGCTTTGCGTCCAATTATGACTATGTCATCTGCGAAGGCTAGTATCTAAATGTTTCTTGTGAAGACGCTATTTGCTTCATTAAGTACTGTTTCTCTCATTATTGCTTCCAGAGCAATGTTAAAAAGTATTGGTGAGATCGCATATCCTGATTTTTGAGGGAAGTTGATTGAGTTACAACCTCGGGAAATCCATTTCACTCATCTTGTTCCACAGCTATTACCTTAGTGATTGCTCCATCTAACCTCCTGCCTGCACGGCAATATTTTCCGACAACATAAGACTAGTCCGCTCGGCCCACCCTCATACCCTACTTCTACAGCCCCTTTAGCGCACAATACGGTCTAGAATAATTTTCCGCAGTCAGTATTTCCGAACTCGCACAACATCTTAGAGTTTAAACGTAAGATTCATTGTCATCTACTCGACCACCCCCGGACCCCCTCTAACCTTTCCTATTCTCTTCTATCCTTCAAACTAAGCTTACTATTAGACATTGCACAATGACCTGAACGACATAGCACACTGTAAAACATTTCTGTTTTGTAAATTTGCAATATATATTATTAGGAATATTCCTAATCTACTTTACGTATTTTTACCAACTGTCTATTAAATATAAATTATTTGTGGGATGTAAAAATACAATCAGTATTGGAGCTTTCTCTTCATAGTTTTGTAAATTTCCAAAACTCTTCTTACAACTTTTTACCAGAGAGACGAAAAGGGAAAACCCAAAGCTGAAGATTACCGCCCTGTGCCAATGTGCTGCCCTGCCTGAAATATTTCCAAGCGCCAAATTTTATTCTTAGCTAATGCCCACTCCCTATACATAAATAATTAGCATTTTGCTCACAATGCCTTGTTAAGCATGTACGTGAGGCAGTGCCTATCAAAATTTCTTGGCTGTTACAAGAACTGCCCAGACCCTGACAAAGTCAAAGGTCTGGCCTTAACTTAAAAGTAATTGGGTTTATATGCTTAGTATTCCATTGTTACCTGTGAATTATATCCACGAGAGGAAAAATTTAAACCTTACATTCCAATAACCGATTTGTAATTTTACTGAAAATTTATGTTCTAAAATTACGCCTCTTTAGTAAAATTACAGTACAACGTGTTAGAATTTTTTCAGTACTTAACATTGATAAATATATATGAAATATAGTAATTTTCCTACATAAACGATTTAGAAAAATACACAACATTGTGTAAAATATACGTCAGATCCTTGTAATCAACATTTACGTTATGCAGTATTGGAGATTTCCAATTGCATTTTGTGAAGTTACAAAATTTATAGTAAAATTACAATAATTGTGTAGAAAATTAGTATTTCATATCGCGATTTGTAAGTTTACTGTACATTTGCACTGTGAATTTACATATTTTTTTTTACAGTGCATGACACAAAGGGTTATTCCTAAGCTTGGTTTTCTCACATGAAAAAAGGTTTAAGTGTTTTACCAATTAGCCAACGTTTCTTTACAATAGAGATTAACTAGCTTTGCTTAAAAAATTAGACAAGTTTATGCGGACTTATAACAAAACTACCAACTTCCATGAGTGTAAAGTCAATTTCTGCACTTGTGACAGACAAACTATTGTGTACTTTATAAAATTGGCAACATCTCAGGAATCTTTCAAAAGAGTTTGGATATAATTTACAAAATGCAAACCACAAATCCTTCAATCGGATTGATGATTTCGATAAAGTTGCAAGACCACACAATCGCTGCAGCAGAAATGTGTTTATTCACACAGCAGAAGAGCTAGACGATAAGAGTTTAGTCTCTGGTAAATTTATTGCTTTCATTTGTTGTGGGATTGATCTGGAGGACGGAATATTTAAAACATAGTTTTCTATACAGTATGGTATATAGCAATGATACGGCTGCACGCAACGAGTTTTGATCGGCCGACCGGCTCAAAATCGATAGATTTCGTTGAACATCCGCACTTTGATGTACATCCAATTTGACCGTGTATGGGGGCCTTGAGTCGTGCTAAGCTGGAGCGATGAACCCTTCCTATTTCGGTTTCGTCCAATAAAAAGAGTGTAGAGCCCGAAACCACCTGTCATTTCTGAAACTGGCACTTATGTTAATATGGGAATAGCAAAAATTCTCAATGCATACTCAGTTGAATAAAAAAGGGGTTTAGCTACGTCACTAATAAATTCCTATATGTAGTTGCTAGTTATTTATAATCCAATCTGCAGGATTTCCTACATTTCTTAAATATGTCAACTTATTTCTGTGTGCTCATTCCTTTCAGCTATCATGCCGCACAATTTAATAAATTTGGCCATATGGCTCTGATCCCTAACGAAAATACGGCAACCTAGGGTACCTCCATCAAGATTATACTTAACGTTGCTCATCTGACCAGAAAATATGTTGGATTAACTTCATGCTGCCCTTTTTTGTCAGTTGATTCTACTTTGAGAACGAAAAGTCTTACGTACTCTGATTTTCCAGATATTTCTACACCATTGGCTGTATGGTTGGATACGCAGAGTATAATGGTCGGGCTTTGAAATTGAGTCAATAAAAGGGTCCTTAACCCTCTTGTAATGTAGTACTCAAACGTGAAATAACTTGCACGTAGTGGAATAACGGTTGATTGCATATATCCAATTCATATATCAAATTAAAGCATTTTAAGTGTGCACGTATCAAAGGCGCCTTGTAATTTAAACGATTTTCGAGCTGATTATATTTCCTTTCCGTGCAACTAAATCACCACGCTACTAACTCAGAGAATATTATTAGGTTGAAATCAGAAATGAAAATAAAAACAACTGTTGGTGAAATTATTTTCAGCGTTGCTTACGTGGAATTTCTTAGCTCATTGAAGAATGAAATGCGCGGAAGTTCTACCGAAGGGTCCGCAGTATGCACCACGTTGCACATACTGCAAGGACAAGGAATCTGATCACCGACATCCTAAAGACATCTTAGAGCGATGGGAAGAACACTTTCATGAATTTCTAAATGGCGAGCTAACTGAGGATTTGGAGGCTCCACCAATATCTGATGATAATGCTGTGCTGTCACCACCAAGCTTAGCAGAAGTTAGCAGAGCCATCACTCGGCTCAAAAACAACAAGGGCTCAGGTGGAGGCGGCATTCCAGCGGAGCTGGTTAAATATGGAGGGCATACATTACACCAAGCGATTCATTAATTAATTGTGCAAGTATGGGAGCAGGAAGCGATGCCAGAAGACTGGAGAAAAGGCATCCTCCGGAACATAAAAAAGGAAATTTCAAAACGTGCGCTAATTATCGCGGTATAACCTAGTTGAGTACCGCGTATAACATGTTCTCCGCTATCCTACAAAACAGGATGGCGCCATACGCATCATAGGTCATTACCAGTGTGGCTTCAGCCCAGGCAAATTAGCAACTGATCTGATTTTCACCTTGAGGCAGGCTATGGAAAAATGTCTAGAGTTTCAAAACTTAATTCAACACCCCTTCATAGACTTTAAAGGCCTACAAAGCCATGAGAGAGTTCGGCATCCCCAACGAACTGACAAGACTATGTAGGTTGACCATGACCAATGTGACAAGCCAACTAAAGGTATCCGGAACACTGTCCAGACCAACATCTATAATGGACCCCGGACAAGGGGACGGTCTGGACTGCCTCCTTTTAAATCTGGCGTTGGAGAAAGTGATCCGCGATTCGGGTTGGAGAAAGAGATCCGCGACTTCTTCCTCCACAAGTCCACCCAATTACTGGCTTACGCAGAGGACATTGACATCTTTGGAAGAACATCAACAGGTGTACAAGAAGCTTTCAGATTCAGCGGGTGGCAGGAAATCTGGGACTGCACCTTAACGAAAGCAAAACAAAGTACATGGTGGCCTCGTCTGTAAAAACACCTAACATTGGTCCCACAATCAAGGTAGAGGAACATGAGTTTGAAGTGGTAAAATCACTTCCCTCCCTTGGGTCAATAGTAGCAGTCGACAATAACATAGAACCAGAAATACGCGCACGACTGCTAAAAGCCAACAAAGCCTACTATAGTCTGTCAAGGCTCCTCAAATCCAAGCATCTAACCCAGGGGTGGCCAACCCAAATGGTATCGCGGGCCACTTTGAAAAAGCATTATGATCCCGCGGGCCGGGTGATATATTATTACGTGATTCAAATTTAATTTAATATAGTTTAGGGAGACCGTTTCAAAGCTGTGCTGCGAAGACAAAAGCCTGAACCAATTATGACGTGCCGAACCGTAACCGTACGTACCATAACGAACGAACATATGCAAGTCTTTAGGTCGGTACTTTATGAACAATCATGTTCATACGTTAGGGTACGTACGGTTACGGCAAGGCACGTCATATTTGGTTCAAGATATAGAAAGAACGCTGAACAATTAACGTGCTGAAACGCGGAATTATTAAATTATATTTTCTGAGGGATTGCGAAAACTGCACAAAATGGTTGAGGTATGCAGGTGTGCGCTCATGTAGGATATCGTGAAACAGTCGCAGAACCCTATAATCACGAAAGTCACTTAGAGAGCAGCCCAAAACGGAGTTCGAGTAGGGTGAAACGGCGTAAATAAACAAAACGTACACAATCGTTAAACGCTTCTTCAAGTTTATGGGCGTAAGAAGAATCGAAAGTAAGTAAGTAAGTAGTAAGGCTTTAAGCAAATTCAGGCCTTTTCGACAAGGCACAATGGTAACGAAGTTTAGACCGGAGTCCGTAGGTTTTACTTACAATGAAACTAATGTAATCGCAGCAGGTCATGCTGCTATTGGGCTGCCGCACACGGCTCCTCAATCAACAATCAACACAGTGGATTTGTAGGAGAGAGGGTAAAAGGGAAGGGACGAGGTGTTGTAACATCTTCAACAACTATTTTTGGCGTGAAAACTAACACATGCACAATGTGCTTCTTCTTACTATTTGTCTTAGCACATTAACTTTACACACACATTTATACCTCCATGTAAAGACAAGAAAACTGCTCGCTGTTGACGATGAGCCATGAACGGCAAGAGAATCATCAGAAACTGTTGTATTGACAGTTGATTGAGGAGCCGTGTACGGCAGCCCATTCAGTAGCACCCTCACCTCAAACAAGAGGAACGGAGCTTAACGCGATAGCAGAAAAGTCAGGACGAACAATAGCAGAATGAGAGAGATAAAAATACACTACATAGGATTTAGCTGCAGTAAATTTAATGTCGACCAGTAGGATACATGACGCAAGTCAACAGCAAGCTTCTCCGCAGGAAATAAAGCTCCACATTGTCTGCATACATATGATTCTTAGAACATCTTTAATAAAAATACGGAATAAAAGTGGCCCAAGAATGGAGCCTTGGGGGACGCCAGCGTGGAGCAGGGCACTTGAGGAGCTTTAGTCACCTAGTTTAACCTTTTGAGAGCAGTTAGATAAGAAACTGCAAAATTTTAAGAGCAGAAAGAGAAAACAGTGAGGCAGGAGTAGAGAATGTGAGTTAAAATAGGCAATAGACGAGGTATAAGCATTTTGAAGAAACTAGGCGAAATGTAATGTAATTGGTGGTACAGGTTTTCGTCAGACAAGGTGGCGCGGTATTCATTTTTCGTATCTAAATTCCATTTTCGAAAAATGCCTGAAAAGTGTTTTTTATATTCAGGACCTCAAAAATATGTTAAACAATTTACAGCAGAAAGAAAGTAGTTCGGCCGGCTTAAGGGAAATGCGGATAAATGCAAACACCATTCAACGCATAGTGCTGACTAATGGCGACGTAGAATTGATAGATTAATTCTCTTACCTCATTAGCATTTTTACTGAAAATGGCGGAGCAGAAGAAGACCTCAGTTCCAGAATAAATAAAGCAAGAAGCGCATATGGATGCTGGTTCGCATATAAAGATCTACAGAAATCTCAACTAACGCTAAATTGCGGCTGTTCAACTCCAATGTTAAGGCAATTCTTTTGTATGTAATATGGAAAGTCGCCCAATTCATCACAAGGCGCCTATACGTTTTAATCCTAAAAATCCGCTAAAAAGATAGAATTACAAATGAAGAACTATTGCGCCGTGCCGGCCAAGAAAGGATTGATGACCTAATCATGCAAAGGAAATGGAATTAGAATGGCCACACCTTGCGAGGTGCAAACGAGAATCTAGCCAAGCAGGCCCTTGAATGTGATTCGCAAGGAACCCGTCGAGTTGAAAGACCAAGAACAACGTGGAGGAGAACTCTACCAAAAGAGGCCACAACAAGGAAGGCAACTGTTTCAGCCCTATGTCCCATGCGTGATTAAAGGATCAGAAGAAAAATAATCCTTCACTCATAAAACACTAGCTCGATGTTGACCAAAGAAATGTGCTTGCTTGTAAATATGCTTGTTTTTTCTGCTACCTCCATGACACTCAGTTGCGGATGCGGTCTTTATATTCAATTGTTACCGATGAAAGCAACTGCTAGGATTTTTATCCATCAACCCGGTCATCCGGTGCACCCCAAGAGCTAATTCTCTATGAATTTAATTTTAATCATTGCTCATAACTGGCACTTTTTTTCTTTTTCACATGTTGGAACCTTCTTAGTACCTACAAAATATTTCGTTAAATCTTGTTGAATCTCGCGGGCCGCACAATTTCCCACGAAGGGCCGCATGCGGCCCGCGGGCCGTGGGTTGGCCACCCCTGATCTAACCATACCCTGCAAACATTTAGATTCGGAAACGATTCGAGAACGACTTGCCAAAAGCGAAAGCTTGCTTCGAACTCGTACTCGTAAAAGACTCGTAAACGAACTCGAAGGCAATAAAAGCGGAGCAAAATATCAAAACCAATCAACTAGGAAAGCTTTTATGGTGCGTTTTGAACTTTTCTCGTACCTTTCGCAAGCAGTTTTCGAATCGAGAATGGTCCGAGAAAGCGAGCCTCCGAGAAATTGTTTGCAGGGTAACGTCTAAAATTTTACAATATAAGACGATGGTCTTACCGGTACTCACATATGCATCTGAAACGTGCGTGCTTAGCAAGACGTGAAATGGGGTGTTGGTATAATTAAATATCCTGTTGGCCAAACTCCATCTCATTGCAATATGCTATGCGCGTATTGCCAATAATATTTTCATTAATATATATTTAGATAAACTTTAAGTTTTTATTTTATATCGTTATTTTATTTTAATATACAAACTTTAATAGTTATGTATTCGAAAGAATTAAAATTACATAATCTTTTATATAACCGTTATAATCTTACATAGTCGAAGTTCCAAATCGAATGAACTTCTAACTAATACTATTACAATATTTCAAAATTGTTTTATTGAACAATATTTGTGTGTCTATGTTTTTTAAATTTCGTTTCTGTGTACAGTGTATACATACGTGATATGTCAAGCTAAATTCTCCAAGTGTATTTCCTAGTAGTAGTGAGAATCCAAACTATGACGTATTCAAAAACACTCTATTAAAAATTAACGAGTACAGAGACTGAGTAACTACCTGAATAAAACTTACTACAAAAAAACGTATATACATGATAAGTAGCGACTGCTACATAACTCCCCCTTCAGCGCGAGCGTCCATGCCTGTATTACAATAATTTCTCAAATAAAAACCACCATCGAGAAACGAAAAAGAAAAAAAATTTTTATAATCGAAATGAAACTTTTTTCTTTGAACTTCTAGTTACTGGTTTTTCAGTGTCTTCCCTCTTTTCAATAAAAGCGGGTTTTAATCTGTCAATTGATACCACCGTTACTCTTCCGTTGACGTTAATAGTGAAAACTTTCTTATCTCTCTTCATAACTTGAAAAGGACCTTCATACGGATTCTGCAAGGATCCCCTCTTTCTGTCGATCCTTAGGAAAACAAATTCGCAATCCTGTAATCCTTTTGGGATATAGAAACTTCTTCTTTGATCTCTAGAGTCCGTTGGAACAATATTCCGCATGTGCCCTCGCAACTGCGTCACTAGGTCTGCTGGATCTGATACGTGGTGCGGGTCCCTCACAAAGAATTCCCCTGGAATACGTAGTGTTTGCCCATAAACCAATTCAGCCGGACTGCAATTAAGATCCTCCTTAACCGTTGTTCTTAAACCAAGTAATATAGCGGGAATGTGCAACAACCAATTTGGATTACTCATCTTCGCTCTAAGTGATGCTTTTAACTGCCTGTGGAATCTCTCCACCATGCCGTTTGATTGTGGATGATACGCTGTTGTTCGAATCCTATGCATTCCTAAAAGTTTAGAAAATTCTTCAAATAGTCTTCCTTCAAACTGACCTCCTTGGTCCGTTGTAACTGATAATGGAATTCCAAATCTCGGAAAATATTGCTCATATAATGTCTTAACAACTATGCTGGCTGTCATACTCTTCAGTGGGTATACCTCCGGCCATCTGGTGAATCGGTCCACGACCGTTAGCAAATATATGAATCCCTCTGCCGGCTGTAACGGACCTACCAGATCTACATGGATGTGTTCAAACCTTCCCACTGGTATCTGAAACTTTTGTGTTGGAGATTTTGTATGCCTGTGGATTTTTGCCTTCTGACATGCTATACAGGACTTCGTCCATAAATTAATATCAGTATTCATCCTCGGCCAAAAATATCTTCTTGCAATTAATCTCCTAGTACCTCTTATTCCCGGATGTGACAAGTTATGGATTCTGTCAAACATGTTTCTTCGTAATATTTTTGGTACGAATGGACGATCTTTATTAGTGGAACACTCTAACCAGATTTTACTTTCCGACAAAGGTACATCTGTTTCCATTAAAATAAATTTCGAATTCTTGCTTGGATTTTCAACCAAATGCTTCAACTCTATATCGTCCTTTTGTGCTTCAGCGATAATGTTTAAATCTATTTCGGTTTCGTTTACCGCGTCACAATTGTTATTCTCTATAGTTACTCGCGATAAAGTATCTGCTACGACATTAGATTCTCCCTTGATGTATCTTATATCAGAGGTGAATTGGGTAACGTAATCCAAATGTCTTGCTTGTCTTGGACTCCTCTCCGCTTTAGTCCAAATTGCAGATGTTAAAGGTTTGTGGTCCGTGAATACTGTAAACTCACGACCTTCCAAAAAATGTCGAAAATGTTTAATACTTGAATACATGGCCAATAGCTCCCTGTCAAAAGTAGAATACTTCATTTCTGCTCTGCTTAACTTCTTGGAGTAAAATGCTAAAGGTTCATTCTCGTCGTTGTTAACTTGTTCTAACATCGCTCCAATCGCCACGTTTGATGCATCAACAGTCAACTTCAAAATAGGATTTTCCGCTGGATGCACTAATAAAGTTTCTGAAATAAATGCCTTTTTTACCTTTATGAACGCGTCTTCGCATTCTTCAGTCCATTCAAAATTTTTTAAATTCTTAGGTTTCTTGAGCTCCCTAACTAAATGCATATGAATGGGGCTTAACAATTCTGCTAGTCGTGGAATGAATCTATGGAAGTAATTTACCATTCCGATGAATTGTTGCATCTGTTTAATTGAAGTTGGTGAAGGAATATTTTGAATGAATTTAATTCTGTTCTCAGATGGAAGAATCCCGTCCTTCGTAATCTTGTGACTTAAAAATTCAATAGTATTTACACCGAAAAGACATTTCCCTGGATTAATATTTATCCCGTATTCTTCTAAACGTGCAAAAACTTGCTCCAAATGTTTCTTGTGTTCCTCCTCATTTTTGCTTGCAACCAAAATATCGTCAATGTAGACAAAAACAAATTCCAAACTAATTAGAACTCTATCCATAAATCGTTGGAATGTTTGAGCAGCATTTCTAAGTCCAAAGGGCATTCGAGTAAATTCGAATAAACCGAAAGGTGTAGTTATCGCTGTCTTAAAGATATCCTCTTCTGCCATAGGTATGTGATGATAAGCTCTCACTAAGTCAATCTTCGAAAATATGGTACAACCATTCAAATTCAACGTGAAATTTTGAATGTGAGGAATCGGGTATCTGTCTGAAATTGTTATTGAGTTTAGTCTCCGGTAATCTCCGCATGGTCGCCAGTCTGTAGAATCCTTTTTTGGAACCATGTGTAGTGCTGATGAGACTGATGATGACGATGTTCTGCATAAACCTAATTTTACCATGTGCTCGAACTCTAATTTGGCTATTTTAAATTTATTCGTGTCGAGTCTCCTAGGTCTTGAAAATGGTAATTTGGCCTATTCACACAGTGCACATTCATGGCGCCTAAAACCGGTTTTAAAGATGAGAGAGGGAAGGGAGCGGAAGAACTTAACGAAACATTTTTCACGCAAAACCAAACGCGTGAAAACTAGCACACATATAAAAAGTTACTTCTATCTCTTGCATTCTTTAGCTCTGTTTTTCTCTAACAAGTAAATTTCATCTGCAATACATTTAAAGGTTCCTGTATAGCATTAAATTTTACTACACTCATTTACGCCCCGTCTGAGTTGCTAGGAGTTTAATAAAACCGGTTTTACTCACCACAATTATGGCAACGTGTGAATATGCCCATTGACCTTTAGTGGTGATAGTATGCACTACATTATGTTGAACAGGTACATCATAGCGTGGAGGCTGAGTTAGTGAGGGAAATCTAGATAAAACTTTATTGTATTCACTATCAAAGGAACAATGCCTGGGTGAAGGAGAATTTGTTTTAATAATGATTCCATTAACACTTAACTCTGTGTTACCATCTATCACTCGTTTATTTCTAAGATCAACGAGCAAATTAAATCTTGAAAGAAAGTCTGCGCCAATAATAGGTTTGTCGACGCTTGCAATAATGAACGGAAACGTTAAATCTCGTCTTAATCCAAAGTCCAATCTAAGAAGCTTTGTTCCGTAGGTATGGATAATTGATCCGTTAGCTGCAGAAAGAATTAATTGTGGATTTCTCTTACATTTTCCATAAAATGCATTCGGTATGACTGATAAATCAGCTCCAGTATCAACTAAAAATTTAAACTTATTCTCTTTATCAAAAATAAATAGTCGATTAGATTTTTTTGGGGTATTATATTTAAAACATGCTGAAGGGATATTTAGTTTTTTTGGTTATTAAATTTGCATGGTTTAACACATCTTTTCGCTTTGTCGCCGAATTTAAAATGAAACCAGCAAAATGGTTTACTATTATTATTATTATTATGTGAATCACGGCTTCTACTTCTAGACCTTGACCTATGATGAAATTCATTATCTCTATTAATTGTAAGTTTCTTAATTAAATCCGTTAAATTTTCGATTTTATTTTCCAAATAATCAATCTTTTTAGTAAAATCTATGCTACTTACATTGCGACCTAACTGGTTTATAAAAGGATTTGAAGCACAATCACTGATGGATGAAACATATTGCAATCTTGAAACTTCAAAAATTTTATCCCCTAACATTAGAAGATCTTGGATGCTTTGTTTTCCAGAAGACATCAATGCGATATTAACACTGGGTGGTAATTTTCGCATCCAAAGCTTTCTAATCAAGTCCTTTCCTAAATTTGATGAAGTTCCGGCAAGTATCTCCATTGATCTATAAAATTCTGATGGTTTCCTATCTCCCATCTCAGAATTGCATAATAGTTGTTCCAATTTTCTTTCTTCAGATTCGGTAAAACGTTGAATTAATGTTGTTTTTAAAGCTTCATATTTGTTCTCTTGTGGTGGGTTTTGAATGCAATCCAATACATTCATTATGATATCTAGAGGAAGAGCTTGGATGACATGTTCGTATTTAGTCTCATCCAATCTAATTCCTTTAGAGTTAAATTGGCTCTCTGTTAAAATAAACCATGCCTCTGGGGACGGGGACCAGAAAGTTGGTAGCTTTACAGCAGATGCACTGATACTTTCACCATTCCTATTCAATCCTTCATTTTCACCACCTTGGACACTCATATTACACACAATTTATTAACACTCACGTAAAAAGAAGTTCAATAAAATTTCGACTTTACTTTAACTTCGCGATACTATATACGACAACCGTGGACGTTCGCGCTAAGAGTCGAATAGTAGTCAAATTTAAATAAATTGTACCGAAATTTTATTCACGTTTAACTTTCTGAAAAATGAAAAATATTCACCTTATGCGGAAAGAAAAATAAGTTGGATTGTCACCAATATTCAATTATGTAAATGTAATGTATGTGTATGTAATTCTGAACAATTTATATTTTAGAGAAAAAGAAAAATATATTTAATTGAAAAGAGTAATTAACTTCCCCTTCATTGTAAAATAAGTTTCTTCTTTTCCTTTAAATTCCTCTTCAAAATTTCTTTCTTCGTTTTTCTTCTCTTGTTTCTTCACAAATTTTCTACATTTTCTTCAGGGCTTCTTTTAAAATTACTTTTCTTCTCTTGAAAAAGATTGTCTGCTCTTCTCAGCTCGGGGTCACCAAAATGAAATGGGGTGTTGGTATAATTAAATATCCTGTTGGCCAAACTCCATCTCATTGCAACATGCTATGCGCGTATTGCCAATAATATTTTCATTAATATATATTTAGATAAATTTTAAGTTTTTATTTTATATCGTTATTTTATTTTAATATACAAACTTTAATAGTTATGTATTCGAAAGAATTAAAATTACATAATCTTTTATATAACCGTTATAATCTTACATAGTCGAAGTTCCAAATCGAATGAACTTCTAACTAATACTATTACAATATTTCAAAATTATTTTATTGAACAATATTTGGGTGTCTATGTTTTTTAAATTTCGTTTCTGTGTACAGTGTATACATACGTGATATGTCAAGCTAAATTCTCCAAGTGTATTTCCTAGTAGTAGTGAGAATCCAAACTATGACGTATTCAAAAACACTCTATTAAAAATTAACGAGTACAGAAACTGAGTAACTACCTGAATAAAACTTACTACAAAAAAAACGTATATACATGATAAGTAGCGACTGCTACAAGACGCACTCAAACTTCTTAGCCGTGTTCGAGAGGAAAATACTTCGGAGGATTGTTGGCCCCATGATACAATACTACAAGGTAGGCTCATAAGGAAAAGCTCTGTTTCCATCTTGAAAAGCTTTTACTTTTTTTACATTAGAAAAGATCTGAGGGACGTCACGGGAAAACTTTTTTGCCTTGTGAGCTAAGATCTGACTGGCGTCACCGGACCTTTATGATCTTACCTTGTATTTATTGTAGACTAAATACCATAAAAGAAGGCAACGAGCTTTCCATGAATGAACTCCTTGAGAATAGTGCATGTGAAAAGAGGGATGCAGTTGAAGAGTACTGTAATAAATCCCGGTAATCAAGCCAACCAGTGCCCTTAGGGCCAGCCAGCCTTTACATTAAAGCCCGGCACCCACATATCCGCACCGTGTCCGCCCCGCATGACGGCCGAGTGTTGGGCGACACAAGGAGAGAAATTAAACATGTAAAATTTTGGCAGTTAAGTTCGTTGAATAGCATGAATCTTAGGTGTGCTTGTAAATGTAACAAATTTCATTAGAAACACTGTAGACTGAGCCACACTGAATTCGTTCGTAAATGCACCTGATTAATTATTTCGTCTATTTATAATTCAGCTTGACATACCAATTCTTTTTGTTATAAGTGTGTATTCAGCTTTTCCAATAAACAATATGCGCGCCAACAAATTTACATTTTAATCTTTTTGGTAGGATATCACTGGCGGCCACCACAAAATGGCGGATTGTCTTATTCTTTACAGCGCCTCAACATCGGTATCAAATGAAAGAATCTGACGAGTAGAATACAGTAAGCTATGTGACGTCATTTTAACTCCAATATGGGGGCCACCACAAAATGGCGGAGTTCCTTTTTTTTACAACCCCCAAATTGGGCATCAAATGAAAGAGTATGGCGAGTAGAATACTATAAGCTATGTGAAGTCATTTTAAATCCAATATGGCGTCCACCATAAAATGGCGGATTACCTTTTTCTGTACAACCCCCGACATTGGTATTAAATGAAAAGGTATGACGATTAGAATACAGTAAGCAGTGACGTGGCGTGCTTTGAATTGTAGGGGATGCAATCTGGCAAAATTGTGTGGGAAAACTCCGTTCCGCGGATGCACGTTATATATTCAAAAGGAGTATTAAGATTATCTATATTATAATGAAAGATAAAGTCTTCCATAGAAATTCCAGCGAGTGTGAGCTACTTTTGGAAGTTTTCGCTTTAAAAACAAGTCGAGGGCAGCGGTTCGTTTTGTTGAGTGACTAAAGAAATTTGAGAAACCTGTGATTGACTGAAAGAAGATTCGGCACTCACGAATGTTGTCACATGATTTCGATAAAACAAGATTTAAGCGATGAGCAAGCAGTATACAAAAAGAGCATTTGGAAATTTCTTTAACCCGGGTTTGAAGACAGCTAACTTCACCCGCCATAACTGAAGCTCCGTCATAGCAATTGTAACTTGGAACCACATGCGAAATTCTCCATAACACGAACTATATGTTCATGCAAACGAACTGCTCTTCTATCATCGGAAATATTTTTAAAACTAATGAATGTTCCTTTCGTGATGCCAGAAGAAGAAATGTATCTCAGAGTGGTTGACAACATAGATCGACAGGAAATATCCGTGGTTTCATCACAAATAATTGCGACAAACTCAGAATTGTGGGCTTCAGAAACTTTAATTTTTAGTAAGAGTGCAGGAAATAGCCATTATTAAATCATTTTGAATATTGTTTGATAATCCAGAAAATACTGAAGCTGATTTTTAATTTCAGGATTATGGTTGGCCAAAAGTGAAATTAATTCAACATAATTTTCCCGGTTAATAGAATCTTACTCGCTCTGTCCGCTCCTAACATGTGTTATATTTCTTTTTTTGTTATTTTATAAAGCCAAAAATTTTATTATTAACTGTTATTTATTCATCAATTAGTTACTTATATATCATATAAATGTTCCAATGTAATTTTAAGATTTATGTTTATTTTTTAACAACACTTACTTTATACTTCCTTTCCTCAATCCTTATTTTCCACAATTCTCAAATTATTGTTTTCTATCAATTTTTACTTTACACTCTTTGCTTTATTCTTATACTCCACAATTCTCAAATTATTGTTTTCTATCAATTTTTACTTTACACTCTTTGCTTTATTCTTACATTCCACAATTCTCAAATTATTGTTTTTTATCAAAATTTACGTTACACTCGTTACTTTATTCTTACATTCCACAATTCTTAAATTATTATTTCCTATCAATATTTACGTTATACTCCTTGCTTTATTCTTCTATTCCACAATTCTCAAGTTAACATATTCTTTTCTATCAATAATTACGTTACACTCTTTTCTCTATTCTTATATTCCACAATTCTCTTTTTATTATTTTCTATCAATTTTTACTTTACACTCTTTGCTTTATTCTTATATTCCGCATTTCTCAAATTATTGTTTTTTATCAAAATTTACGTTACACTCGTTACTTTATTCTTGCATTCCACAATTCTTAAATTATTATTTCCTATCAATATTTACGTTATACTCCTTGCTTTATTCTTCTATTCCACAATTCTCAAGTTAACATATTCTTTTCCATCAATAATTACGTTACACTCTTTTCTCTATTCTTATATTCCACAATTCTCTTTTTATTATTTTCTATCAATTTTTACTTTACACTCTTTGCTTTATTCTTATATTCCGCATTTCTCAAATTATTGTTTTTTATCAAAATTTACGTTACACTCGTTACTTTATTCTTACATTCCACAATTCTTAAATTATTATTTCCTATCAATATTTACGTTATACTCCTTGCTTTATTCTTCTATTCCACAATTCTCAAGTTAACATATTCTTTTCCATCAATAATTACGTTACACTCTTTTCTCTATTCTTATATTCCACAATTCTCTTTTTAATTTTTTCTATCAATTTTTACTTTACACTCTTTGCTTTATTGACTTTACAAACCGCCGGTCGCCACGTTCAAAACAACACTCTATAATATTTTCGCCCGCTCGCGATCATGGATTCAACAACACTCATTATTTTCAAAATTGTCCACCGCCGCCGAGCCCTGTTTTTTGGTCGCCCAAACCGTATGCGATTCTCACGGTGGCGGTCAAGGTTAATTTTTTACTCTTTTCGACTACGAAAAGGTAGAATAAAAAAAGCATGTGCAGCAAATCACACGGAAAAATTGTTACGATGCACTTTTCCAATTCCCACAGTAAATTTTGCGAATATTATCTCGCAGACAGAAAAGCTCAGGTTGCTGTCTTCGTCGTTTCCCGTGAAGGGAAGTGTCATATTACAACGGGCTTTTCTCGTGAGATAATTCTTTGAAATTTTTCCGTTTAGGATTTTTAGATTTTTGGTAAAAAAATTTGGGTTTATGAAAAATTTTCCGTTAAGGATTTTTGAATTTGGGAATTTTTTTGAAAGAGTGGTTTTTTATACATAACATTCCTTCCCCCCTGGAGCAAGAGAATCGCTACGGAGTAGAGCGATTCTCGTACTCGAAGGGAATGAGGGGATAAAGGAGGTTAGGCCGGGCGGGCGTACCTAGTACTTTAAGGGAATGCTATTTTTAATGGAAAAAACTTGGCAGCAGGGCTATGGTTCGTTGCTTGATTTACCCCATAGAAAATTTTTCTGGCGATCTCTTAAACCGTTTTGTATGAAGATGGGTTGGTAGGGTGAGGCATAGAAACGCATTATAATGAGGCGTGATGCATGGCGATTATTGTTTTAGGTGGAGGTAGCATACTAACGGTTAAGTTTAGTGGCGTATATTGGGTCTAGTAAGGCGCCACTGAGTAAGGGACGCGTTTCGCGGCCCGATTTACCCTGTCCCAGACACTGGTTGTACTAATTGTATGGAGGAGGCCCTTGGTAATGTGTGGGATCTACTAAGGGGCCTAGGTATTGTCTCTACCGTTACTGTGGTTTGTGCGGGCTCGGATTGCATTGGGATCCCGCTTGGGGCCGTTTGGTCCTCGGAGGTGGTTCTCTCATCCGGAGGACATGCATTTCCGGGCCTTTTTGCACATTTAGAGCGGACGAGTGCCACTATTAACGGGGTGCATTTGTAGGGCTAGGAGAAATACTAGCGTCCACATTTTGCACTGCAACGAGATGATAAATAGGAGATTAGTTTTCGTTTACTTGTAGCCAGATGAACTAATAAGAATAGTGGATATTTTGTCCGAATACCATCCGTCTAAGTCGGTGCTTTATACTAAAGCACAGTTAGGCGTTAGTAAGCAGGGCTGGCTTTAGTGGCTTAAAGTTACGTTTTATTTTCATAAAACGGCTTCAAGCGATTATTATGGACTGTAACCAATCTCCTATTTATTTTGATGGTGGTGTTCACTGCGCTTGGGACTGCTACCACGGTGTAGGGTCCGACCCAGATTTGCGACAATTTGTGTTTCCGGGCTTCGTTGCGCAAGAGAACCTTGTCGCCTACGTGGAGGGACAGTGGCCGGGCGTTCCCGTCGTAATACGCTTTGGAGCGCGTCTTGCTGGCTAGCAAGTTTCTCCTTGCTAGGGCGTAGGACTTTTGCAGCTTGTACCGCAATTGGTGATAATAACTTTCGTTGTTATACAGTGGCTCCGGGTTGCGCTTTAGATTGGACGGGACGTCCGCAGTGAACCCGTAGAGGCAGTCCATGGGTGTGAATTTCGTTCCCTCGTGTACGCTATTGTTGTACACGAAGGCTGCCGTACGTAAGAATTGGTCCCAACCATTTGGGCTTTCATCTACAACGGTGCGTAGATATTCGATCAGGGGCCTATGGGCCCGTTCAAGTGCACCATTGGACTGGGGGTGGTAGGCTGAAGTCTGGAGCTTCTTAATCTTTAGCAGCCTACACACGCCTTTGAACAAGTCACTGAGGAAGTTCGACCCTTGGTCGGTGACTATTTGTTTAGGTATGCGATAGCGCGTGACGATTTCGTCGAAGAAAATTTGTGCTATCGTTTGAGCTTCCGCATTGGGAATGGCATACCAGTCGACGAATTTAGTTAGGTTATCCTGGAAGGTTAGGATGTACTTGTTTCCCGAAATAGTTTCTTCCAGTGGACCTACGATGTCCAAATAAACCTTGTCGAACGGTTTTTCCGCGATGTCTGTTATTACCATGGGCATTCGGAATTGTCTCGATGCCTTCATGGTTTGACACTTTTTGCACTTCCGGACATAACGACTTATGTCACGGAACATTCGCCTCCACCAGTACTTTTGGCGAATTCTATTATAGGTTTTGACGACTCCCTGGTGTCCACCGAAAGGGGAGTCGTGGTAGTCCTTTAAAATGACTTGAATTTCTTCGGGGCTTGTTATTAATTCAACTTTGCGTTGCTTTGTGATGGAGGTGTCCTCGGGGGCTTCTGCAAGTTGGGCTATCTCTTCAAGGTTTATTTCCTTAGGCCCGTCGTCGCTATCGAGGGCTTTTGGATTGGGGACGTGTTCGATTTTGTCGTCGTCCTCCATCTTTTGTGCCTGTGCCCTTGTGACTACGTTGCATTGTTTTAGTCTTTCCGTAGGAGGCGCCACAGCCCCAGTTTCCGCGAGAGATATGGGTAGGGGCTCACCGGGTTGGTGAATTAGAGCTTCCACCGTGAAGGTATTGGGCTCTTCTGCTCTTTGGGGAATCCGGCTGAGAGCATCAGCATTCGTGTTGTATTTACCCGGTTTATACTCTATATGGTAGTCGTATTCAGACAATTTGTGGTGAAACCTAACGAGTCGAGTGGTGGGGTCTTTGACATTAAAAACGCCCTTGAGTGGTTTATGATCAGTGTAGACCGTAAACTTTCGACCCATTAAGTAACACCTGAAATTTTTAACAGCCCATACTATGGCTAGCAACTCTTTTTCGACCGTTGAGTAGTTGCGTTCCGCCTTATTTAGGGTGCGGCTCGCATATGCTATGGGCTGATCCTTGCCTACGTCGCCTTGAGAGAGCACTGCTCCGAGAGCCTCACTGCTGGCATCCGTTGTTAGGTTGAACGGTTTATTGAAATCAGGGTAGATCAGCAGTGGTGGGGAGACTAAGGAACGCTTTACCGTTTGAAATGCTTCCTGGCATTTCGGCGTCCAAGAAAATTTCACGCCCTTTCGCAACAAATTCGTTAGCGGGCGTACTATCTTAGAAAAGTCTGGGATAAACTTTCTATAGTAGTTGGCTAGGCCTAAGAATGACTGTACCTGCCTGATTGTTCGGGGTGCCGGGAAGTTTTGGACACACTCTGTCTTTCTGGGGTCCGGGAGGGCTCCTTCTTCGGAGCATACATGACCCAGATAGACTACTTCCTTCTTTAGGAATTGGCATTTCTCCGGTTGTAATTTGAGGTTGTTCTCCCTCAACCGGTCGAATACCCGTTGGAGCTTTGAATTATGGTCCTCAAGGTTCTTCCCGTAGATGACTATGTCATCTAGGTACACGAAGCATTCGAGGCCTTGTAGGCCTGTGAGGACATAATTCATGAGTCTCTGAAACGTAGCTGGGGCTCCTTTTAACCCGAACGGCATACGTTTAAATTCATAGTGCCCATAATTCGTGCTAAAAGCTGTCTTGGGGCGGTCTTGGGGTTCCACCAGTACCTGGTGGTAACCACTGGCCAAGTCGAGGGTAGAGAAATATCTCGAATGACCGAGCTGATCCAGGATATCTTCGATCCTTGGAAGCGGATACGCGTCGCCTATGGTCTTTTCATTGATCTTTCGGAAATCGACCACTACCCGCCATTTTTTCTCACCATCGGGGCCCGGTTTCTTAGGGACCACTAGGAGGGGTGAGTTCCAAGGGCTTTTGCTTCGTTGGACAATGTCGTTGTCCAACATTTCTTCTAGTTGGTCATTTATGACCTGCCTCTGAGTTTCGGGCAGTCTGTACATTTTTTGGTTAATATATTGGTCGTAGACCATAGGGATCTCGTGCCTCAGAGCTTCCGTGTAGGTTAGCTTGTCTCCTTTTAAGTGGAAGATATCGGCATATTCATAACAGAGATCCTTGATGGACCGTTCCTCTTCGGCCGTCAGGGGGTGGTCGAGGTTGAGTTCCTCGTCCAGTTGCTTGAGGCGCGAGTGGCGCTCGGGGTCCGGATCTTCGAAGTCCGGGAATAGATATCTCAATTGGCAGAGGGGGCTGTCCCTTTCCCTTTTTTCCAACTTCAATTTTGCCCGTTTACCCTTTGGTATACCCTGCGGGGTTGCTTCATGTTTGGGCATACCTTGAAGCCTTGCGTTTGGAGACAATGGGGCACTGGCGTTCCTGAGACCGACTGGTTCAGAGCCTGAAAGGTACCCTGCTTCGTCTTTAGCATTCGTTAGAGACCTTGGGTTATTGTTAGGGGCTAGTTGAATGGTTTTGTAGTCTTTTGATGGGGCCAGCGTAAGAGTTAGGCTCGCCAGGACTACCGGTTGGGTGTTTACATTGAGGAGGCCGACTGACACTGTTCTCGTCCCAGATGGTAAGAGGGCATTGGCTAGGAATACTCCGTCGCTCGGCTCGTAAGACTCGCAAAGCATTTCCTCCTCTAACCCTAGTGAAATAGGAACCACCATTTGAGACCGACTTGGGAGGCAGATGGGTTTGTCCAGTGCTACCTTATGTCTTGTGACTTTGGTGGTTTCGAAGTCGTTGAGGCTGTCCTCCAACCTTGACCCATCCTGAGTTATGCAGCTAGTATTCTTTTCTGAGAATATTGGGGAGACACCACCGGGGAATTCCCTGGTTTGGGTTTGCTCCTGCTGTTCTCTGGGTTTCGACTTACGGACTCCACTGTGTAGTGGAATGGCTATTTCCATCGGGTTGATTTCTGTTCGAGGGAATCGCAGTGTTTGATTTGGGCCCTCAACGTTACAGTGTTGGGTAACAAAATCGTATCCTAATAGACCATCTTTGGGAATCTCCGACATGTTTTGCACAATTTGGAATGTACATGGGAGGGGGGTATTGAGAAGAATATTCCCCTGACAGCTCCCTAGGGTTTTTCCTTGGCCGTATGGCGTTTGTAATGTGCATTTTTTAGCGGGATCCATGAGGTTGGGATCCTTGAGTTTTTTGTGTTTTAGTATACTGACCTGAGAGCCGGTGTCCACTGCTAGGATGGCTTTGCCGTTAAGGCTTATGTCTAGCGGAAGGGTGACGAGTGGGACACTTGGTGCGGGCTCTTGAGGTTCCCCCGTAGTAGGATTTTGCGAAATTATTGGCGGGCCGGGGTTTCTTGGTCCGACTGCGGGGAGTTTCCCGCTTGCTGTGACTGCCAACGCTGCCTTTGACGACAGTCGTCTACTGTGTGGCCACGTCTGTGGCAGAAATCACACCTATGTCTAATATTGAACACTGATCTGGTGGAGTTGGCTGGTTGTTGACGGTCATTTGGAGGACAATTAACATTACTTGTGGGTCGATTGTTTGGTTGATGATTTACGCCCTGATTGCGAGGTCTTTGGTCAGGGTAACGGTGGTTATCTACTGGTTGTGACCTCTGGTCTGGGTAACGGTTATTACCTTGGAATTGAGACCTTGGGTTGGGGTAACGACTAGTATTGTTAAATGAGAGGCCCTGTTGTTGATATCGGTTGTTATTGTTGTAATGGGGCCTGGGTGACTCCGCTGGTTGGCGGCAGTCCCTAGCATCGTGTGAGTTGGCCCTACAAATTATGCAGAAAGGCGTGTTTTTCCTTTTCAGACAATCTGCATAGGTATGCCCTCTATTGCGACAGTAGCTGCAAGTGATGTTTGTTAAAGGGTTGTTTGCAGGTTTTGGAGAAGGGTTCCGATTAGTTATCTGTGGGGCGTTTTGTATTGGCGCCTGTGAGGTAGTTGGAGGGTTTGTTGGTAGTGGGGCGTATGTAGTGTACATTACCTGAGGGTTTATCGGATTTTGGAGTGTTGTTATTTGAGGAGTTGTTGCTGTTGGCGGGGCGGTGTATTGAGTGTTGTTGTTTTGATGGGGTGTTGTGGGAGCCATTTTGTAAATATTTTCCAGTTGGGGTACTGGGGCTGTTTGCCCGTAGGGGTTGAAGGTTGGGAGCGGCACTGACATTTGGTAGGGAGCAAACATGGAGTTCTGTTGAAGCTTCTCCATGTCCAGTGCCTTTTGAGTCAGGCTGTCGAGTGTGTCCTCTCCCAAGGTTAACAGGTACTGGCAGAGGTGGGGATTTGTAACCCCACTCCGCAGGGCATTTTTTGCAAAATCTTGCAATTGGCCCTTAACGGCCGGCGCTGCTGTCGCGCCATATTTGGTGGTGGCCGCTTCCTCACACAGTGTTAGTTGTTGTTTTATCCTTGTAGTATAGGTTGTGAGGGGTTCCAGGGGGAACTGGCGTAACTGTATAAGTTTATTTACCAGTTCCTGGTAAGTCTCCCTGGGAAGATATGTCCTGTTTAGGAGGTTTTCGGCCTCCTCAAAAGTGGCGGGTTGGGAGGTGCCTACCAGTTGGTAGGCCTCTCCTCGGAGCCTAGTGGGGAATATCTGCAGGAATGCCGCTTGTTCTTGTTCCGTCAGGCACTGGAGTACCCGACGGCAACAGCCCAGAAACATCTGTAGTTCTGTCCCTATTGTCGGGCTTTGCCCGCCAGAAAATAAGGGTACAAGTTGGGCCGTTAGTTTGGCGACCTTTATATAGTCGTCGGCCATAGCTGTTAAGTCTTCTTTGAGGAATGAAGGTTTAAAAAGGGGGTTAGTTTTAAAAGTTTTTTCTTCTTCCTCTAGAAGCGACAGGGAACGGCTGGACAGTTCTATCCAGTCCGCTAGGAGATCTAAAGTGGCGTTATTTGACTCGAGCGGTTCGTTATTAGGTTTGTCGGGGCTTACAACTGAATCCTCCTTAACTTCTAAATCTAAATTCTTATCCTCAAGGGGGCGAGGGAGATTGCCTTTAAATTCGTCTAGGTGGCGTTGGAATTTCAAGGCCGCCTCTTTATAAGCTACTAATTTAACTTTTCGCTCTTTACCAGCACGTTCGATTTGTTTATCGACGGCTTCCAAATGAGCTAAATTAAACTCGCCGGTCTCCTGCGCTCGCTTGAGGATATCGTTTAGAGTTTTTACACTTACTTGACTAACGTTTTTGCCTATGTGGGTCCCGCTTCGTAGTCGTCTGGGGGAACCTGGTGGTTCTGTTGATGAGGTGGTCGCTGTCGGTGTCGAAGTGTTCCCTTGTTGAATGCCCCGGTAGTTCGCTGGGGTTCCGTTGGGCCCTGGTTGGCTTGAGGGGCCTGGTGTGGCTAGGTCACTTACTGGAGGCTGGTGGTCCCTCGGTGGGGGAGTCTCGGAATAGCTGCTGTCCCCTAGTTGGCCCTCGGACATAGGGCGTCTCCTGGGCAGGGATGAAGCCCACTAAAAGTCCCGCGATGTAATAAATTAGGGGGGTAAATGCGTGCTCGCCTGGAGCAGAGGCACTCTAGATGGTTACCCCCGAGTGTAGATTCTTGATAGGATCCGAGGTCGTCGCCTCTACTGATCTTGTGCCCTCAGCCTCGGCTCAGGCTGAGTTCAAGGATAGGGTGCCTATATCCAGCACTCGATCAGTAATTGTTAGGCTCGCCCGGATCCTACCGGCTGCGCCAATTGTTATATTTCTTTTTTTGTTATTTTATAAAGCCAAAAATTTTATTATTAACTGTTATTTATTCATCAATTAGTTACTTATATATCATATAAATGTTCCAATGTAATTTTAAGATTTATGTTTATTTTTTAACAACACTTACTTTATACTTCCTTTCCTCAATCCTTATTTTCCACAATTCTCAAATTATTGTTTTCTATCAATTTTTACTTTACACTCTTTGCTTTATTCTTATACTCCACAATTCTCAAATTATTGTTTTCTATCAATTTTTACTTTACACTCTTTGCTTTATTCTTACATTCCACAATTCTCAAATTATTGTTTTTTATCAAAATTTACGTTACACTCGTTACTTTATTCTTACATTCCACAATTCTTAAATTATTATTTCCTATCAATATTTACGTTATACTCCTTGCTTTATTCTTCTATTCCACAATTCTCAAGTTAACATATTCTTTTCTATCAATAATTACGTTACACTCTTTTCTCTATTCTTATATTCCACAATTCTCTTTTTATTATTTTCTATCAATTTTTACTTTACACTCTTTGCTTTATTCTTATATTCCGCATTTCTCAAATTATTGTTTTTTATCAAAATTTACGTTACACTCGTTACTTTATTCTTGCATTCCACAATTCTTAAATTATTATTTCCTATCAATATTTACGTTATACTCCTTGCTTTATTCTTCTATTCCACAATTCTCAAGTTAACATATTCTTTTCCATCAATAATTACGTTACACTCTTTTCTCTATTCTTATATTCCACAATTCTCTTTTTATTATTTTCTATCAATTTTTACTTTACACTCTTTGCTTTATTCTTATATTCCGCATTTCTCAAATTATTGTTTTTTATCAAAATTTACGTTACACTCGTTACTTTATTCTTACATTCCACAATTCTTAAATTATTATTTCCTATCAATATTTACGTTATACTCCTTGCTTTATTCTTCTATTCCACAATTCTCAAGTTAACATATTCTTTTCCATCAATAATTACGTTACACTCTTTTCTCTATTCTTATATTCCACAATTCTCTTTTTAATTTTTTCTATCAATTTTTACTTTACACTCTTTGCTTTATTGACTTTACAAACCGCCGGTCGCCACGTTCAAAACAACACTCTATAATATTTTCGCCCGCTCGCGATCATGGATTCAACAACACTCATTATTTTCAAAATTGTCCACCGCCGCCGAGCCCTGTTTTTTGGTCGCCCAAACCGTATGCGATTCTCACGGTGGCGGTCAAGGTTAATTTTTTACTCTTTTCGACTACGAAAAGGTAGAATAAAAAAAGCATGTGCAGCAAATCACACGGAAAAATTGTTACGATGCACTTTTCCAATTCCCACAGTAAATTTTGCGAATATTATCTCGCAGACAGAAAAGCTCAGGTTGCTGTCTTCGTCGTTTCCCGTGAAGGGAAGTGTCATATTACAACGGGCTTTTCTCGTGAGATAATTCTTTGAAATTTTTCCGTTTAGGATTTTTAGATTTTTGGTAAAAAAATTTGGGTTTATGAAAAATTTTCCGTTAAGGATTTTTGAATTTGGGAATTTTTTTGAAAGAGTGGTTTTTTATACATAACACATGCCAAGTGTCAAAGAACATCTGTAAAAATTTTAATAATTTTCCGGTTCTTTTTAACTAACTCATTGTTCTCACAATTGAGGATTTATAATGAGTGTCTACTAGATTTTCAATCCTTTGGCCTGTACCGAATTTAGAAAGAGCAAAAACCGATTTTAAATGCTCGGAGGATTTTTGGCCATGCCTATCAACGGCGTTATGAAAATTATTTAAATTATTAAATCCCGAAGACCGCCAAACGTTCTTTTCAGTTGAAAATAAAATGCAAAGTGTATCAAGTATTATTAAAAAATTAAAAAAAAAGGTTTAACTCGTTATAAATTGATTCATTTATTTAAAGAAAACCGCAAAACGCATAACCTAACTCGCAGTGAGACCGTTGGACCCTGGAGTGCCAGTTTGTGCTCACTGTGAGTTATAGTTTATAACTCAATTAATGTACTCTAGGCACAACTATTTATACTAGTTGGTTACCAGGGTAACCAATAAACAAGCACCCTTAAACTATACAATAATTTAAATGTCAAATAACTACTTGTAGAAAAGTCCCAACAAGTGTTTACAGCTAACAAGTGCTTTGCAACTAAAACCGTTAAAATCCTTATGTGGCATTCTCCCCTTTTGTATCTGAGGAAGCATCGTCGTTGAAGATACAATATTAAGATGATGACTTCTTGGGTGATACTCTTCTCAGAATGGGTGCAACTGGTACTACATCGTTAAGACCGGAACATTTTCCCAGTGCAGACGTATGGTAGGTACCTAAGACCTTAGTAAAAAGTCGACTTATATAGCCTACTGGTCGTTCATCTGGACCCTTCCCTTGGAGTAAAAGTGCACCGATGCCATAGCTACTGGCGTCTGAGATTCGAACTGAGGTTCCTGGACTTGGTCGTTGGTCATCTGAATTGCCATATCTGGATTCAGACGTGGGTTACTCCAAACTATCCTATGTCCAATTTTCTTCCCTCTTAATCTCAGGGTCGTGGGTTCGAGCCCCACGTTGGGCGCCAATTGTATCAAGTATTATTAAAAAATTAAAAAAAAGGTTTAACTCGTTATAAATTGATTCATTTATTTAAAGAAAACCGCAAAACGCATAACCTAACTCGCAGTGAGACCGTTGGACCTTAAGTACCAGTTAGTGCTCACTTTGAGTTCTAGTTTATAACTGAACTAATGTACTCTAGGCACAACTATTTATACTAGTTGGTTACCAGGGTAACCAGTAAACAAGGACCCTTAAACTATACAATAATTTAAATGTCAAATAACTACTTGTAGAAAAGTTCCAACAAGTGTTTACAGCTAACAAGTGCTTTGCAACTAAAACCGTTAAAATCCTTATGTTGCAAAAGCCAACAAAAAATTTTTGCTAATCTTGACAGCCGGTAAAAGCCAATAATAATAATTTAATAGAAAAACGCCTAATGCAAGTTTTATTTTCACTTAAAATATGTAATATTGGTTTCGGTCCACCATTTTCAATTATGGGTTTTTTCCGTAAATGAACGCGAGCCAAAGGATTGCTGCAAAAAATCGTCCATTATGAAAAATTGCTTACCATCAACATCACCCATGATATTTAATAAAGCAAAAACAAACTAAAAAAAATTAACATAAATAATATATAAATATTTTTCTACTTCTTCTTCTACTTCACTTTTCTTTTCAAACTTATTTTTAAAACTACTTGCACTATTTTTAACTCACAAAATAAATCGCACCAACTAAATTGCAGCAAAACAATTTTTTATTTATTTTAATTAATTAATTAATGACTCCAAAAATACTGCTTTTGGTAAAGGTTTAGTATCCTGCGGCACGATTGGTGGGGGGAAGGAATTTATAACGGGGGAGGGGGGTAGGTGAACAACCCCTTGAAGTGTGAAAGTGCGGAAATGTCCCGTTATTGCAAAAAAATTAAATAAATTTTTGCTCTGGTTTAGTTTCCTGCGGCATGATTTGTGGCTCGGGAAGTGGTGAAGCGGGGTGGGAGGGGTTGTGCGAACATTCTCTTGAAGTGGGCAACTGCGGAAATGTCCGGTTATTGCGTAAATGTCCTCTTATAATATAATGTTGGTGTAAAAACGTAAAAAATGGGCACAAGGAGTATGAATTTCGACAAAATATCCCTAATAAGCCAACTATTAAAAACTATTATTTGCTTTTTATACTTTTACAACTATAAATCATGCTTTACATTCTTCTAAAATTAGGAACTCCCCAGGCGAATCTTAGCATTGGTTAATATGCGCAAGGATTCAGGAAAATCGTGAAATTACTGCTTGCGCACAACGTAAAATCACAAATCATCCTATAGGTTCATCTAAAACGAAAGGTGCAATATAAAGGTTGAGTACACTTGTAAGCAATGAGGGCTCTGCCCTCCATCCCCCCGTTTTGGGGGCTCTGCCCCATACCCTCCGTTTAAGATGTGTTTCTTTCAAAATTTGGGGGGCTCTCGAAATTCATTCTCAAAACGCGGTGCCTCGCATATCGTAATTACCTCAAAAAATGCATGAAAAAAAAAATTTTGTTCTTATTTAAAAAGTTATATTATCAAATTTTGTAAACGTGTTTTATAGCTTTAATTAATTCAAAAAAAGGATCTTGCTTATTGCAGGATACCGAACGTCTCCACATATATTCTAAAATAAAATCCGCAAAATTTCCCGGATTACGGAGATTATCTTACGGAGATTATCGTGCAAAAACGTATTATTTTTTTTGAAATAACGGAACATTTCGTCACTCGCAGATTTCACGAGAATGCTAGCACAACTCCTCCCACCCCACCCCACCCTTGCCAAGCCTGAAATAACTCAAATCATGCCGCAGGAAACTAAAGCAGTGCAAAAATGTTTTAATTTCTTCTGCAATAACGGGACATTTCCGCACTTGGATACTTCACCCACCCGAACCCACCCCTTCCCCAGCCTAAAATCGTGCCGCGGGAAACTAAACCAGAGCCATGAATTCCCTCAAATCTTATTAGAAAACTTCTCTGCGCTCTCACCCAACAAAAAATATGCTCACAAAACTTCGTACGGATGCACGGTATACAGAAACAAGGTAATGTAAAAGACGAAATATCGTATCGTAAGTGCGAATATCGTAGAAAAAGGCGACGTCACCCGGCAAGGTTAATACAGAAAACAACAACAACAATTTCGATTTTGTATGGGGAAGGCTTGCCGAGTGACGTCGCACTAATACGATATTCTACGATATTCAGTCTTTTACATTACCTTGTTTCTGTATACCGTGGTACGGATGCAAAATCTGAATTGCTTCCCTTGGCATTGGTCACAGGATCAAACTTTCGTTGTGACTCCCCATCTCCACTTCTCTCTTCATCTATAAGTTCGCACAGAAGTGCGTCCCAACCACTGACATATAGATATGGACTGCTACAAGGCCTTCTCAAGTAAGGCCTGGAAGTTGCCCAGCTCACTAAGCCTAACGCAGCTGCTCGTAGTCCCAGAAGCTGTCACTTTTGTTGGAATTTATACGCCGTGATGTAAAGTTCGGAATATTTTTGCATTAGTTTGCCGTAAAAAGTCATACAATAATTTATTTAACCAGCTTTTATTGCAATAGGACTACCAGTGAATAGTGCTTAGTGATTTAATTAAGAAAATTTAAAAAAATTGAGTGATTAAGTGTGTTTTAAGTGTGTTAAATGTGAAGGTGGCCAATTTGTTTACATTCGCGGTGGTTTTTTCGTGTTTATTTAGGGGAAAAAAATTGAATTTGTGTAGTAATATAATAAAAAGTGCTTTTTAAGTTATTAAAGATTATTATAGAATAGTTATTAAACACATTAAGTGCAAGTACCACCACACAACATGCATAACAATAACTTTTTCACTTTTCCTTCACATTTTTCTGCACTTATGTTTTTAATAACTAATCAATAATAATCTTTAATCACTTTAAAAACACTTTTTATTCGACTACCATACAAATTGAACATTTTTTCCTTAAATAAACACGAAAAAACCACCGCGAATGTAAGCAAAATTGGCCACCTTTACAATTAACACACCTAAAACACACTTAATCACTTAATTTTTTTTTAATTTAATCACTCAGTTCACTAAAGCACTAATCACTGGTAATCCTATTGCAGTAGAAAGTATTAAAATATATAATTGTATCACTTTTTAAGGCAAAAATATCGCGAGCTCTTACATCGCGTCGTATAATTAATTAATTAATGATTTAACCAATACTAACAGATTCTGGGCCTATTACAGCCACATAGAAAAACTCTACTTCCAGGCCTGTACTTGAGAAGGTCTTGACTGCTAAAATTCAGGTCTGTGAAGTTGGCACCACGAAATGTGAATTTTGGAAATTTTTTTTTTCATACGTTTGTCCATCGTTTGTCCAAGTTTGTCAATGGAAAAGTTTTTTTTGCCCAGGCACCGTTAACAAGTTACAAGCAAAAACATTTTTTTGCAAATTTTTTCAACCAGCACCCCAACTTTGCAAAAAAAATGTTTAACGGCATAGGTCGTTTGTCCATCGTTTGTCCAAGTTTGTCCAGCAGTTATTTTTATTTGTCCACTCACCCATTAATTATAATAAATAATTGAAATTTTTCAATTTTGTGAAGTTGGCAACCCCGATTGCGAATTTCGCACTTTTTCTTTGCGCGTTCGTTTGTCCATCGTTTGTCCAAGTTTGTCCCCAGCAGTTATTTTTATTTGTCCACCCACCCATTAATTATAATAAATAATTGAAATTTTTCAATTTTGTGAAGTTGGCAACCCCGATTGCGAAATTCGCACTTTTTCTTTGCGCGCTCATTTGTCCACGAAATAGTTGCATTTGTCCACGCGCCGATAAAATTTTATTAATTAATCAATTACCCGGGAAAATCAAATTGAGCATAAAAAAGGCGCATTTCGAAATTCGTATTTATGTATTTCTGTAACCATTGGAAGTTCAATGTTATTCCGAACAACCGACATCAATACGACACGAAATACAGAAAAAAACCAAATTAATCCACCCCTCGGAAAAATAACAATTGCAACTAAATTACTTAGTCTTTTCGACACAGCGTGGATTTCGGCGTGCTACACTGCGTTTTTTAATTGCAGTTTATCCAGGGATAAAAATTGTCAGAATTCGCTTGTCCTTTGCTGGAAATCGTTTGTCCAGGCACAGATTCGTTTGTCCAGGCACAGATTCGTTTGTCCATGCCAGAATTCGTTTGTCCATTGCTGGAAATCGTTTGTCCAGGCACAGATTCGTTTGTCCAGGCACAGATTCGTTTGTCCATGCCAGAATTCGTTTGTCCATTGCTGGAAATCGTTTGTCCAGGCACAGATTCGTTTGTCCAGGCACAGATTCGTTTGTCCATGCCAGAATTCGTTTGTCCATTGCTGGAAATCGTTTGTCCAGGCTCAGATTCGTTTGTCCATGCCAGAATTCGTTTGTCCATTGCTGGAAATCGTTTGTCCAGGCACAGATTCGTTTGTCCATGCCAGAATTCGTTTGTCCATTGCTGGAAATCGTTTGTCCAGGCACAGATTCGTTTGTCCAGGCACAGATTCGTTTGTCCATGCCAGAATTCGTTAGTCCATTGCTGGAAATCGTTTGTCCAGGCACAGATTCGTTTGCCCATGCCAGAATTCTTTTGTCCATTGCTGGAAATCGTTTGTCCAGGCACAGATTCGTTTGTCCATGCCAGAATTCGTTTCTCCATTGCTGGAAATCGTTTGTTCAGGCACAGATTCGTTTTTCCAGGCACAGATTCGTTTGTCCATGCCAGAATTCGTTTGTCCATTGCTGGAAATCGTTTGTCCAGGCACAGATTCGTTTGTCCAGGCACAGATTCGTTTGTCCAGGCACAGATTCGTTTGTCCATGCCAGAATTCGTTTGTCCATTGCTGGAAATCGTTTGTCCAGGCACAGATTCGTTTGTCCATGCCAGAATTCGTTTGTCCATTGCTGGAAATCGTTTGTCCAGGCACAGATTCGTTTGTCCAGGCACAGATTCAGTAGTAGAGCAACAGCGCTCCGAGACCAGTGACGTCATCGGTTGTTGTCTTGGGTGTGGATGTGGGTCTTGGGTGTGCCTCGGATGAGCTTTCGTGCTGGCTGAGCTTTTGAACTTGCTGTGCCATGGCTGAACTTGCATGTGCCTCGGATTTGGTCTTGGGTGTTAGTTGGATGTGCCTGCGGAATTAGATTGAGCTTGCATGAGCCTTGGTTGAACTTGCACGCCGGATAAGCTTTTGAACTTCAATGTGCCTGCGGAATTAGATTGAACTTTAGCGCTGGATTAGCTTTTGAACTTGCATGTGCCCTGGATGAGATCTTGGGTGATAGATTGAACTTACATGTGTCCCGGATGAGGCTTGGAAAATTAAATTGAACTTGCATGCGCCTCGGATGAGCTTGAGGAATTAGATTGAACTTGCATGTGTCCCGGATGAGGCTTGGAAAATTAAATTGAACTTGCATGCGCCTCGGATGAACTTGAGCGCTGGATTAGCTTTAGAACTTTGCTGAGGCTTGGATGAGCTTGGGGGAATTAGGTTGAACTTCGCTGAGTGTCGTGGATGTGATTATGCGGGTGATTGAATCTTCAGTTTTGAACATCGCTGTGCTTTGAGCGGGGTCTTGCTATTCAGGACATTACCCTCGAGTTTTGGTTTGCACCCCTGCTAGGCTTGCGCAAGCGGCCATCCCAGCTTCAAGGATCCCAGAGACTCAAGACCCCATTTCAATTTTTAACCAACTCTCCTAAGAAATAAAATATCCCGCCATGCAAAAATATTCAAATTACATTTAAGAAATAAAATATCCTTGTTTCACCTAAAATCACGCCACACAAAACATGTGCAAGTGATATACTTATAAGGGGCAAGCGTGAAAGGAAATTACCATTCATATCTCGACATGAATTTTCACGCCCAGCCGCTAAAACCCAAATCCAGGCATCGAATTGCATTCCTTTGCCTCATAAATTTTTCACTCCAAATTGACCTCACACATATCCTTCATACCCATATGTCATGAAAGCACCTAAAAAAACTCAAGCACTCTCTTTTCACAAATGCTATTTTTACCGATCGCGCGCCAGGGAGCCTTAAGCAAAATATACATCAAGGGTTGAGATCCCTAGCAGATCTTTAATGTAAACAAATATATATGCCGGGAGTTGGATGTTTCCAATTAAGAGTCCTCGGGGTGCTGCGGCTCAACGGCAAAAAAAATCACTAGCGGAAATTTGGGACTTGAAATTGCAATTGACATGTGCGGCTGCACACATATGGCATATTATCGCGGGTTTTAAAAATTTACGGCATCTATTGTTTAGGTTTGAAATTTAGAAAAAAAAATTTCTCGTTTTAAGAGTTGAAGTGGAGAATTTTGCCATCTTTGAGAAAATCGAGTTTCAATGAAAAAAAATTTGAAAAGGGAAATTACGCAACAAATGCAGCTGAGCACATTTTTTGTTTATGAGGACCTTTCTTGTTAGACCACCGTGAGTGGGTATAAACAATTTTGGAGGGCTCCTAATAAAATTAAATAAAAAACATTTTTTTAAAACATATTAAAACTTGACTTTATTTTCAAATCTAGCATTACATATTTTCTCTCGATGATGCTGGCTCAATATGTGATCCAGGATTTTACTTGTAATGATGATTCTCTGCTGAAATCGGCATCTATCTATTGCATGTATATGCCACAACCCAATGCGGGGTGGCTCTATAAGCAAAACCCCATGCATGCATGCAGTGCACTTCTGGTGTTAGTATAAATCGAACTCTTTTTTTGCATTCTTTACAGTTGTTTTTGGTGTAAAAATTGTTGTCCTCATGTAAAAATTTATTAAGCTTTGAACTTCCTGTTTGTACCGCTCCACAAAACAACATCCACACGTATCTGGCCCACAGGTTGTCCAATTGTTCGACCACGGGCAGTTCATGTAATGTGCTCCATGTATGGAATTAACTTTTCCTGCATTTTCATATTCCTGTACGTATCTGTAGAGCTGTTCTATTTTATGCTTATGCTCTTCTAGCAAAATATCAGAGTATTCGTTGAGAAATTTTGGGATACTCATCTTCGGAGATTACTTTTCTTTCAACTGCTTGTAACGTATAGAAGAAGAAGTATCTTTGCTTTCAGATGGTTGTGCCGATTTAATTGTTATCGAATTTAGCTGATACTTGACTTCTTTTACTTTGTTTCCTTTATCACCCTTTTCGTCAAGCAATTTGGTGGAATCCTTATAACTGCTCATCTCCGCAACCTGAAGCAAACTAACCTTACGTTTCACCTTTTCAGGTATTTATATGATTTTTCGGTTGAAGGGTTGACATTTCAGTTTAAATCACAACCAACACTACAGAGTGAAATCCCCCGCAAGTTCCCGCCCCTAGGCTTTCAAAACGCATGAAATTTCAATGCTAACTTTATTTCTTGCAGCTGCACATCATAAGAATTTTCCACTTCAAATATGCTGATATGGCCAACTTTGCTCACATTGAAGCATATTTTTAACTGAACTTGTTCAATCATGTCTGGGGTGGATTCAGTATAAAATGGGCCCTGCGTAGTGAATCCTCATCAGTTCAACTTAAATTTCCTAAGCGTTCACATCAATCCGGCAAAGATGACTGCAATTTCAGAACTTAAAAACATGGAATTCACCCCCTACTTGAGGATGGCAGATATGGTTATTGGAATGGAGTATCGAATAAAGTCAGCATGTCGACGTTCAACAACCTTTGGAGATCGCATTCAATTGGAGCTGGATGAACACAAACTTTTGCTGCCACCCAGATATAATTTGCTGTCTGAAAAGGCCTTGTCGGACATTAACAACCGAGGAAATTTCTACATCACAAATACTGGACCGTATGGGAAAACATTCATATTTAAATTTGCGCAGCATGAAAGTTTGTCTAGTGATGTACATTATTACACTGAAAATCCTCAAAATTTGTATGAAATATTAATAAATAAATAAAACCAAGTTTTAATATGCTATTTAAAAAATGTTTTTTATTTAACTTATAATACATCTTTAGCATTTATCCAAGAATTATGTTCTGATGAAAAACCAAGCCATTCAACATAAACTTTATCTCCACTCTTTTTCAATATTTTTTCAACAAGATATAGTTCAGGATGTTCAGCTTGCTGCAATTCCTTTTCATAGAATCCTCCTTTAATTTGGTTGCCCTGGTAATCCTCAAGTTGATATGTCACTGGATTAGTCAGTTGAATCTTGGAGATTTTGAAAATTTCAGTTGTCCAGTTTGGTGTGTAGCCTTTTTCAAATATATGTTTATATTTGCTTATACGGACGAGGTCTCCTATTTTATATGCTGCTGAAGGGGCGATTTTAATGTGATTATAGACTGTAGCAAGAAGCAGCTTTTCATTTGCTTTACTGACATCGCAAGGACGCATTTTGATTGTTCGATGTTTTTTCGCATTGTAATGGGATAGCAGTTTTTTGATCATATGAAACCATTTGTAGGACCCATTCATGCTAAATTCCTTCCACATCATACTCTTTAAAGTTCGATTGAATCTTTCCACTATTGATGCCTTAAGCGATGTATATGTTGAGTAGTGGTTAACTTCATAATTGCGCATTAGCTTCTGAAAGTGTGAGTTGTAGAATTCCTTGCCATCATCCGTTTGCAAATTTTTAGGTGTACGTCCATCTTTGAATATTGACTGCATTGCTTCTGTAACTTCCGGACCAGTTTTTCTTTTAATTGGAATAGCCCAGGCATATTTAGAAAATGTATCAATTACGGTCAGCAAATAGCGGAATCCTTTGTTAGCATGTTTATAAGTATCCATTTCAACCAAGTCAGCTTGCCACAAATCATCCAAACCTTTAATGATAACTCTCCGTCTAGTAAAATTGCGACGAGCAGGTTTGTGGAGCTCATTCACTACTTGCATCTTACTCATAGACGCCCCCATCTTGCGGTTTTTTTTTAATTATGCTGGAGAATATAAATTTTTCGATTTTCTCAATTTCACCATTAATATACAACGCTAGATCCTGTACTGCTCTGCCCACGCTCTTCCGTATTTCATCATCAACATAGTTTTTAGTTGCAGCATCAGCCTTTTCTTTTGGATCGCGCAGGTTTTTGATTCTTTTCAAACCAAGATCATAGTCCCCATCAGAAGTTAAATAAAAACCGTTTCCTTTTGGCCCCCGCTCGCCTTTGGGACCAGCAGCACCGTCTTTTCCAGGAATTCCAGGTGGACCGCGTTCACCCACTGCTCCAAATTTCTGCTGTTTAGAAGATCGACCAAACTTGTCAACGCTCATTTCAGAAATGGAAATATTTTCTGTGTGTGCGAATATTTATACTATAATGTCAGCTTCACGCAATTCTTCAATGATTGCCACTATCTCATTAGTATGACTATTATTTCCAGCTTGCTGCGATGCCGCCAATATGCGCAGTCTATCAACTAGCTCATTGGGGTCATCCCAATATATGTACTCGATATGTTTCTTGGGAATTTGCATTATCCCCTTTCCAGTATGAGGAGTGCGAATCAACTTTTTTATAATGTTTTTATATTTGAAGCTATTTGTTCCTTTTATTTGCTGGTTTTCCTTAAAATCACGTCTGTAGATGCATGCATCATTTGCAATTTCTTGATAATTGGCCAGATCGCCCATTGAGTAACCTTGGGGCTTTTTCATAAAAAGTAGTTCAGCTAAGCCTTCAGTTATCTTATAATGCTTGCCGCCTATAAGAAAGTGTTCTTTATCAACATTTAAGATTGAGTTACCGATATTTAACATATCGTTGCGATAGTGCACTCCATAAATTTTATCAATTTTCGTGCTATCATTTTCAAGTAGTTGTTTATATTTGTTTAGTATCTGGCCGGGCTCTTTTATGGGCGTTACAAACTCTTCATCCTCATCATCATCAGAATAATACCTAAGAGGTGTACTAGTTGGCTCCAGCTTTAAATATTTACGTGCAGGCGGTGTGTTTGCTTCATCATTGCTCTCTTGTTTAATTTCTTCTTCTTTTGGTTCAACTTTCACCGATGCTGCTGCTGTTGCGAGCTTTTTCAGCGTGCTGGTTATGGGCTTAAAGGTTTCCTCCAACTGAGCTTCTGATTCAATTTTGCCGGTCTTGAGAGCTTTATACTTCTTTCGTATAGCCTCACGTGTTTTTATAATATCCTTCAACAGTTTTTCATTCATGTTGCTTCACTGGCGACTGCAACTACACTGATATTCAGCATGATGATGGACACTTATATAGGCTAGGTAGCCCGGTTAGACCAGGTAGGCCAGACCTGGTAGACCTGGTAGACCAGATAGACCAGACCTGGTAGACCTGGTAGACCAGATAGACCAGACCTGGTAGACCTGGTGGAACAGATAGACCAGGCCTGGTAGACCTGGTGGAACAGATAGACCAGACCTGGTAGACCAGATAGACCAGATAGACCAGACCTGGTAGACCAGACCTGTAGACCTGGTAGACCAGATAGACCAGACCTGGTAGACCTGGTGGAACAGATAGACCAGACCTGGTAGACCAGATAGACCAGATAGACCAGACCTGGTAGACCTGGTAGACCAGATAGACCAGACCTGGTAGACCAGATAGACCAGACCTGGTAGACCAGACCTGGTGGACCTGATGGACCTGGTATCTATGATCTTAACAATAACCTCCTTTATAAGCTCATGAAAGCATCAAAACCTTTTCGATATCGGCCTTTATCTATAGGGCTATCCTTATCAATTACTAAGAATCCATATTTGTCTTTCCAGCAGTTTGCACACGCTTTTCTGAACTTTGCAAATCCCATATCACTATTTACATGATCATTGTATACATGCTTAAGATTCAAATCATCCTGTTTAAATATGATTAGAAAGTTTGCATTATCGCGAATTAGATGCTTTGGTATATGAGTATATGTTTGGCAGAGGTAAAAGCTATCAATGTCTTTATGTCGCCCCATGCAAAAGTAGGCTCTAATATTATTTTGCTTACCGCAGGCCACATCATCAAATATGAAAACCGAGTTTGACTTTGCTTCTTCTGGCGGTATAACGTCGCAGTTGTTTGAAAAGGTATAATAGCCCAAGCCTGATATGCCAGTTACAACTTTTCTCAAATACCCATATTTAGGTTGGCTTAGCGACTTTGAGTAAATGTATATATTCTGGAATCGTAGGCCATTAGGATGCTCCAGCAAACTTAACATAACATTTGTCTTGCCGCAATTCGATGGTCCTACAATAATTCCTCTTATACTGTTTGGCAGCAGCACCCCATGTTTCATCAATGTACTTGTAATTTCGGTATCAGTATTTCTAACAGGTAGACACGCTTGTTGCTTAACAAACTTCATGTTGAACACTAACACAATCCCTATAAATACCGGTGCTTTTATAGATTTTTATCAGTCTTACTGTAAACCTATAAAATGATTGACCATAGCGAGAAGCGCATCATTCGTCGAAAAGCTGCAGAGGGGAGAGGGTTATTAAACTCTCTTATAAATAAGCTGCCAGTTGAGCTTCATCTCCCAGGATATCAGTACTGCGGTCCAGGAACAAAGTTATCTGAAAGGCTTGCCCGAGGGGACCCAGGCATTAACCCACTCGACGCAGCCTGCAAACAGCATGATATTGCATACCGCGATCATAAGGATTTAAGCGACCGGCATATAGCTGACCGTATTTTAGAAGAAAAAGCTTGGCAGCGGGTAAAATCTAGAGACGCTAACTTTGCAGAGCGTGCTAACGCGCTATTAATTACAAACGCCATGAAAGCTAAAATCAAAGTTGGAATGGGTGCCAAAGCAAAAATTACCAGCTCATCGAAAAAGAGGAAGAAGAAGAATACACCACGTCCATCATTTCGTGTAGCTGTACGTAATGCTCGAAAAATTTTGAAATTAAAAAAACCAAAAGACCTGTTGGAAGCTACTAAAATTGCCCTAAGTGCAGCAAAGGATGCTATCAAAGGAAAGAAGAAATTATACACTACACCTAGAGTGATACCGGTGCCTAAAGTAGGAGGCGTTTTGCCATTCCTCATTCCACTTTTTGCTGGTCTTTCAGCCGTCGGAGCGCTATCGGGAGGTGCAGCAGGCATAGCTAAAGCTGTAAACGCTGCAAGCAGCGCACGGCAGGAGCTGCAAGAAGCGAAACGCCATAATGAGTCAATGGAAGCTATAGCGCTAGGAAAACGTGGGCAAGGATTATTTCTGAAGCCATATAGGAAAGGATTGGGACTTTTCATCAATCCCCAGCCGAAAAACTACTAAAGTCGCTACCCAAAAGAGCTCTCAATGAAAATGATCTGCGAAAATATGCACAGTACATATCCCACTTTAGAGGAGTATTTATGCGCGATCAATTACCTAGAAAACCATGGAAAAATGAGAGTGGGATTGTGAATCTAGATGTTTCATCTGGACCTGGAACACATTGGGTAGCTTGCAAGAAGAGTGGAAATATCATAAATTACTTTGACAGTTTTGGAAACCTACAACCGCCGCAAGAAGTTGTAAATTATTTGGGCGATGCAGTCACATACAACTATACACCACATCAAAATTTTAATTCAGTAATTTGCGGACACTTGTGCTTAGAATTCTTGTATAAATAAGCCTTTCATGAGTAAACATAATCATTTAATTTCAAGTAGCCATGGCGATAACACTCTCTCTCACCAGCAATACATCGATTCTCACCGCCGAATACTTTCCGCCATTGGAATTATCTGGAGATTACGTTTGCGGATTGATTGATTTTCAAACATACAACTCTATCCCAAATATTGATGAGAGCAACAATTTAATGCATGTGGGAGATGTGGTTATCGAAATACCGGTGGGATCATATGAGATTGATGACATAGCTACATTAGTGCAACAAAGTTTAAAAAGAAGCAGCAGCAAAGCATCAGTCTTAATAAGAGCAAACAATAATACCTTGAAGAGCGAAATAAAAGCCACTGAAGTTATACATTTTGATAAAGAGCGATCCATCGCTCCATTGTTGGGATTTGGAAAACGTGTATTGGATGCAAATATGCTACACACATCAGATTTACCTGTTAATATTAATAAAGTTAATACTATACGGGTTGAATGCAGCATCATATCAGGTTCATACATCAACAATAAGCATGTGCATATGCTACATGAATTTGCCCCAACCGTGGGGCCAGGCTATAAAATAGTGGAGGTTCCCGCGAATGTGATCTATTTACCTGTGAACGCCAAGCGGGTAAGTTCTCTCACGCTGAAGCTCGTTGATCAGGACGGGGATTTAATAAATTTCCGAGGTGAAACGATAACCATCAGATTACATTTAAAGCAGCAGCAGAATGCTAATCTTCAACGATAAGCATATAAATAGGATGAACGTCATCGAAAACATTAGTCAACCATTGGCCTTGAAGCGAGCAAGACGCAGGCTGACAGCAGATAGCATGCAATTTCTGAAATCATTTGGTCTAGAATTGAAGCAATGAGCGGCATTTTGGACATTACCGAAGGCACAAGCCATGATGATAGCATAACAAAAATTGTCTACCACACGTACTCATCGTTCGCCTCATCATTCAAAAATAGCGATGAAATCCGCATTCCTGTGCAAAACCAAGACCTGTATGTCCTCGTAGCTGAAAGTTTTCTTTACATTGAAGGAACAATATCGGACTCCGGAGGGCTAGTAAATAATGCTGCAGCTTTCTTGTTTGAGGAGATTCGCTATGAGATCAACGGTGTAGAAATTGATAGAACTCGAAATCTTGGAATTGCTACAACACTAAAAAATTATATATCATTAAACCAAAATGAGAGCAGGATGTTACTCAACGCTAGCTGGTCGCCAGATAATTCAATTACACCCGCCGATGGATTTTTCAATTTCTGCATCCCCCTAAAAGTATTGCTGGGTTTTGCTGAAGACTACAAGAAAATTATCATCAACGCTAAACATGAGCTTATATTAATACGAAGCAGGATGGATGAAGATGCAATCATATCGTCAGAAGATGCTGTAAACATTTCAATAACGAAACTTCAGTGGCGCATTCCCCATGTTAATGTTGCTGATCATGAGAAAATTGGTTTATATCGAATCATTGAAAGCGGACGTGAAATACAAATGCCATTCAGGAGTTGGGATATATACGAGTACCCTGCGATCCCCGCAACAACCCACCACACGTGGTCGGTCAAGACGACATCGCAGCCGGAAAAGCCCCGATATATCATCCTAGCTCTTCAAACAAATCGTAAAAATGATAAAACAAAAGATGCTAGCAAGTTTGATCACTGTAAGTTGACAGATGTTAAAGTACACTTGAATTCGGAATCATACCCATATGATGATTTGAACTTGAAATTTGATGAGAATAAATATGCTCTCTTATATGATATGTATATAAAATTCCAAACTTCGTACTATGGGCGGCAGTTCCAGTCGCTACTCTCAAGGGACGAGTTCATGCGTGACGCTCCAATCTCAGTCATCGATTGCTCGCGGCAAAACGAAGCCATTAAAACTGGACCTGTGGACATAAGGTTGGAATTCAAAACAAGTGAAAACGTCCCCGCCAAGACAACAGCATATTGTTTACTGCTGCATGATCGAATAGTGGAGTATAAGCCGCTAACCAACGAAGTCAGGAAAATTGCTTGAAATGGCACCCATCATCATCGACATTCAAGGATTCAAATTACAAAACAATGAATTTATTTTGAAGGAGTTGGCCATTTTAAATTTTGAAAACCAAGTGCAGCACTACATATTCCAACCACCATTTCCCTATAAGCAGCTAACTCAGCCTGAAAAGAAGCAAGTTGAATGGCTTAGGCACAATCATCATGGACTCCGATGGAGTGATGGATACATTCCTTACCGCAAACTATTTTCCGTAAGCGATCTACTGCATGGTAAAATAATCTATGTTAAAGGAGGTGAAAAGAAGCGATGGGTTAAGGAAATATTTGGAGTGGAGCTGGACATATATGATGTAGAAGAGGAGGGATGCCCAAGCCTAAAAGCAGCAGCAGCAGCAAATGTGTTAGCTTGTATAATACACCAAGGCCGATGTGCTCTGAAAAATGTATTTGTAATACGAGATTTTTTAAATAAAACAGATTTTTGAAAACGTTATAAATATTCTTTTATTTCTTATAATACTATATATTTACAATATGGGCATTTATTTACATTAATTCTCATTAAAAAAATACAATTATTGGTTGGGTTGAAAATACCGATTTTACACTTCTTCCATTTCCGCGTCTAGCGGTATTGAAAAATGCCCCCACGGCAATGTATCGGCTCCATTTTCAGTTATATAGCGCTTGTCATCATGAGGGCTTAACGCAATTTTAGCCTGGTTTATTGTATACACCTTGTGGCTAAATGATCGTATACTTCTTTGCTCCGCTATTAGGGTTTTCGAGTTTTCTAAGCACTCTATGTAGTCGCTAAATTGTAAATTGCGTGCTAAAACATTTTTCTTTACACCTTTTGCTTTTTTGACGTCATCAGCACCCTGTATTTGAAGGCTGTACATTTTCGCTCTTAAGCCAACAAATGCTGTCATTATTTTCCCGTTTAGCTCATCCTTCATCAAACCTGGTACTTTTTTATTTGCCTGAGGTATGCCATATTGATTATTTGCGGAATAATCGCTGGTGTCAAATTTTCCGATGTTTGCACTCATGATTTCATATATGTTCACAGTTTGAATTTCATATATTAAGGAGTCTGTGTCCATATACATTACTTTACATTTATCACCCAATTCTTTCAGCATGAAGTCATAGTGGAAGCTGTATAGTGCAATTTTCGATATGTCCAGTATTGCCATTCCAGCATATAATGGCTTATTGAATTTGACTTCAAGTCTCCTCAATTCAATAGCGACTAAATTTTCATCAAAAATTGTCCTGCTATGGAAGTTGGGTGCAGCAATGTAGCTTTTAGCGCCATATCGTCCTTCCCACTTCGAGCATAGTTTGATATTAGAATATTTTCTAACATTCTCCATGGTTTTACCGAAAATGGCATTATTCATTTTTTTATATTGATCTTTATCGTAGTTGCTGGTTGCATGCTTTCTTTTCTCGGTATTTAAGTCTATGTATGGTTTTAACCAAGGCGACTGATCAAACTGCAGGATTCGGTGAATTTTCTTGAGGATGAGCCCATGTGATATACATTGCTTCAGGTTGCGGTAGTGTATAACGTATTTCTCTTTTGGTAATAATGTTGTTAGCAGCTTCTCCTGCTTCGATCCTGGGGGTGATTGATGTGTTGGGCAAAATGGAAAGTCCTTATGTGCGTTGTGGAGCTCTGCGGGGTAATCCAGATCGACTTCTAATATGTAGCCTGTGGGGGAGTTATCTGGAATATTCATAAAATCAATATTTTCAACCCACTTAAAATTACCAGTGGGAAGGCATTGCGACATTGCCCACCCATATAAATTATTTACATCATAATACATTAAATACTTAGTCTCTATTTCAGGCTTATAATTAGGCATATATTTATTATTCGCTTTACTAAATCTACAGCAGCACTGGCTAATTCCACCTCGAATACCCTTTTCCACAAATAGGAGCATATCCACATCTGCTATCAGCTCCAGGTTAACTTGCGTATACTTCAGCATTGCATCCCATGTGTATCCTGGCAGCGTAAAGCAATGTGCGGGGTCCAGCTTGTAGGTCTCCATGCAGAGAGTTCGGAAGTTTTCGAAAACATCCGCCAGCAGAAGAATATCAGTTTTCAGATATAAATCTGAATATTCACCCAGGCTGTTAATGTTGAAAGCTGTCCATACTTCCTGCGCATGCTCATAATCCTGATCCGAAATAGCTGAGTCAGTCATTTTATTGTAGAAGTCATCCTTCTGAGGCAAGCTTTGATGTTCCAATTTACTCCATCCATCGATGAAATCATAAGGGAAAACCCCTTTCCGCGTTAGAAGATCAAACTTAGCATCATCCAAACTAGACCAGTGCTGCTTAGTTAACTTAAGTTTATGCTTAGGCAGTAAATATGCTAACTTATCTAGAGATTCTGACATAAATCTATACGAATCTATAAATCTAAGCTTAATATTACAATTTTCAATATATTTTGTAAAAGAAATGTATCTTTCTTTATTTAACGGTAAAAGATCAACTTTACCTGGAATACTTATTGCAATATCCTTAATTATAAAATGGGCGTCGTATCCGGACAAATTGTGAAATATCACGGGTATTGTTCTGCAGTCGTTGTAATTGATGTTGCAGCTATTGTGTGCAGGTCCGCGGTACTTTCCTGTGAGATGGCAGTGGTCTCTGACTCTGGCTTCTCCGGCTGCAAATGGTTTTTCACATATGTGGCAGCATGAGCTCATAAGTTGCATGCAATTTTCTTGCTGCGACAATGGCTCCATCGGTCTTATGTTTCCAAACTCTTGCTCGGCTATATCCGCTATTTCTTGCAGCTGCAGTGCAAACCATTTAAGGCAATCTTTACCACGATTCGAACGGTAAAAAGATAGCGATTCATCATATATACATCTGAAATATAACCCAACGCTGTGTACTTCATGGTGCTGAATTTTCCTGGTAGCTGCATCCTCGCCATTAGCACCATAGGGGTGTAGTATTGACTCCAAATCCGCATACACGCAAAATGGAACCGGGTTCTTATAATTGTAGTTTTTAAAGCAAACAATTTTGTTTTCCGGGAAAGATACTTTACAATCGTTTGCTTTTTCACACTCTGGAACATGTGCTGCAAGTTTTTCCTGACTGTAGAAATAAAATAGACATCTATCACACACGTATTTTTTATGTTGGTATTTAGAAACTTGGCTGTGTATAAGCCGCGACAGATCTTTAATCCAGCAGAAGTGGTACTTCACATCACCTTCGTCCTCCCCAGCGTCTTCAGCATCATAACTCGCCTGGATCATCAGTAGGTTAATGTGTTTATCCTGTTTTTTCTTGGTTAGGTAAACTGGAACAACTGAAAATTTGTTTTTAGTCTTCTCTAACATAAACACATTAACCGATAAATTGTTGTTGGCCTCAAATATTTTTATTTGTTTTAATGTCACTGGAAAGCTGATGCCTTCTAAATTTAACACAGATGTAAAATGCGGGTATTTTGATGTTCTGTCAGTATGATCATTTACCGGATACAGCGCAGAGACCACTGCCCATGCAAAGCACGCATTATCGCTATTCTTTACATTTATACACGCCTGCTTGGCTGCAATTTGTTTCGGGAGCGCTATGTATGACGATCCTCTTAATTGTTCAAATTTATTTATATGCACTGTCAAACTCACTAATTTTCGCAAAGCCCAACCGCTGTCCTTCTCTTGAAATTCTTCAAGCTGGGTTAACACATCTTGCTGGACATTTTTTAAAAACCACTCTTTCAAATCATCGGTGCTCCCAATCGATGCAGTTTTGGTGTGGAAATATTTAATATCACTGATAGTTTCACTTTCATTAACGCCATGCTTGATGAATTCGCAGCTCAGAGTGGTTGAAACTTTCACAAAATGATGCTTATTTAGCGAATTTCTTATTCGTGCTGTAAATAAAGCACCTGCATCTGCCAAAAATCGTGCTGGATCAATGTGTTTGATGTTAATTATTGCGCCAGTCCGAAGCCTCACTGCAAACGCATTATCCAATTCCACCCAGCGCACACGGTCACTTCTTCTTTCTCCACGTTGTTGAACGCCTGCTCCACGATGGCTGCCTTCTTTTAGCAACGTCTGGAAACCTCTCAACCGGGTGATGCAGTTCTGGTAATGCTGCTTGGCTCCATTTCTCTGTTCAGCTGCACATGCCACCTTAAATTTCCTTATGAACATGCTGCAAGCCTTACCAATTATAACTCCTTGCACCGTGTCCCCATCTCTCAAACACTCCTCCATCTGCGTATATAAACCGTTTACAATATTTTGCGTATCCATAATAATTTTTTCACTTTCACTTTGTCACTTTTTCACTTGTTGTTTGGTTGCTGGCTGTTAAGCGCGAACTGAGGAAATAAGGATTTGATCGCTGCTTTTTATTGAAATCGCAACAAAGGATCAGCAAGACCCCGCTCAAACTGAAGATTCAATCACTCGCATAAGTTCATCCAAGACACTCAGCGAAGCTCAAGTTCTAAAGCTAATCCAGCGCTCAAGTTCATCCGAGGCACATCCAGCTAACATCCAAGACCGCATCCGCAGGCAGCGCTAAAGTTCATCCGAGGCGCATGCAAGTTCAATCTAATTCCTCAAGCTCATCCGAGGCGCATGCAAGTTCAATTTAATTTTCCAAGCCTCATCCGGGACACATGTAAGTTCAATCTATCACCCAAGATCTCATCCAGGGCACATGCAAGTTCAAAAGCTAATCCAGCGCTAAAGTTCAATCTAATTCCGCAGGCACATTGAAGTTCAAAAGCTTATCCGGCGTGCAAGTTCAACCAAGGCTCATGCAAGCTCAATCTAATTCCGCAGGCACATCCAACTAACACCCAAGACCAAATCCGAGGCACATGCAAGTTCAGCCATGGCACAGCAAGTTCAAAAGCTCAGCCAGCACGAAAGCTCATCCGAGGCACACCCAAGACCCACATCCACACCCAAGACAACAACCGATGACGTCACTGGTCTCGGAGCGCTGTTGCTCTACTACTAGATTCGTTTGTCCATGCCAGAATTCGTTTGTCCATTGCTGGAAATCGTTTGTCCAGGCACAGATTCGTTTGTCCAGGCACAGATTCGTTTGTCCATGCCAGAATTCGTTTGTCCATTGCTGGAAATCGTTTGTCCAGGCACAGATTCGTTTGTCCAGGCACAGATTCGTTTGTCCATGCCAGAATTCGTTTGTCCATTGCTGGAAATCGTTTGTCTAGGCACAGATTCGTTTGTCCAGGCACAGATTCGTTTGTCCAGGCACAGATTCGTTTGTCCATGCCAGAATTCGTTTGTCCATTGCTGGAAATCGTTTGTCCAGGCTCAGATTCGTTTGTCCATGCCAGAATTCGTTTGTCCATTGCTGGAAATCGTTTGTCCAGGCACAGATTCGTTTGTCCATGCCAGAATTCGTTTGTCCATTGCTGGAAATCGTTTGTCCAGGCACAGATTCGTTTGACCAGGCACAGATTCGTTTGTCCATGCCAGAATTCGTTTGTCCATTGCTGGAAATCGTTTGTCCAGGCACAGATTCGTTTGTCCATGCCAGAATTCTTTTGTCCATTGCTGGAAATCGTTTGTCCAGGCACAGATTCGTTTGTCCATGCCAGAATTCGTTTGTCCATTGCTGGAAATCGTTTGTCCAGGCACAGATTCGTTTGTCCAGGCACAGATTCGTTTGTCCATGCCAGAATTCGTTTGTCCATTGCTGGAAATCGTTTGTCCAGGCACAGATTCGTTTGTCCTGGCACAGATTCGTTTGTCCAGGCACAGATTCGTTTGTCCATGCCAGAATTCGTTTGTCCATTGCTGGAAATCGTTTGTCCAGGCACAGATTCGTTTGTCCAGGCACAGATTCGTTTGTCCATGCCAGAATTCGTTTGTCCATTGCTGGAAATCGTTTGTCCAGGCACAGATTCGTTTGTCCAGGCACAGATTCGATTGTCCAGGCACAGATTCGTTTGTCCATGCCAGAATTCGTTTGTCCATTGCTGTAAATCGTTTGTCCAGGCTCAGATTCGTTTGTCCATGCCAGAATTCGTTTGTCCATTTCGGAAATCGTTTGTCCAGGCACAGATTCGTTTGTCCATGCCAGAATTCGTTTGTCCATTGCTGGAAATCGTTTGTCCAGGCACAGATTCGTTTGTCCAGGCACAGATTCGTTTGTCCATGCCAGAATTCGTTTGTCCATTGCTGGAAATCGTTTGTCCAGGCACAGATTCGTTTGTCCATGCCAGAATTCTTTTGTTCATTGCTGGAAATCGTTTGTCCAGGCACAGATTCGTTTGTCCATGCCAGAATTCGTTTGTCCATTGCTGGAAATCGTTTGTCCAGGCACAGATTCGTTTGTCCAGGCACAGATTCGTTTGTCCAGGCACAGATTCGTTTGTCCATGCCAGAATTCGTTTGTCCATTGCTGGAAATCGTTTTTCCAGGCACAGATTCGTTTGTCCATGCCAGAATTCGTTTGTCCATTGCTGGAAATCGTTTGTCCAGGCACAGATTCCTTTGTCCAGGCACAGATTCGTTTGTCCATGCCAGAATTCGTTTGTCCATTGCTGGAAATCGTTTGTCCAGGCACAGATTCGTTTGTCCAGGCACAGATTCGTTTGTCCATGCCAGAATTCGTTTGTCCATTGCTGGAAATCGTTTGTCCAGGCACAGATTCGTTTGTCCAGGCACAGATTCGTTTGTCCATGCCAGAATTCGTTTGTCCATTGCTGGAAATCGTTTGTCCAGGCACAGATTCGTTTGTCTAGGCACAGATTCGTTTGTCCATGCCAGAATTCGTTTGTCCATTGCTGGAAATCGTTTGTCCAGGCACAGATTCGTTTGTCCAGGCACAGATTCGTTTGTCCAGGCACAGATTCATTTGTCCATGCCAGAATTCGTTTGTCCATTGCTGGAAATCGTTTGTCCAGGCACAGATTTGTTTGTCCATGCCAGAATTCGTTTGCCATTGCTGGAAATCGTTTGTCCAGGCACAGATTCGTTTGTCCAGGCACAGATTCGTTTGTCCATGCCAGAATTCGTTTGTCCATTGCTGGAAATCGTTTGTCCAGGCACAGATTCGTTTGTCCAGGCACAGATTCGTTTGTCCATGCCAGAATTCGTTTGTCCATTGCTGGAAATCGTTTGTCCAGGCACAGATTCGTTTGTCCAGGCACAGATTCATTTGTCCATGCCAGAATTCGTTTGTCCATTGCTGGAAATCGTTTGTCCAGGCACAGATTCGTTTGTCCATGCCAGAATTCGTTTGCCATTGCTGGAAATCGTTTGTCCAGGCACAGATTCGTTTGTCCAGGCACAGATTCGTTTGTCCATGCCAGAATTCGTTTGTCCATTGCTGGAAATCGTTTGTCCAGGCACAGATTCGTTTGTCCAGGCACAGATTCGTTTGTCCATGCCAGAATTCGTTTGTCCATTGCTGGAAATCGTTTGTCCAGGCACAGATTCGTTTGTCTAGGCACAGATTCGTTTGTCCATGCCAGAATTCGTTTGTCCATTGCTGGAAATCGTTTGTCCAGGCACAGATTCGTTTGACCAGGCACAGATTCGTTTGTCCATGCCAGAATTCGTTTGTCCATTGCTGGAAATCGTTTGTCCAGGCACAGATTCGTTTGTCCATGCCAGAATTCTTTTGTCCATTGCTGGAAATCGTTTGTCCAGGCACAGATTCGTTTGTCCATGCCAGAATTCGTTTGTCCATTGCTGGAAATCGTTTGTCCAGGCACAGATTCGTTTGTCCAGGCACAGATTCGTTTGTCCAGGCACAGATTCGTTTGTCCATGCCAGAATTCGTTTGTCCATTGCTGGAAATCGTTTGTCCAGGCACAGATTCGTTTGTCCTGGCACAGATTCGTTTGTCCAGGCACAGATTCGTTTGTCCATGCCAGAATTCGTTTGTCCATTGCTGGAAATCGTTTGTCCAGGCACAGATTCGTTTGTCCAGGCACAGATTCGTTTGTCCATGCCAGAATTCGTTTGTCCATTGCTGGAAATCGTTTGTCCAGGCACAGATTCGTTTGTCCAGGCACAGATTCGATTGTCCAGGCACAGATTCGTTTGTCCATGCCAGAATTCGTTTGTCCATTGCTGGAAATCGTTTGTCCAGGCTCAGATTCGTTTGTCCATGCCAGAATTCGTTTGTCCATTTCGGAAATCGTTTGTCCAGGCACAGATTCGTTTGTCCATGCCAGAATTCGTTTGTCCATTGCTGGAAATCGTTTGTCCAGGCACAGATTCGTTTGTCCAGGCACAGATTCGTTTGTCCATGCCAGAATTCGTTTGTCCATTGCTGGAAATCGTTTGTCCAGGCACAGATTCGTTTGTCCATGCCAGAATTCTTTTGTTCATTGCTGGAAATCGTTTGTCCAGGCACAGATTCGTTTGTCCATGCCAGAATTCGTTTGTCCATTGCTGGAAATCGTTTGTCCAGGCACAGATTCGTTTGTCCAGGCACAGATTCGTTTGTCCAGGCACAGATTCGTTTGTCCATGCCAGAATTCGTTTGTCCATTGCTGGAAATCGTTTGTCCAGGCACAGATTCGTTTGTCCATGCCAGAATTCGTTTGTCCATTGCTGGAAATCGTTTGTCCAGGCACAGATTCGTTTGTCCAGGCACAGATTCGTTTGTCCATGCCAGAATTCGTTTGCCATTGCTGGAAATCGTTTGTCCAGGCACAGATTCGTTTGTCCAGGCACAGATTCGTTTGTCCATGCCAGAATTCGTTTGTCCATTGCTGGAAATCGTTTGTCCAGGCACAGATTCGTTTGTCCAGGCACAGATTCGTTTGTCCATGCCAGAATTCGTTTGTCCATTGCTGGAAATCGTTTGTCCAGGCACAGATTCGTTTGTCCAGGCACAGATTCGTTTGTCCAGGCACAGATTCGTTTGTCCATGTCAGAATTCGTTTGTCCATTGCTGGAAATCGTTTGTCCAGGCTCAGATTCGTTTTTCCATGCCAGAATTCGTTTGTCCATTGCGGAAATCGTTTGTCCAGGCACAGATTCGTTTGTCCATGCCAGAATTCGTTTGTCCATTGCTGGAAATCGTTTGTCCAGGCACAGATTCGTTTGCCCAGGTAGAGATTCGTTTGTCCATGCCAGAATTCGTTTGTCCATTGCTGGAAATCGTTTGTCCAGGCACAGATTCGTTTGTCCATGCCAGAATTCTTTTGTCCATTGCTGGAAATCGTTTGTCCAGGCACAGATTCGTTTGTCCATGCCAGAATTCGTTTGTCCATTGCTGGAAATCGTTTGTCCAGGCACAGATTCGTTTTTCCATGCCAGAATTCGTTTGTCCATTGCTGGAAATCGTTTGTCCAGGCACAGATTCGTTTGTCCAGGCACAGATTCGTTTGTCCATGCCAGAATTCGTTTGTCCATTGCTGGAAATCGTTTGTCCAGGCACAGATTCGTTTGTCCAGGCACAGATTCATTTGTCCATGCCAGAATTCGTTTGTCCATTGCTGGAAATCGTTTGTCCAGGCACAGATTCGTTTGTCCATGCCAGAATTCGTTTGTCCATTGCTGGAAATCGTTTGTCCAGGCACAGATTCGTTTGTCCATGCCAGAATTCGTTTGTCCATTGCTGGAAATCGTTTGTCCAGGCACAGATTCGTTTGTCCATGCCAGAATTCGTTTGTCCATTGCTGGAAATCGTTTGTCCAGGCACAGATTCGTTTGTCCATGCCAGAATTCGTTTGTTCATTGCTGGAAATCGTTTGTCCAGGCACAGATTCGTTTGTCCATGCCCGAATTCGTTTGTCCACTGCTAGAAATCGTTTGTCCAGGCACAGATTCGTTTGTCCAGGCACAGATTCGTTTGTCCATGCCAGAATTCGTTTGTCCATTGCTGGAAATCGTTTGTCCAGGCACAGATTCGTTTGTCCATTGCTGGAAATTGTTTGTCCAGGCACAGATTCGTTTGTCCATGCCAGAATTCGTTTGTCCATTGCTGGAAATCGTTTGTCCAGGCACAGATTCGTTTGTCCATGCCAGAATTCGTTTGTCCATTGCTGGAAATCGTTTGTCCAGGCACAGATTCGTTTGTCCAGGCACAGATTCGTTTGTCCATGCCAGAATTCGTGTGTCCATTGCTGGAAATCGTTTGTCCAGGCACAGATTCGTTTGTCCATGCCAGAATTCGTTTGTCCATTGCTGGAAATCGTTTGTCCAGGCACAGATTCGTTTGTCCAGGCACAGATTCGTTTGTCCATGCCAGAATTCGTTTGTCCATTGCTGGAAATCGTTTGTCCAGGCACAGATTCGTTTGTCCAGGCACAGATTCGTTTGTCCATTCCAGAATTCGTTTGTCCATTGCTGGAAATCGTTTGTCCAGGCACAGATTCGTTTGTCCAGGCACAGATTCGTTTGTCCATGCCAGAATTCGTTTGTCCTTTGCTGGAAATCGTTTGTCCAGGCACAGATTCGTTTGTCCAGGCACAGATTCGTTTGTCCAGGCACAGATTCGTTTGTCCATGCCAGAATTCGTTTGTCCATTGCTTTAAATCGTTTGTCCAGGCACAGATTCGTTTGTCCATGCCAGAATTCGTTTGTCCATTGCTGGAAATCGTTTGTCCAGGCACAGATTCGTTTGTCCATGCCAGAATTCGTTTGTCCATTGCTGGAAATCGTTTGTCCAGGCACAGATTCGTTTGTCCAGGCACAGATTCGTTTGTCCAAGCCAGAATTCGTTTGTCCATTGCTGGAAATCGTTTGTCCAGGCACAGATTCGTTTGTCCAGGCACAGATTCGTTTGTCCATGCCAGAATTCGTTTGTCCATTGCTGGAAATCGTTTGTCCAAGCACAGATTCGTTTGTCCAGGCACAGATTCGTTTGTCCATGCCAGAATTCGTTTGTCCATTGCTGGAAATCGTTTGTCCAGGCACAGGTTCGTTTGTCCATGCCAGAATTCGTTTGTCCATTGCTGGAAATCGTTTGCCCAGGCACAGATTCGTTTGTCCATGCCAGAATTCGTTTGTCCATTGCTGGAAATTGTTTGTCCAGGCACAGATTCGTTTGTCCATGCCAGAATTCGTTTGTCCACTGCTGGAAATCGTTTGTCCAGGCACAGATTCGTTTGTCCAGGCACAGATTCGTTTGTCCATGCCAGAATTCGTTTGTCCATTGCTGGAAATCGTTTGTCCAGGCACAGATTCGTTTGTCCAGGCACAGATTCGTTTGTCCATGCCAGAATTCGTTTGTCCATTGCTGGAAATCGTTTGTCCAGGCTCAGATTCGATTGTCCATGCCAGAATTCGTTTGTCCATTGCTGGAAATCGTTTGTCCAGGCACAGATTCGTTTGTCCAGGCACAGATTCGTTTGTCCATGCCAGAATTCGTTTGTCCATTGCTGGAAATCGTTTGTCCAGGCACAGATTCGTTTGTCCAGGCACAGATTCGTTTGTCCAGGCACAGATTCGTTTGTCCATGCCAGAATTCGTTTGTAAATTGCTGGAAATCGTTTGTCCAGGCACAGATTCGTTTGTCCATACCAGAATTCGTTTGTCCATTGCTGGAAATCGTTTGTCCAGGCACAGATTCGTTTGTCCATGCCAGAATTCGTTTCTCCATTGCTGGAAATCATTTGTCCAGGCACAGATTCGTTTGTCCAGGCACAGATTCGTTTGTCCATGCCAGAATTCGTTTGTCCATTGCTGAAAATCGTTTGTCGAGGCACAAATTCGTTTGTCCATGCCAGAATTCGTTTGTCCATTGCTGGAAATCGTTTGTCCAGGCACAGATTCGTTTGTCCATGCCAGAATTCGTTTGTTCATTGCTGGAAATCGTTTGTCCAGGCACAGATTCGTTTGTCCATGCCAGAATTCGTTTGTCCACTGCTAGAAATCGTTTGTCCAGGCACAGATTCGTTTGTCCAGGCACAGATTCGTTTGTCCATGCCAGAATTCGTTTGTCCATTGCTGGAAATCGTTTGTCCAGGCACAGATTCGTTTGTCCATTGCTGGAAATCGTTTGTCCAGGCACAGATTCGTTTGTCCATGCCAGAATTCATTTGTCCATTGCTGGAAATCGTTTGTCCAGGCACAGATTCGTTTGTCCATGCCAGAATTCGTTTGTCCATTGCTGGAAATCGTTTGTCCAGGCACAGATTCGTTTGTCCAGGCACAGATTCGTTTGTCCATGCCAGAATTCGTCTGTCCATGGCTGGAAATCGTTTGTCCAGGCACAGATTCGTTTGTCCATGCCAGAATTCGTTTGTCCATTGCTGGAAATCGTTTGTCCAGGCACAGATTCGTTTGTCCAGGCACAGATTCGTTTGTCCATGCCAGAATTCGTTTGTCCATTGCTGGAAATCGTTTGTCCAGGCACAGATTCGTTTGTCCAGGCACAGATTCGTTTGTGCATGCCAGCATTCGTTTGTCCATTGCTGGAAATCGTTTGTCCAGGCACAGATTCGTTTGTCCAGGCACAGATTCGTTTGTCCATTCCAGAATTCGTTTGTCCATTGCTGGAAATCGTTTGTCCAGGCACAGATTCGTTTGTCCAGGCACAGATTCGTTTGTCCATGCCAGAATTCGTTTGTCCATTGCTGGAAATCGTTTGTCTAGGCACAGATTCGTTTGTCCAGGCACAGATTCGTTTGTCCAGGCACAGATTCGTTTGTCCATGCCAGAATTCGTTTGTCCATTGCTGGAAATCGTTTGTCCAGGCACAGATTCGTTTGTCCATGCCAGAATTCGTTTGTCCATTGCTGGAAATCGTTTGTCCAGGCACAGATTCGTTTGTCCATGCCAGAATTCGTTTGTCCATTGCTGGAAATCGTTTGTCCAGGCACAGATTCGTTTGTCCAGGCACAGATTCGTTTGTCCATGCCAGAATACGTTTGTCCATTGCTGGAAATCGTTTGTCCAAGCACAGATTCGTTTGTCCAGGCACAGATTCGTTTGTCCATGCCAGAATTCGTTTGTCCATTGCTGGAAATCGTTTGTCCAGGCACAGATTCGTTTGTCCATTGCTGGAAATCGTTTGTCCAGGCACAGATTCGTTTGTCCATGCCAGAATTCGTTTGTCCATTGCTGGAAATTGTTTGTCCAGGCACAGATTCGTTTGTCCATGCCAGAATTCGTTTGCCCACTGCTGGAAATCGTTTGTCCAGGCACAGATTCGTTTGTCCAGGCACAGATTCTTTTGTCCAGGCACAGATTCGTTTGTCCATTGCTGGAAATCGTTTGTCCAGGCACAGATTCGTTTGTCCAGGTACAGATTCGTTTGTCCAGGCACAGATTCGTTTGTCCATTGCTGGAAATCGTTTGTCCAGGCTCAGATTCGTTTGTCCATGCCAGAATTCGTTTGTCCATTGCTGGAAATCGTTTGTCCAGGCACAGATTCGTTTGTCCATGCCAGAACTCGTTTGTCCGTTGCTGGAAATCGTTTGTCCAGGCACAGATTCGTTTGTCCATGCCAGAATTCGTTTGTCCATTGCTGGAAATCGTTTGTCCAGGCACAGATTCGTTTGTCCAGGCACAGATTCGTTTCTCCATGCCAGAATTCGTTTGTCCATTGCTGGAAATCGTTTGTCCAGGCACAGATTCGTTTGTCCAGGCACAGATTCGTTTGTCCATGCCAGAATACGTTTGTCCATTGCTGGAAATCGTTTGTCCAAGCACAGATTCGTTTGTCCAGGCACAGATTCGTTTGTCCATGCCAGAATTCGTTTGTCCATTGCTGGAAATCGTTTGTCCAGGCACAGATTCGTTTGTCCATGCCAGAATTCGTTTGTCCATTGCTGGAAATCGTTTGTCCAGGCACAGATTCGTTTGTCCATGCCAGAATTCGTTTGTCCATTGCTGGAAATCGTTTGTCCAGGCACAGATTCGTTTGTCCATGCCAGAATTCGTTTGCCCAATGCTGGAAATCGTTTGTCCAGGCACAGATTCGTTTGTCCAGGCACAGATTCTTTTGTCCAGGCACAGATTCGTTTGTCCATTGCTGGAAATCGTTTGTCCAGGCACAGTTTCGTTTGTCCAGGCACAGATTCGTTTGTCCAGGCACAGATTCGTTTGTCCATGCCAGAATTCGTTTGTCCATTGCTGGAAATCGTTTGTCCATGCCAGAATTCGTTTGTCCATTGCTGGAAATCGTCTGTCCAGGCACAGATTCGTTTGTCCATGCCAGAATTCGTTTGTCCATTGCTGGAAATCGTTTGTCCAGGCACAGATTCGTTTGTCCAGGCACAGATTCGTTTGTCCATGCCAGAATTCGTTTGTCCATTGCTGGAAATCGTTTGTCCAGGCACAGATTCGTTTGTCCAGGCACAGATTCGTTTGTCCATGCCAGAATTCGTTTGTCCATTGCTGGAAATCGTTTGTCCAGGCACAGATTCGTTTGTCCAGGCACAGATTCGTTTTTCCATGCCAGAATTCGTTTGTCCATTGCTGGAAATCGTTTGTCCAGGCACAGATTCGTTTGTCCAGGCACAGATTCGTTTGTCCATGCCAGAATTCGTTTGTCCATTGCTGGAAATCGTTTGTCCGGGCACAGATTCGTTTGTCCATGCCAGAATTCGTTTGTCCATTGCTGGAAATCGTTTGTCCAGGCACAGATTTGTTTGTCCATGCCAGAATTCGTTTGTCCACTGCTAGAAATCGTTTGTCCAGGCACAGATTCGTTTGTCCAGGCACAGATTCGTTTGTCCATGCCAGAATTCGTTTGTCCATTGCTGGAAATCGTTTGTCCAGGCACAGATTCGTTTGTCCATTGCTGGAAATCGTTTGTCCAGGCACAGATTCGTTTGTCCATGCCAGAATTCGTTTGTCCATTGCTGGAAATCGTTTGTCCAGGCACAGATTCGTTTGTCCATGCCAGAATTCGTTTGTCCATTGCTGGAAATCGTTTGTCCAGGCACAGATTCGTTTGTCCAGGCACAGATTCGTTTGTCCATGCCAGAATTCGTTTGTCCATTGCTGGAAATCGTTTGTCCAGGCACAGATTCGTTTGTCCATTGCTGGAAATCGTTTGTCCAGGCACAGATTCGTTTGTCCAGGCACAGATTCGTTTTTCCATGCCAGAATTCGTTTGTCCATTGCTGGAAATCGTTTGTCCAGGCACAGATTCGTTTGTCCAGGCACAGATTCGTTTGTCCATGCCAGAATTCGTTTGTCCATTGCTGGAAATCGTTTGTCCGGGCACAGATTCGTTTTTTCCATGCCAGAATTCGTTTGTCCATTGCTGGAAATCGTTTGTCTAGGCACAGATTCGTTTGTCCATTGCTGGAAATCGTTTGTCCAGGCACAGATTCGTTTGTCCATGCCAGAATTCGTTTGTCCACTGCTAGAAATCGTTTGTCCAGGCACAGATTCGTTTGTCCAGGCACAGATTCGTTTGTCCATGCCAGAATTCGTTTGTCCATTGCTGGAAATCGTTTGTCCAGGCACAGATTCGTTTGTCCATTGCTGGAAATCGTTTGTCCAAGCACAGATTCGTTTGTCCATGCCAGAATTCGTTTGTCCATTGCTGGAAATCGTTTGTCCAGGCACAGATTCGTTTGTCCATGCCAGAATTCGTTTGTCCATTGCTGGAAATCGTTTGTCCAGGCACAGATTCGTTTGTCCAGGCACAGATTCGTTTGTCCATGCCAGAATTCGTTTGTCCATTGCTGGAAATCGTTTGTCCAGGCACAGATTCGTTTGTCCATGCCAGAATTCGTTTGTCCATTGCTGGAAATCGTTTGTCCAGGCACAGATTCGTTTGTCCATGCCAGAATTCGTTTGTCCATTGCTGGAAATCGTTTGTCCAGGCACAGATTCGTTTGTCCAGGCACAGATTCGTTTGTCCATGCCAGAATTCGTTTGTCCATTGCTGGAAATCGTTTGTCCAGGCACAGATTCGTTTGTCCAGGCACAGATTCGTTTGTCCATGCCAGAATTCGTTTGTCCATTGCTGGAAATCGTTTGTCCAGGCACAGATTCGTTTGTCCAGGCACAGATTCGTTTGTCCATGCCAGAATTCGTTTGTCCATTGCTGGAAATCGTTTGTCCAGGCACAGATTCGTTTGTCCAGGCACAGATTCGTTTGTCCATGCCAGAATTCGTTTGTCCATTGCTGGAAATCGTTTGTCCGGGCACAGATTCGTTTGTCCATGCCAGAATTCGTTTGTCCATTGCTGGAAATCGTTTGTCCAGGCACAGATTCGTTTGTCCATGCCAGAATTCGTTTGTCCATTGCTGGAAATCGTTTATCCAGGCACAGATTCGTTTGTCCAGGCACAGATTCGTTTGTCCATGCCAGAATTCGTTTGTCCATTGCTGGAAATCGTTTGTCCAGGCACAGATTCGTTTGTCCAGGCACAGATTCGTTTGTCCATGCCAGAATTCGTTTGTCCATTGCTGGAAATCGTTTGTCCAGGCACAGATTCGTTTGTCCAGGCACAGATTCGTTTGTCCATGCCAGAATTCGTTTGTCCATTGCTGGAAATCGTTTGTCCAGGCACAGATTCGTTTGTCCAGGCACAGATTCGTTTTTCCATGCCAGAATTCGTTTGTCCATTGCTGGAAATCGTTTGTCCAGGCACAGATTCGTTTGTCCAGGCACAGATTCGTTTGTCCATGCCAGAATTCGTTTGTCCATTGCTGGAAATCGTTTGTCCGGGCACAGATTCGTTTGTCCATGCCAGAATTCGTTTGTCCATTGCTGGAAATCGTTTGTCCAGGCACTGATTTGTTTGTCCATGCCAGAATTCGTTTGTCCATTGCTGGAAATCGTTTGTCCAGGCACAGATTCGTTTGTCCAGGCACAGATTCGTTTGTCCATGCCAGAATTCGTTTGTCCATTGCTGGAAATCGTTTGTCCAGGCACAGATTCGTTTGTGCATGCCAGAATTCGTTTGTCCATTGCTGGAAATCGTTTGTCCAGGCACAGATTCGTTTGTCCAGGCACAGATTCGTTTGCCCATGCCAGAATTCGTTTGCCCAATGCTGGAAATCGTTTGTCCAGGCACAGATTCGTTTGTCCAGGCACAGATTCTTTTGTCCAGGCACAGATTCGTTTGTCCATTGCTGGAAATCGTTTGTCCAGGCACAGATTCGTTTGTCCAGGCACAGATTCGTTTGTCCAGGCACAGATTCGTTTGTCCATGCCAGAATTCGTTTGTCCATTGCTGGAAATCGTTTGTCCATGCCAGAATTCGTTTGTCCATTGCTGGAAATCGTTTGTCCAGGCACAGATTCGTTTGTCCATGCCAGAACTCGTTTGTCCGTTGCTGGAAATCTGTGCCTGGACAAACGATTTCCAGATTTTGTTTGTCCATGCCAGAATTCGTTTGTCCACTGCTAGAAATCGTTTGTCCAGGCACAGATTCGTTTGTCCAGGCACAGATTCGTTTGTCCATGCCAGAATTCGTTTGTCCATTGCTGGAAATCGTTTGTCCAGGCACAGATTCGTTTGTCCATTGCTGGAAATCGTTTGTCCAGGCACAGATTCGTTTGTCCATGCCAGAATTCGTTTGTCCATTGCTGGAAATCGTTTGTCCAGGCACAGATTCGTTTGTCCATGCCAGAATTCGTTTGTCCATTGCTGGAAATCGTTTGTCCAGGCACAGATTCGTTTGTCCAGGCACAGATTCGTTTGTCCATGCCAGAATTCGTTTGTCCATTGCTGGAAATCGTTTGTCCAGGCACAGATTCGTTTGTCCATGCCAGAATTCGTTTGTCCATTGCTGGAAATCGTTTGTCCAGGCACAGATTCGTTTGTCCATGCCAGAATTCGTTTGTCCATTGCTGGAAATCGTTTGTCCAGGCACAGATTCGTTTGTCCAGGCACAGATTCGTTTGTCCATGCCAGAATTCGTTTGTCCATTGCTGGAAATCGTTTGTCCAGGCACAGATTCGTTTGTCCAGGCACAGATTCGTTTGTCCATGCCAGAATTCGTTTGTCCATTGCTGGAAATCGTTTGTCCAGGCACAGATTCGTTTGTCCAGGCACAGATTCGTTTGTCCATGCCAGAATTCGTTTGTCCATTGCTGGAAATCGTTTGTCCAGGCACAGATTCGTTTGTCCAGGCACAGATTCGTTTGTCCATGCCAGAATTCGTTTGTCCATTGCTGGAAATCGTTTGTCCGGGCACAGATTCGTTTGTCCATGCCAGAATTCGTTTGTCCATTGCTGGAAATCGTTTGTCCAGGCACAGATTCGTTTGTCCATGCCAGAATTCGTTTGTCCATTGCTGGAAATCGTTTGTCCAGGCACAGATTCGTTTGTCCAGGCACAGATTCGTTTGTCCAGGCACAGATTCGTTTGTCCATGCCAGAATTCGTTTGTCCATTGCTGGAAATCGTTTGTCCAGGCACAGATTCGTTTGTCCAGGCACAGATTCGTTTGTCCATGCCAGAATTCGTTTGTCCATTGCTGGAAATCGTTTGTCCAAGCACAGATTCGTTTGTCCAGGCACAGATTCGTTTTTCCATGCCAGAATTCGTTTGTCCATTGCTGGAAATCGTTTGTCCAGGCACAGATTCGTTTGTCCAGGCACAGATTCGTTTGTCCATGCCAGAATTCGTTTGTCCATTGCTGGAAATCGTTTGTCCGGGCAAAGATTCGTTTGTCCATGCCAGAATTCGTTTGTCCATTGTTGGAAATCGTTTGTCCAGGCACAGATTCGTTTGTCCATGCCAGAATTCGTTTGTCCATTGCTGGAAATCGTTTGTCCAGGCACAGATTCGTTTGTCCAGGCACAGATTCGTTTGTCCATGCCAGAATTCGTTTGTCCATTGCTGGAAATCGTTTGTCCAGGCACAGATTCGTTTGTCCAGGCACAGATTCGTTTGTCCATGCCAGAATTCGTTTGTCCATTGCTGGAAATCGTTTGTCCAGGCACAGATTCGTTTGTCCAGGCACAGATTCGTTTGTCCATGCCAGAATTCGTTTGTCCATTGCTGGAAATCGTTTGTCCAGGCACAGATTCGTTTGTCCAGGCACAGATTCGTTTGTCCATGCCAGAATTCGTTTGTCCATTGCTGGAAATCGTTTGTCCAGGCACAGATTCGTTTGTCCAGGCACAGATTCGTTTGTCCATGCCAGAATTCGTTTGTCTATTGCTGGAAATCGTTTGTCCAGGCACAGATTCGTTTGTCCAGGCACAGATTCGTTTGTCCATGCCAGAATTCGTTTGTCCATTGCTGGAAATCGTTTGTCCAGGCACAGATTCGTTTGTCCATGCCAGAATTCGTTTGTCCACTGCTGGAAATCGTTTGTCCAGGCACAGATTCGTTTGTCCAGGCACAGATTCGTTTGTCCATGCCAGAATTCGTTTGTCCATTGCTGGAAATCGTTTGTCCGGGCACAGATTCGTTTGTCCATGCCAGAATTCGTTTGTCCATTGCTGGAAATCGTTTGTCCAGGCACAGATTCGTTTGTCCATGCCAGAATTCGTTTGTCCATTGCTGGAAATCGTTTGTCCAGGCACAGATTCGTTTGTCCAGGCACAGATTCGTTTGTCCATGCCAGAATTCGTTTGTCCAATGCTGGAAATCGTTTGTCCAGGCACAGATTCGTTTGTCCAGGCACAGATTCGTTTGTCCAGGCACAGATTCGTTTGTCCATGCCGGAATTCGTTTGTCCATTGCTGGAAATCTTTTGTCCAGGCACAGAATCGTTTGTCCATGCCAGAATTCGTTTGTCCACTGCTGGAAATTGTTTGTCCAGGCACAGATTCGTTTGTCCATTGCTGGAAATCGTTTTTCCAGGCACAGATTCGTTTGTCCAGGCACAGATTCGTTTGTCCATGCCAGAATTCGTTTGTCCATTGCTGGAAATCGTTTGTCCAGGCACAGATTCGTTTGTCCAGGCACAGATTCGTTTGTCCAGGCACAGATTCGTTTGTCCATGCCGGAATTCGTTTGTCCATTGCTGGAAATCTTTTGTCCAGGCACAGAATCGTTTGTCCATGCCAGAATTCGTTTGTCCACTGCTGGAAATTGTTTGTCCAGGCACAGATTCGTTTGTCCATTGCTGGAAATCGTTTGTCCAGGCACAGATTCGTTTGTCCATGCCAGAATTCGTTTGTCCACTGCTGGAAATTGTTTGTCCAGGCACAGATTCGTTTGTCCATTGCTGGAAATCGTTTGTCCAGGCACAGATTCGTTTGTCCATTGCTGGAAATCGTTTGTCCAGGCACAGATTCGTTTGTCCAGGCACAGATTCGTTTGTCCATGCCAGAATTCGTTTGTCCACTGCTGGAAATCGTTTGTCCAGGCACAGATTCGTTTGTCCATTGCTGGAAATCGTTTGTCCAGGGACGGATTCGTTTGTCCATGAACAATTTTGAAATACAGTACGATCTCGGTGTGTCGTATCCCGTTAATTCATAAATCGCGCTTATTCGTAGTGTACTGCTGGTCCCTTGGAAAAATCTCGGTTATTCGTAAAAAATCAATGCATTTCGGTCCCTTTGGTAATTCGTAATTATTTTAGTACCCAACGTCACTTAAACGTCTTATAATTCGTAATTCTTCGTTGACAATCCCGTTAATTCGAAAAAAACTTCTCGTTTACACTCTTCAATTCTCTTAATCACGTTTGTTTCGAAATTTTTCTTCTTCCATGTGGAGACACATGGGTACGTCTGTCTATTTGTCAAAAAAAACAGATTACAAAAGCCTTTGCCGATGGCGAGAAAAAAATCGACGTGGAAAAACGCTTTAATATTCCTCCATCTCACGTGAATTTTAAAGAAAAAGGAGATCATCGCTGGAGTACCTTCAAGCAGTAAAATAAAAGACAAAAGGCCGTTTTTTTGCATATGTACAGTACATATGTACATAAACATAGTACATACATATATGGAATCAGCGCGGATTCAAGGGGGGGTCACGGGGGTCATGACCCCCCCAAAAGCAGTGCCGCGGCCAGACAATTGAGAGGCCCTGTGCAAAAATTCAGCGAGAGGCCCCAGAGAGTCCAAAACATTTTTTCGCTCGCTTCGCTCGCAGATTGCCCGTACCCGTGACAAAACTATGACCCATATGCTGATTTCTCTGGCTCGTACTCATTTGTGTGGTTCATTCGATGCAATATGCAAATAATGAATTCAAATGATTTTTATTGCCAAAACAATTTTTCGCTATCGATGCCCCAACACACGGGGCCCTGTGCAGTTGCACACATGCCAGCAGCGGCACTGCTCAAAAGCGCTCGCTGTTTAAAAAACAAAATTGACTCAACTCAAAAAACAAAAACAAAAAATAACCAAACGCACAAAACCGACCCAACCTTTTTGGAAATTAAAAAAACAACCTTAAAAAATGACCTTCAAGGTCAACAGCAGATTTAGTCCAGGAGGGATAGAAAAAAAGTTGAAATAAATTTACCCTGCGATTTTTGGACGCCGGTTGTTTTTGAAAATAAAAATGGCGCCGTATGAATGCTGTAAGAAAAAATGAATATTTTACAACATAAATTTTATTAAGCAGAGACAATGTTTATCTTTTTAATTATTTTTACATCAAAAGTAATTGTTTAGTGATGATAAATGTACAAGGATTTTTTTTGTACGCCTCTATTAATATATATCTTCAATTTTATAAACATGAGTGAGAATTTTACAAATTATAACTTCCGTTCAAGTTTTCTATGAGAAAGAAAACAAAAAATTAAAAACTAATGGCTTTCTTAGAAAGCTTAGAGTGTCCTCTTTAAAATGCTTTTTTTATTTTTATTTTTGCGTCCATTTTAGGCAAGGATACTTTAGTTTTTCCCCGAACGCCTCGCTAGAAAATTTGAATTCAGCTTTTTGGCGCGCTTAGATTTTTCGAATTTTCTTCTTATTTTTAATAATTTTTTATAATAATAAAACAATTTTTTTTAAAATAAGTTGTAATATAGATTTTAGTAAAATTTTCCGCTATTTCACGTGGCGCTATTAGTTTTTCGAATTTTTTTTTTATTTTTCGATATATAAAGCAAAAACCAAATTTTCGAATTTGTTTTCGAAATTGTGAACTTAGCATACACTTTAGAGCAGCAAAGATTTTTTTATCGTTTTCTACACCCAAAAAAGTTACTAAGTCCCAATTTTCAGTGAGATCACATTGACGACTGGACTACACCATATTTCACTTCCCCTTCGCTTAAAGGTGTTTTTTCTGAAAATCAAGAAAAGTGCCTGTTTTCAAACGCGTTTATGAGGTATTAAATCGAACCTCACCAACTTTTCTTGAAAATGGGTTGGTAGAGTAACTCTTCGAGAATAAATAGGGCTTTTCAAAATAGCTCTAGCACCACCGTGGGCCTTGTTCAAACTTTTTTCCACCTTTTTCCTGACCCGGCTGTTTTTACATTTTTGAGATTGAGAGTGGGTGCCATATTTGAAAAATTTATAACTTTTTTGGCGCTTTTTTTGGGAAAAACAATTTGGAAGGGAGGAGGGTCCATGAGCGAAGCTCTGCACATGACGTCTAATCTCCCGGCATAGCAAAACGTATGCGGACGATTCTGAATATGTTTGGCTCGTTGTCTGTTGTGGAAGTAGTACACAATTTTTCATCATCGAATCTTAAAAAGTTGTAACATACTCTAAATTTTCTTTTCTCATTATACCTTTTTCCTACCGCGGACTGTGTACACATAATCTTTTTTTATTGAAAGGCGTTGCAACGCACGCGGATTTTTGCTAGTGTTAAATAATACCCGTATAAAAAATTTTAATATTAAATTTTTGAAAGGATTTTATTAAATTATTGGAACTTGTCTGCTGTCAAATCTGGGGATTGGCGATCAACTTTTCTAGAAAAACGAACTGGAATTTACAATAATTGACCCAAATAAAAGTTGTTAGATTTTTATGAAGTTTTTTTTGCTGCAATAAAAATAATAGTTTATGAAGAAAAAGTCATAGAAAATGGTTGTTTTTTGGATAGGTGGCAATTTTTGGCAACTGAACATCAAAGTCTTTCTACAATAATGCAAGGTCTGGACAAAATGGCTAGTGAGGAATAGACGTGTGTACTTTCGCTCCGTCTTTGCTTTAAATTTCTAACTAATCAAGTCGCTACTAATTGTCTAATTTCTGACTAAATCTAAAGTTTAAGTGCCACGTTGCAAATTAATTAGTTTCGGCTCTATAATTATAATCATTAGTGACTTAATAGTTATCAAACCGTGTTCATATCTACACTATATTGCAACTTTTCCGCTGAATCATGGTGAATAAATCCAACCGTAAAAATGGCAATTGTGTTAGTGACGAGTCGACATCCCGTATCTCCACCCGCAGCCGGCCTGGTGCATCGACATCATCATCATCATCTCGTCTCAGTGCTCACTTCAATGCTAGCGTTCCTCGGTCATCGGAGTGTAAGACTGCTGTTAGCATGCCAGCTGACTTCACCGCTAAAGTCGGAAGCATGATGATGGAATGCGAGTCTCGTTTGACGGCTTTTTTTAGTGAGATAGAAAAGAGGCTGGTGAGCTTGATTAACGACTTGAGCTCCCGTTTGGATGAGCTGCACTCAAAGTATACTAAGGTAGAGGAGAGGTGCGATCGACTGTCCATGGCTAACGAGGAACTCACTCGCAAATCTCGCCTGAATGAAGTTGTCATACGTGGGATCCCTTCACTGCCCGATGAAAACCCAGCTCAAATTGTAAACACTATTGCAAATGCAGTGCAACATAGCATGTCACCCTATACTGAGGCTTTCCGGATCAGTATTTCAAAAAATAAAAACGCTAAAGGTGTTTCTTCGAATACATCTGGAGGACCCATAATAGTTCGCTTTCCTTCTCGGAATGAACAAAAGGCCTTTATCAGTAAATGCAGAATTAAAAAGTCAATAAAACTGAATGAGTTAGATGAAAAATTCTCTTCAGAAAGTGCTGTTTTCGTAAACGAAAGTTTAACTGCTAAAAATGCTCACATACTGAGAGAAACTTTAAGGCTTTATAAGAATAATGAAAACTATTCTGTTTTTACTAGGAATGGGCTGATCTTCGTCAAAGATCGGATTAATGGCACCATTAACTGCAAGCGTAATATCTGAGTCTACGAACTGCGACAGTTCATCCCAATTAATTCCTGGCTTGGCACGGATGCGAAGTACTTGACTCATCATGATGAAGATTATCTCTATAATTATGTTTTTCTTTCTTACTTCTGTTTACTTAGTGTTAATTAGCTGTAGTATACACTATCTGTTTATATTTTTGTTTGGCTACTGTGGTGCGTGGATCAGTTTCTTCTGTATCTTCAACTCTTACTGGTTTCGTTTAGTGATGCTTGTTTGGTATATTATCCGCGGTTTTGATTGGATTACGTGCTTGTTTCCTTTCCCCGATGGCTGATGCTAACAGTCAGATATGTGTGAGCAAGGTAAGAACTTTAATCAATATATTTAACTCGCAATCTCCCGGCTTGAACGTGTGCTACTTCAATGCGCGTAGCTTAGTGAATAAATTTGTTGAGTTCAACTTAATGCTAGCAGGCACTGAGACTCATGTAGTCATTGTGAGCGAGTCTTGGCTGAAGCAGCACATCCCCTCCACATTAGTATCAATCAATGGATTCAAAATCTTTCGAAATGATAGACTAGGAAAAAGGGGTGGTGGGGTGGCTATATACGTCAGGGAGTGTTTCAAGTCTACGCTGCTTCATTGCTCCAGCTCTGGTGTGTTTGAGTATATCATTGTTGAACTTGACACAGGGCTAGAAAAATGTATATTATCCTCGGTTTACTGTCCCCCACAGCAATTCTGCCTAGATGCTTTCTCTGAGTTTGAAAGCCGCCTTGCGGATTTAACCCATCGTTACGAGAATATTATTATAGCCGGTGATTTCAATGTTAATATCCTCATTAGAAATGAACTTTCAGATAGCTTACTCTTTCTCCTGCAAACGCTTGACATATCAGTGCTAAATCAAATGCCAACCTATTACAGCAAGTTTTCTTCATCGCAGTTAGATCTTCTGCTGTCTACTCACCCTAACAAAGTTAAATCTATTTCCCAGCTTACACCTCCCGCAAACCTGGATCATGATATTCTGGTGCTCAAATATGACATAAAACTGCCGCAATATACTCGTTCATACAGAGAGTCTGTTTACCGCGATCTGAAGAACGTTGACATAAATTCCTTATTCATTGAATGTGGTCAAACTGACTGGTTCGCCCCGAGCCGCCTGTATGTACATGAGACCGTATCCCCAGAGAGCTATTTGAGTACCTTAGATACAATGGTTCTAAATTTCAGCAGTAATGTGAAATTGCTCTTTGACAAATATGCTCCTCTAAAAAAAAAGCGTATTAATATAAAATTTCCTGAATGGTTCTCAACCGATATACAATATGCGCTAGCTGAACGAGATTTTTTGCATGCCATGTATAAACGAACCAAATCAGAAGTAAGTCTTGCTCGCTTCAAAAAAGCTAGGAACCTAGTGAATAAGAAAATCAAAGATGCGAAACGGCGTTATTATGAAAATAAACTCAACCCACAGGTACCTCCAAAAAAGCTCTGGAATACCCTGCGGAATCTAGGTGTACATAAGGATGCTAGTATCTCCTGCAGCTATGATGTAGATGACATGAATGGTTACTTTGCATCTATTTCAAACGATGATGAAAAAGACTCACCAGATTTAGATGCCATTTTCTCTGCTAAGTGTGATCTCGATAGCGACTTCAGTTTCAGCTGTATCGATGTTATAGATCTTGCTAGGGTGATACTATCCATTCGCTCGAATGCTGTGGGTCCTGATGAAGTTGCTCCACAATTCATAAAACTAATCCTCCCTTTTGTCGCTTACCCTATCACAGCTATCTTCAACCACTGTCTCACTTTCAGTGTCTTTCCCACAGCGTGGAAAGAAGCGTTAGTCATCCCTATTGCAAAGATTGCCACTCCAAAATCTGTCGGGGATTTTAGGCCAATAAGTCTTCTTTGCTTTCTGGCTAAAGCGCTCGAGAAAATAATGGACTCCCAAGTTAGACTCTACCTAACTCAAAACAATCTTTTATGTTCGTACCAATCGGGTTTCCGTCCTTCACACAGCTGTGACACTGCGCTGTTAAAGATTACGTCTGACTTTCGCTTTGCGCTGGACCAGGGCAATTTTGTAGTTCTTGCGCTTCTGGATTTCTCCAAGGCCTTTGATAGCGTCGATCATGACTTGCTGTTGAGAAAATTAGCGTACCACTTTCATTTCAGTAAGCCAGTCCTAAAATTAATGTTTGCGTTCTTAACATCACGTTCTCAGAGAGTCAAAATCGGGGATCTGTGCTCAAAGTCAGCCTCTTTAAAATCTGGCGTCCCCCAAGGATCCATCCTTGGCCCCTTACTATTTAGCCTATTTATAAATGACCTACCCAATGTAGTGAATCACTGTTTGATTCACCTATACGCAGATGACGTACAGATATACCTAAATCGACCATTAGGACTCGTTGAAGATTGTATCTGGAGACTTAATGATGACTTAATGCGTGTTCTGAACTGGGCCCTTGAAAACAAATTGAAACTCAATCCTAAAAAATCTCAGGCATTAGTCATGCATAGACACCCACTGGATTTATCTTATTTCCCTGAGGTTCTCTTAGGGAGCAGTCCTATACCGTATGTCCAGCACGCGAGAAACTTAGGGGTAATTTTGAATTCATCAATGACATGCTGTGACCATGTTAACGCGAAACTGAGAATTATCTACGCCAGTCTCCGCAGACTCTGGTTATTCGCTGATATCTTGCCGACAAGCATGCGATGCAACTTAATAAAAATTTTGCTTTTGCCCCATTTTACACATGGCTCAATCATATTCCCTAAATTGGATTGCTTGTGTAGCAAAAAGCTTGAGATCGCTTATAATGATTGCATTAGATTTGCTTATAAGTTAAGACGATTTGATCACATCGGTCAATATCGTTTTAGTATCTTGAATTGCTCACTAACTAATCATCTAGCTAAGATTAACCTACTCTTCCTGTATAAAGTTCTTAATAGCGGCCAACCTGCGTACATCAGTAACTTCATTAAGCTACTCAGAAGCAAAAGACATAAAATGATCGCACTTCCGAAATTCAACTTCAAAGTTCTCGAAAGTTCTTACTTTGTTCACACTGGGATAATATGGAATTCTTTGCCCCAAGTAATCCAATCAGCCGCTACCGCAAATAGTTTTAGAAAACGAATTACTAATCACTTCGCCGAAGTCTAACATCTGCCCCACGTATCCACACATCACATGCCTCTCTTTTGTTTTTTTTAATAATTTCTATCCATCTTTTTAACTTGTTTCATTCTTTTTTTTTCTTTTCTCTTTAATTTAATTTTATTTTATATTCATTTTATTTATATTTTTTTTTTATTTTTTTTTTATTTTTCTATTCAATTCGCATGTGCTTTATTGTAATGTAGTTTCCATTAATATTTACCCTCACCCTCATTACCATTTTTGGATTTTATTTTGTATTCATGCCTACAGCAGAGTAGTGTACTATTTTTAAGACTCCTGTCTTTGTACATAAATTATTTTTTTAAATAAATATCAAATATCAAATGTCTGGTATACGCAGTGGGAAAGGTCCTGATCCAATAAGCCCAAGATCATTATAATTTTAGAAGTTATAGTGATTTTTTGGAAAGTGTTTTAAAAAAAAATAAACATTTACTACAAATTAGGTTTTTGAAAAATGGGCGGTGGGTTGGGGATCCGGGAGGTTTAGACTTCAACCAAAATATATAGCTGGGAAAATTCCTGATCCAACAAGCCCAAGATCATTATCCTACTACAATTATTTCAGAAATTGTAGCGATTTGTTTGAAAGTGTTTTTAAGAAAAATCATTTAGTACAAAATTTATTTTTGAAAATTGGTGGGGTTACAGTTCATCCAAAATATATAGTTTCTTCGCGAAAAATTCTTAAAATTTAATGAATTTTATAATTTTTGCTGAAATGGGCCGCAAAAATATTTGACCCACCCTATTGTACATTAGGGTGGCCGTTATTTCCCAAATTAAATATATTTATTAGAGGACAGGTAAAACCGATTACTTATATATCAAAAAGTATATTTTCACTTTAAAAATTTTTTTAACACTAATTTTAACGTGCCTCTAGATAAAACAATTTTCCCATTTAAATAACACGGGAAAATAAATTTTCACGTTATGTTATTTAACCCTATGACCTATTTTCATGAGTAAGATATCAGTGTACGCAGAATACTCTCACCTATCTAAAACATCAAAAATCAAGATTCTACCCACCCTATCAACTTCCCGAGTAATGAGTCATCAAAGTCAAAATTTGGTTTTTTAACTAAAACTTCAACTAAAACCACCCTTTTCTCCAACTTAACTAATATTATTTTTTGCAAAATTGGAAAGCTCTCTATATTCTTATTTTATTAACACCGGAACTTTTAGCTAGCGCCCCACGCATTTTTAGATTTCGAAAGGTAGGTTGTTTTCTTATACTGGCTGGAGCAATAAAAACTTTACATTCAAAATTATTTTTTACTTTTTAGTTCATTTTAAAATAAAAGCGTATTTTTTAGTTTTTTAAACTATATTTTTTATTTTCTATTTTTTAGTCTATTATATGTATATGTTCGGCCATTTTGTAGTGACCGCCATATTAGATTTAAAACGACATCACAAGCTTACTATACTATACTCGTCATACACTTTCATTTGATACCCATGCCGAGTGGGTTGTAAAGAAAAAGGTAAACCGCCATTTTGTGTTGGCCGCCATTTTGAATTTGGAATGACGCCACACAGCGAAAAGTATTCTATTATCACATCCTTTTATTTGATACTCATACCGAGTGGGTTGTAAAGAAAAAGATAATCCGCCATTTTGTGTTGGCCGCCATTTTGAATTTGGAATGACGCCACACAGATAATAGTATTCTAATTGTCACACCCTTTCATTTGATACCCATATCGAGTGGGTTGTAAAGAAAAAGGTAGTCCGCCTTTTTGTTTGCCGCCATTTTGAATTTGGAATGACGCCATACAGCTAATTGTATTCTACCTGTCATGCCGTTTCATTTGATACCCATGTCGCGGGGTCGGGGAACACAATAGCAAAAATCGACCGCCATCTTGGAACCGCCATCTTGATTTTCTTACAAAATGGTCACGCGAACTATGCATATGTGCAAAATTTGAAGTTGATCGGTTATATAGAAGTGGGTCAAAATCAAGTTGCAAGATTTGTTTACATAGAACATACATACATACATACATACAAACATACATACAGGTGAAGCTAATATAAAGCGTATAAAAAAATGGGCCATTTTTATATTGATTATAAAGATGGGTTGTTACTGAAGCCCCCTCTTGATCGTACTAAGGAAAGTAGGTTTTCAATTGGGCCTTGGGTAAATTTCGATGTCACAACGAAAAGTTTATTGGGAAACTCGTTTAATATTTCATCAATTGGTTTATCGATGGCAAAACAACTAATAATAAATTTCCAATTAGAAAATAAACCTCGGAACATAAAAACAGACACATACTTTGCTGGTTCTTTATTTCTAAAATCACCTGTATCTACAAAATCAACCATTTCATCTGTTACCTGATCATATGTTAACTCTCTTTTAATATTAATTTCATCGAATATTAACACAGTTTGCCTCATTTCTACATCCCAATATGAAACAATATTCTAAAGGTTTTCTGTAATCGTGTTATTAAAACCAAGTTGAATATTTTTAATTAGTTGCCAACGATGCAAACAGGTCAGAGATGGTAAATTTATGTTTAAATAATCTTCAAATTACCTGTAAGTTGTAGGAGATTTGTAATGGAAATTCAAAGCTAACGATGTTCCTTCATAACTCTTTTTTTATTTTTCTTGTTAGAAAGTATCATTGTGCAAAAAGTTTTTGAATTTTTAGTCACATATCGCTGTTTTGCATTGATACTGGCACAACTCAAAAAATTTCAAATTTCGTTTTATTGTATAGAATATCTGCATTATTTATCTACTTTCATCCTGTAAAATAACGTATTTTTAATTCTGTAATTTTTTATCAGGTAGCGCCGTGATGTTTGAATGACATTTTCTGAAATAACGGCACAACTCAAAAGAAGGTGGTGAAATCTAAGTTTTTTGTGTAATTTTATAAATTTATTGAAAAGCACCATAATTAATTAATAATTCCATCACAATGGGTGGTGTGAATAAAAACTGAGTGCAAGTGTTCACTCCATTTTTTGGAGTGAACACTTATTTTGGCGTGAATAAAAATAACCTTCGTTAGGTTTCGTTAAGTACTTCACTCTGTCATTTCTTCATATAGAGTGAACACTTCATTTTGATGTGAATAAAACAAAGTTTTAAAGTTTTCCTATGAGTGAACACTTGTAAAATTTGAGGGTGGTTGCGAGGACCTTTTTCATTCATTTTAATAAAATAAATTAAAAAAACTTTTAAAATAAATAACTTTTATAAATGAAATGCACTAAAAAGAAAAAAAATGTTTTTTTTTGGCAGTGATAGGTATACACACGAAAAGTTTCATTGCAAAATAAGAAGTTTAATGTGTATTAACAATTTTATCTCTTATCAAAGAATTATGTAAATTTACAGCATTTCAAGTGCATTAATAAAAGTTTGGGCATGACTTGCAGTTAGACAATTGTGATCATAGTTATGGATGTCCAAACTTTTATTAATGCATTTGAAAAGCTGTAAATTTACACAATTCTTTGATAAGAGTTCAAACATTTAGGGCGCGCGCACACAGAAAGCGGAGCGGAGCTGAGCTTATCAGCTCTGCGCTAACTTTACATTAAAATCCCCGGTGCTTCGCACACTGTGAGCTAGCTCCGCTCCGCTTTCTGTGTGCGCGCGCCCTTAAAGTCAAACGAGAATATAATTTTAAAATTGTTAATACACATTAAACTTTAAGATAAGCCTGAGTTCTAGCATTTCTTATTTTGCAATGAAACTTTTCTTGTGTATACCTAGCACTGCCAAAGAAAAAAATATTTTTTACTTTTTAGTCACAACTATAATTAACAAAGAAATTTTTTAATTGATCCATTTTAAAAAGCAGCAGGTAAGTTTCTCATGCGCTCCATTTCTTCAAGAGCATCAGTATTGCATGGTTTTTAGCCTGTTAATTGTGCTGGTTTTATATTTTCAATTTTCAATCCGTTTAAAGATCTTAACCTACTCAGCATTCAAATGCTTCACCTCGCAACAAAACCACCTTTTGGCCAAACTAAAACCCCTAAAAGGCAAATTTTTCCCACAGAACCACCTTTTGCCCTAACTAAACCCCCAAAAGCGGATTCGGCAGCAAAACCACCTTATGCCCAAACTAAATCCCGCAAAGGTAAATTTTTCCCACAGAACCTCATTTAGCCCTAAATAAATTTTCCCAAAGTAAAACTCGTTATAAATCCATCCACGTTTACTAGCCTACTAATTTCACAAAAATGACGTTTCCCTTTAATCCCAAAATTTCCCATGAGTGAACTAAAATTTCCCATGAGTGAATAGTATTTGAAGGAGAGAATTTTTATTCACACCAAATCGAGTGTTCACTTTTAACGAATCACTCCACTCAGGAGTGTTCCCTTTAAGTGTACACTTAGTTTTTTTTCACTCCACCCAATAACTAATACCTCATAATAACTAACTAATAAAAATAAATAAAGTTTCTATTATTCAGCATTTTTCCATAACGTAAATCTTAAAAAGTGTCCTGTAAATTTGCATTTTTTTGAGTTATATGGAGCGGAGACAATTAACTATACTATTGACTATACTATTTTCTTTGCTGCTGCTCTTCAACTTTTCTATAAGTTTTTTATATTTACTTAATAAATTTTTATATTTTGATCGGTAGAAATTTACCGATTTCGCCGATTTTAGACAGGTTTCGACAGAAAGTTGTTACCTCAAATTCTTTGGAGTAGTAGTGTAAATACTGTCGCATTTGGTCCAGGTGTTGGGGACTCAAGGTATTAGAAGAAGAAAAAAAGATACTTGGACTAGCATAACAAAAAAGGTAAATATTCAGGTTAACTCCTGAAATTTTTTTTTATGTGGCTTGACGGGTGCACCACCGGGAAATCGCCGAGGCAATATACATCCTCCGTACCTGGGTGGCGGCACGACGTGCTCTGCTCAAGCTAGCTCGCCGCTGGGGGGGTTCGTGGTACTTGGATGGGTACAGGGTGACAGTATTACCTAAGTTATTCTCGTGCCTACTTAAAATACATCGAAATATGGGCGAACGGGGTGCAAAATTCTCGCTCTGAAGCCAGCGAGGGGGTGACGAGAAAAGAAGAGGGATGGTCAATGGTCGTCCAGTCATCTGCAGAGGCTACATAATATCGGACAATGTCATGGATGCGAGGCGCTTACCTTGGCCTGGGACTCCATAAATCCGGGGGCCACACGTAACGGGGGGGTGTTTCTATTTCATCATGGTCATTACGTAATTATTCCCAATCGACTTAACAGTATTTTATTTCGGTTATAGGTTTAATTAATTTATTTATTAGCAGTATTTATTTTCAATGTTATAAGTGATGTATTTATTAAAGCCATGTAATTCAGTATATTCAAAGGTGAGTACTTATTAATGTAATTAACTACTCGTAATTACCCCAAGTTACTTGAGTAAGGGGAAGGTCTATAGTTTAATCACGACACTACGTTGGGTTTTATATTTTGGGGATTGCTAGGCTAAGGCCAAAGAAAAATTTCCGAGAAAAAAAATTTTTTGTCGACCCTATGATCGATTTTGAGTTTCAATTGCATTTAAAAAAAATCTTTTTTTTCTTTTATCACCCTCCTTCGTACACTCCGATATCTTGACATAACCTCCACTTCTCTCGGTACAAACTTCTACTTCGGTATTTCAATATTCTAATTCAATCTTGTCACTTCAAAAAAAAATTTCACCCGAAAACGCCAAAAAACTGGTTTAATAGTTCTTCCTAATGTCATAGACCGGCTTGGTTTACGTGTGAGTAAGCCTCTAGGTAAACCGCACCTACTTCATCATGTGACATGCGACTTAATGTAGTTCACGCGGAAGTAATAATAAGAAAAATAAATCTAAGATCTATTTATTTTCACTCTATCAATTTAGTGTAAGTCATTTATAGCCGATCATATGTAAACCTAATATTTTATTTACGTGTATATTATCCCAAATTAAATATAGCTCATTAATAGAAACAAAAGTCCGAGACTGAATGTAAGACTTAATGTAGTTCACGCGGAAGCATTAATAAGAAAAAATCACAATTTCATTTATCTTTACTCTATCAATTTAGTGTAAGTCATTCATAGACGATCATATGTAAACCTAATATTTTATTTACGTGTATATTATCTCAACTTCAATATAGTTCAATAATAGAAGCAAAAGTCCAATCTTTTGGATATATAATAATCACTCAAATTCGTATACTCCTTCCAGAAACTATACAACACCATATACCAAAAATATATTATCATTTATATTCTCACCTTGATACAATTCATCAATAACAACAAAAAACCCGATATTTCGTATATTTAGTGTTTTCTCAAGTTAGCATATTATCAACAGTCAATACTAGGATTAACCCAAAAGTAAATGAATAGTTATATTCACCAATGCCTATAATTCAACAAGCATAATTATCTAATTACTAATCCATATAAGAATGATCTTACCAGTAATCCAAAAAAAATTTATTCTGTTTTTTTTTGTTTTAAAAGAAATAGTTCTAAATCATATTTTGCTTAACCTTATTAGGTATGAGGCTTAATTTTAATTTATTGCTTACCTTTTGAATACAAAAGTAGGTTGATGATTCATTCTCGAAAAGGAAGAAGCAGAATATTACTTGATACAAAACCCAAACTTAGATAGGAACTATAATATATCATGCACATTTCCGCAACGTAAGTGTAGGCTCCGTTAATCAATTTTATAAAGATAATGATTCTCAAAATTAATGTAAATTCACTTTTTACTAGGTTAAACAATTCTGCTTCCTTCCTTCCTCCACCTCTGTGGTGCTTCTTACCAACTAACCTCTACGTCACAGGTATCATCAATCCAATCTCCGATCCAATTTGAATTTGTAACGCAAGGTTTTTTTTTCTTCTTTCTTTTTTTTCCTTTTTTGTCTATTGGTTTCTATTATTTATATTACCTAAAAAAAACTTTAATATAATTCAATTTTCACGATTGTTCCCCTTTTTATCTCGAAATAGCTCCAAGTTCCTGGACGTTGGTTCTTGATCATCATATTTCGGTCTTCTTATTCTTAGACGAACAAGGCAAATTATGTGACAGATTCCGTTAGAAACGTCAACTGCCGGAAAAATCCGAATTAATGCGCGGAAAGCGGGAACAATTGTCCCAATTTATTGGTCAAGATTTTCAGTGAAGACGTTTCCAGGATTTAACCGCTCGGGAAATTCGTACTGCATGTATAGTACTTCTAATGTCCTAATTAACAGTGTTACACTAATTATTGTCTAAACCGGACCTCAAATTGCCAAAAAGAAAAGGAATACTTATCTTATGTTCCTCCATATAGTTCCAGTATCCGATTGATACTTCCTCTACAACTGCCTTTTTCTCACTATTACCTAGCACTCCCTAGCTCGGAAAGAAAAACCTCTAATCATAAAAGAAAACCTAAAGAAAAACTCTAAATCTTGTCTCGGTGAGAACGCACTTCAAAAAAAAAACAAACTCCTACTCTCTTCCAAAAGCAAAAATCGACTGACTTCCTCTCAAATATCGTCCGCTTAGCCAGCAGGGATCCAGCCGCGTTCCGTTACAGCGCATTCCTCTCCGCTATCCCTGATGCCTGAGCCCACAATTTATAACAGCGAAGCGATGCAATTCATTTTGGCTGTGCTACATTTTAGCCACGCCAGAAAGCAGTGATAAGTTATCTAACAGCGCAGCCGAAATGCTGTTCATGCTTTTGTAGACTTGGCTAGCCCGGTTAGGATGGCTTGGGCCTAAACACGTCTAATTTGTTGTTATGGGTATATTCTGCTGGGGAGGGCAGACAAAAGGTAAAGGAACGGATTAAAAAAAACTTATCTGGCGTGCCGATGAGTTGTTGCCAGTTACTTTATTTCGAATTTAATTTGAAAAAAATGCGTAGTTGCCATGTCAACCAGTTAAGGCACAAAGCCGGATTTAAAAAACGAAATAACATAATCAGAAGTAATTAATGGCAAAATTGCTTAAAATTAATGTGTAAGAACTTTTGATATTGTCTAGATAGGGGTGATGTTTTAACAAAAGGGGGAGCACACATTTCTGGGCTTATATGCAACTTTGTAAGCAAAAAAAAACAGGGTACTGAAGGTTTACTTATAAACTACATTGGGGATTCGCAAAACAAAATAAGTATCGTCAACAGAATTAATAACTGCCAGGAATCAATGCTTATACCTTTTAAACTCTGAACAGCAAAACGTTGAATTGTGTTAGTATAAAAGAAATCGAAATGGTATTTGAAATTTCATCTTTGCCCCAAATATTAAAATTGAAAACAATTTCCGTACATAATATTTCTAAAAGTTACACATTAGCAGCTGGTTTCAGATTTTGCCTTGATTCACTAGTAAGATGAGTTGCCATTAATGCGTTTACATCAAATATTTTTGGGTTGCTTTACGGTGTTGCCCCATGGCTAGACCATGAGACTTTCCTGCAGGAACTAGATCATTGTGTGCACTATTACCATAAGCTGAGTAACAGGGAACGAATCTCGTAGCTGGATCCAAAGTTTCGCTATCGTGCGGGAAGATGCAAAATTAGGGTCTCCATCAAAATAGTTTTAATATTTGTAGTAGGTTCAGCTAATAAAGCAGCACTAATTTGTCCCTTAAGACTCGTCTGTTCACCAAAAATATGTTCTTGTATTCCAATGGGGGAAGTATTTAACATTTGGATCAAACGATTCAGCATTTCTTAAGGGTGGGGCAAAGCAATTAGAAACATGTGAAGATAATGTTCTTTCAATTAGGCTAGGACTCATTCCTTTGGAAGTAGTTTCCTGGGAATTGATCTTGTTAATTTGGATCAAGCTTTGTACATGCATGGAATGCCGAATCAATTGTACATACAACAAAGGGCTTGGTTGGGGAACTGTAATTTGGGCCGCGGCGATATGATGGGGATTATATTTAGCAGATGGCTTAAGTTCCATAGGGCGTCCGTTACAACGCGCGCCACCTAGATGTCGCCAGAGGAGAGGGGGTGCGAAAAAAGCAAACGGAGGCCTGGTTGGATCGCTAGCCCAACGTGTGGCTCAACCACGCCCTGAAATCGAGTCTCATGCTCTATAGACTGAGCTAGCCGGGCTGTTACAAGGTGATGTGTGTTTTCCACCCCGCTATGCCTTCGGAGGGGTTGAGTTCGGGAGACAATGGACGAGGCTGAAGTCGTATGTGTTAAGCGCATCAACTACCTTATCGCAGCTTTATAGTTAAAGAAACAAAAAACTTTCGAGATTGATTTAAGTATTGGCATCATTTTGGACAACGGCGCTCGTCAACGGCCACGATTTGGTTCCTTATCGCCACTTACACCACGCGCTCCCTACTGGGGTGTGGTACAAGAGACGTTTTGTTCCGTCCGGGACAACCGTACTCTGCATATCTCCTATACGTTCCTAGGCAAGCGTCTTATAGGGTCGTTCGGGCCTCATGAGCTGGGATTGTGTCTAGATTGTTGGCTCTATACTCATAACAGATGTGGTCATGCTGTGGTGGTTGGAATTATTTAGCGCAACGTTCGTGTCCAAGAACTCCCCCTCCCAAGGCAAAGCGGTACGGCAGAATTTCTGCGGCCTCGTGGGTCACCTCTATATGTATAGGGGGGTTGGTCTGGCAACCTCTGAAGTTATCAACATGAAGCTTGGCTCCAGACAGTCAAGTAGGTCAAGGAGGTGTACCATCCGCTGGGGAAGCTACCCAAGCGGACCTCGACGGGTACCCTATTAATAACCGGTTAGACCGGCGAGATGCCTTATTAGGGCTACTCGGAGTCACCTTCGCTTCCAATAGTTATACTAGGACGTGTCTTGAGCCTGATTGCTCTACGGAGTGACTTCGCGTGTCCGTCGAGAAGGTCGGGGCAATTCCACATTGTCCCGACGAGTCCCTCTGAGCGCGAAGTCTCTCTTCCGGAAGATATCTCCTGCCCCAAGAACTCAGTCCGCCGACTAAACCACATAGTCGCCGTCTGGAACCCTTGGTCCACGAGGTCACCTTCTACTACTCAGGCTGTCAGGCCTTGAGATCTTTGGCGTGAAAAATACCGATCGGTTTTCCTTTTAAGTCCTCTAATTCATAACGCCCACTCCCAAGCTTTCGCCTCACGCGAGCCTTCATAAATTTGTCTGCCAGTTTAGCGCTAAACCGGTCGATCTTGTTACTTACGGGGAAGGTTCGTCGATAAACTACCTGGCCTGGCGAGAACTCTACAGCTCTGCAGCGCAGATTATAGTGTTTCTCATGTCTCGTGTGAGCCGCGGCCAGGTGTTGCTCTATTTTGTCCCGCCGGGCCTGCCATCGATCTACGGCCGGCGATACCGTTATATCTCCCTCTTGCAAGGCACCTAAGGCCTTCAGTACTGGGTAAGCGGATCCATGCAGGATCATTGGGCACCCGAACAGGGCCTGGTAAGGGGAGGTGTTAATGGACGTGTGGTGTGCACTCCGTAGGGCACATTCGATTGCAGACAGGTGTAGGTCCCAATCCCGGTGATCGTCTTTCAGATACGCTCGGATAGCAGCTAAGACGGAACGGTTCACCCGCTCGGAAGCGTTGGCTTGGGGGGAATAGACAGCGGTGAGTTGGTGTTTGACGCCGTAATCGGACAACAGTTTCGTGAATTCTTTGGAAGTGAAATGACTTCCATTATCAGAGAATATCACCTCGGGGACGCCGAAGGCATGGAAGATTCGATGTTCAAGGAAATTCACGGCGGCTTTGGATGTTTCGCCAACTACTGGGTGGAGGAAACAGAATTTGGAAAACACGTCTAGCACTACCAACACATATGTAACGGTCGGTTATTTACCGAAAAATTCCCCCTGTTAATGGTCCCCCATCTATCGGAAATTTCAGGCTTCATGAATAAAATAACTTCACAAAAAATTTGGGGAAAACTTTTTTTTCAAATTCAAGTAGTCGAAAAAAAAATAGTTTTTGGGGCTGGAGAATAAAAAAGATAGTTTTTGTTTTTGGAGAGGCTAGAATAGTTCGTGACCCCCAGAAAAGTCGAGATTTTTGGTTATATAAGAGTTGGTCAGTCTTTTTGAACTCGAGACGACGATTTTTGTGGTTAATAAAAAACCGGATAAAGATTATAACAAAAGTTCAGCATTACCAATAAAAATATTGTGGAGATAAATTGTGAGAACCAGAACATCGGAGTTTCCCTGATAGGCCACGGACAAAAGAAGACATCAAAATCTTCGACCTTGGAGGCATCAAGAAAAACAGTTTGCCCTCGCTGTACTCGGAAGGGAACAATTTGGCAGTGGATGAAGATCCTACACTAAACAGGAACAGGACAATGTACCCCGAGTCTTTAGTTCAGAGTATTCTGATAATCCAAGAAAATAACCCAGGATAAGTACAAGTCTTATTTATCATATTTATTTCGTGCGATAAGAGTTTCTTTGGGACTTTGGCACCTGTGGAAATATAAAACTTGGCTGGACGATTCGTTCCTATGAAACCGCTTATGTGCATGTTGGTTCCCGAGGTCATATCCTAAGAAGTCAGTGTTGTGGGTGGATAAAGGATCTGGAGGTGTCGCTTTCGACCTTCCTTGGTGTTGGCAGTGCGTCATCAATTTCACTCCGTGGGTTTGGTTGGAGCAAAGCTTTTTCGGTTTTTAACTCATCTTGTGGATTTCGAAGCATCAAACCGATGAGAAGGTTATTTACCCAGATACTTACTAGGACGATATTAGGGCATAGCACTTAAATATTGTTATATTGATTAACTTTTATTACAAATTTAAATATCTCCTTTAATTATATTAACACTTTTAAAACACAATAACCTTTTTTCCAGGATACATTTACACCTCTTTTCATGTTTTATCCTCATTGCTAATTATCATAAAATTGTTTAACATACACAATATTTTAAAATATTTATTAATTTGCATATAATATAATATATCTACATTGTTTTTATCAATACTTTTATACTTTTAACCTTACTGGTATTATACACCTTTAATAATAGTAGTGATATTACTTGAATATCACGTAGATATTATTAGGTGATTTTGGTTGTTGTACGAAGTAAAGGAATCCTCGACTGGTACCAGCGCGACGATTGGTTTGTTTCCTTCCGTTGTGGTATTACGTTATTATTTTGTGGTAATAGTTGGCTGTGTCCACCTTACCTAGATTGTAGGAGTATTGGGTGTTTGATGTACATCTACTATTTAATGCAAAATTACCTCTGTTTTTGTTATTGAATAATTGTATTATATTGTAATTATTTTAAAATATATTTGGTGTCACTTTCTTTAACCAATAGTATTACTAGGCATGATAGCTTAAGGGGGTAAATTGTCCAGGATGGTCGGGTCTTGTTTTCTCTCCAGGGTCCTCTCAACGTCACGTTGAACCTTTACAGGTCCACCAGGCCGATGGAAACGTCCAGCGATGAATATCTCTGGCTAACCTAGGAAAAGAATGATAGGAAGAGATATCCCTTTTAAACAATAGGTAAGTGGTGAATCATAGGTGTAGTGTCCCGGTCACACAACCCCACGCCCCCACCGGCGAGCTAGCGTAAACCGTGTGGCCGGTTTAGCATCCCCTAAAAACATTTAGGAAACTAGGGAGGATGTAGTCTTCTAAATTTTTTATGTTTACCCAAGCACGATGGCAGTAGCCTTGCTGTCACCAGAAGGAGCTCCATTGTGCCGGTACACACAGCAGTGTGGCCTTTCTTAGTCCTAGGGTAAGGGCCCATATAATCGATGTACAAGAGTTGAAAAGGTCGGCACACATCCATGGCTTCGCCCGTAGGGGGCCGAAGGGGTGTGTTTGGAGCTTTTGTCTCCTTACATACTTCACAGCTCGCGATGTATTTTCTGACTTGGCTAGTCATACCGGGCCAATAATATTTTTCCCGAAGGCGTGCCAGGGTTTTGTGAATACCGCCATGGGAAGCTTGAGGGGGCTCATGAGCGGACTGGATCAGGGGAGCGGTCAAATCTGCAGGGATCCACAATTTCCAAATCAGATCGTCCGTCTCGGGGTCGCCAGTTCGTGGGGCCGAACGGTGGAACACGTAACCATCCGAAACCTGAAGGTCAGGTAACTTCTCAGCATCTCTGCTGATTTTGTCAGCGAGAAGCTGGTAGTCCGCGGACCTGAAGGATGGGGACGTTAGGTCCACGTCACGACAGAAGGACACTTCATCGACGCAGTCGACTCGTGACAGTGCGTCCGGCACTACATTCTGACTACCCTTGCGGTGCTCGATTGAAAATTGGAAGCCCTGCAGCTTTAGGCTCCACCGCGCTAGCCGGCCGTTTAGGTCGGTCTGGCTCATGAGCCACTTCAAGCTGGCATGGTCAGTAATTATGGTAAAAGGCTGCCCTTCCACATACGCCCGGAACTTTTTAACGCTCAGCACCGCCGCGTAGCACTCGAGTTCCGTGATGGAATAATTACGCTGGGCGCTGTTTAGCTTTTTAGAGAAAAATTGCGATGGGATGTTCTTCATCGCCCTGTCTTTGGAAGAGGACGCTTCCTACTCCCGTTTTGCTGGCGTCACATTGGATGTAGAAGGGGCGTGTGAAGTCTGGGGTGACCAGTAAGGGAGCAGACATCATTGACTTCTTGAGTTCCACGAAGGCCTGCTGGGCCTCGTCGGACCAAACAAATTTGCCGCCTTTTAGGCAGTCCGTGATGGGAGAGGAGATACTTGCATAGTTACCTATGAAGCGCCTATACCAACCCGTCATACCTAAGAAGCGTCGTACTTGTTTGGCTGACTTTGGAACTGGGAAGTCCCTGATGGCTGCCACCTTGTCGGGATCAGTTTTCAGAGACCCATCGCCAATGATGAACCCCAGATACTTCACCTCGCGGACGCAGAATCGGCTCTTTGACAGGTTTACTGTCAGCCCGGAGCGACGAAGGCAGTCGGCGACCTTTTCCAAAAGTTGAAGGTGGGTCTCAAAGTCCGGAGACACCACCAATAAAAAGTCCAGATAGACGAACATATTTTCTCTAAGTGAGCCCGGTATCGCCTTGTCCATCAAGCGACACATGCGTTGCGGAGCGTTACAAAGCCCGAACGGCATCACTGTAAATTGATACAGCGGTCTTCCTGGGACGGTGAAGGCAGTCTTCTCCCTGGATTTTTCCTCCAATGGGATTTGCCAAAAGGCATCCTTCAAGTCGATTGCGGAAATGAACTTAGTGTCCTGTAATCGGCCCAGGAGACCGTCTATATGAGGCAGTGGGTAGGCGTCTTTTACGGTTACAGTATTCACTTTGCGGGAGTCCAAGCAGAGGCGGACCTTTCCCGGTTTGCGGACCAGGACCACGGGTGAGTTCCATGGACTGTTGGACTCTTCGATCACACCTAAACTCAACATGCGATCGACCTCCTCATACATGAGGGCCTGAATGGCGGGAGAGACAGGATAGTGCCTCTGCTTAATAGGCACCGCCTCGCCAGTGTCGATCACGTGTTGTTCCAGGTGTGTTCTACCAAGTCCACAGGTGTCGAACGACGGGAATCGCGCGCGGGCCTGGTTCAATCGCTCCTGTTGGAACTCCTCAAGGATATGGCAATCGGGATCCGGTGGTGGGGTATGATGAATTTCCCCTATTATGTGTGGGGCCAACTTAAAGGCCTTCCAGAAATCTATCCCTAGGTACAATGGTTGCGAAAGGCTAGGAGCTATGTAGATGGTCAAGGACAATGTACGGTGGCCATACGTCACAGGGACTATGATGAAGCCCAGGATTTGGTTGGATGAGCCGTCGGCTGTCTGGACAGAGGTATGCAAACGCGTTAGTTGTGCCTCTGGGTGATGCATGAGGAACGACTCTGCCCCTCTTCCCAGGCAACTAATGCTTGCTCCACTGTCCAGCAAGCCGAGGACCGTTTCGCCCAAAATTTGTACCTTGGCAAATGGACGTTCATCAGAGGCGTCAGCAAGTATCGTCGAAAGAACTCGCTTGGTGTGAATACGCTTCTCTAAGGCTTTCTGGCGGATGCGTGGGGTTTTAGCGTTGGGCTGTGCCGCGTCGCTTTCCTCAAAAATTCGTTTTCGGACTTGGTGATAGTTGGCCCATCGTTTCATAAAGGAGGCTCTGGCCTGTGGAGAAGGGAAGTCTGGCAGAGATTCCATTATCGACAGGTCAGAGACATCGGACAGGCTGGCAGATACATCAGGTGTGGTGAGAGGACTTTCAGGGACTAAGTCGGGCGCGAACCTCCTCGGGGCCTCGCACCCAAGTTCCGGTTTCCCGAACAGTCTGGACAAGAGGTGGTGTAGACTTCGGGGCGTCCACATCTGTAACAGAAAATCTTCCGATGTGGCGAAGGGCACTCCGAGAACGGGTGTCCCTCTTGCTGGCAGTTCCAACAAGTGACTGGGCGGCGCGGAGTTGCGTCGGCCCTCATCTCTTCTACTGCAGGTGGTGGTGTGTCGTGACTGTAGTTTGGATAAGACAAGGCCGGTTGCTGTGGGTGTGAGTCGTACAATTCGTGTACTCTGTGTGGAAGGCGACTCTCCTCCTTCTTGGCTTTTTGCCACCTCGCAACGCGGATGCACGCTTCGCGAAGTTGGCGCATATTGCCATAGGTGGACCCTATAATGGCCGATCCTAGGGTGACGTTCAGGTTTTCCATGACAAGATGTACCAACTCCGCGGAGGACATCGGGCGTGACAAGCGGTTTGCCAAGGCTACTATTTTCGAGGCATAATCGTCGAACGGCTGATTATGCTGTTTCGTCTCCATCATTTCCTTGATGATTTGGTGGTCTGTTTGCCTTCCCCCGAACTGATCAGAGAGTCCCATTTTGAAGTCCGTCCATATGGGGCTGGGTTGTTGTCGGCGGAACTGGGTCCAGTACCACTCCTCCGTGGGCCCCGTCAACAGTGCCACCACATTTCTTACTAACTCGAAACTTGAGACGTCATCGTCCCTCGCTCGGGATTCCATTCTGTATATGAATTCCTCGGCTGGGGTGTCTCCCGGTCGGCCTGAAAACTTTAAGTTCCAGTGTAACACTGGGGACTTCCGACGGTTGGCGGGTCCCGTGCTATTTTGGCCTGAAGGACCATGGTATAGGTTGGGACGACCACTAGTACTAGGGGCCCGCAGCAGAGTGTCAGTGGGCTCATTTCCACTCGGTATTGAGGTGCGGCGACTCTGGGTTGAGGTCCCGGCTGGGACTGGTTCGCCCGCGGCTAAATCCTGTCGATCCCTCATACGTGCTACTTCCTGTTGCACGGCTATGAGTTGTTCGGTCAATGAGGTTAGGATGGCATCCCGGTCCGTCTCTTGGTAGTCTTGATCAGAGCGGCTGTCATCATTCTGGTTATCATCATTGTTGCAGAAACAAATCCCCTTTCAATAACTTTGCCGCACATAAACCTAAATTCCCTTAAAAACCCTAAAATTCAAATAAAATACGAACAAATTAAGAAAGAAAAAAGAGGGAAATATTTTTGAAAAAGGAAATAAAACCGCCACAAGAAACTCCGTGCAAAAGCTTTAAAAATCTTACCAACGGGTATCAGGTTTCGTCCGAAACCCGCCCATGCATTTTCCCAGCCAAAATGCACACTTGCATTTTGCGGTATTACGACTCCCGACTCCAAGGCAAGGCAAATAACGCGAAAAATGATCAAGGCCTGTCTTATCAGGCGCAAGGTGTCTGATTCTCGTCTGGGATATTTCCTGAGATTTTAGATGGATAATTGCTGATCGAACATTTTTTGGCTGTACTGAGGCGGTGACTTTTTCATGGATGTTGTTTTTGGGTTTTGTTTTCGAACCACGGTGGAAATAATCTTAGAGTGTGGCTTTAACCGTGACCACGGCCGGGTGGTTTATTTTAAAATAAAATAAAAAGTGTTGGTTGAACCGTCACCACATTGTTATCGAGGCGGTTAATTTAGTGAGAGTTTGGTTCGAATCGTCGCCACCAACGGGTGGATTATTATCGAGGCGGTCGTTTTCTTAAAAAAGTTTTGGTTAAAACTGTCACCACCAGCGGGTGGTTTCACGAGTGTTGTTCTAACCGCGACCACGACGGGTGATTTAATTTAATTCTGAGCCGATCGCGGCCTTCTGTCTTGTGTACCCTGAAATCTGTGTCCGCGCTTATCGCGTTTTCAAAACTTCCCTTCCACTTTTGGCTCAAAGAGTTTTTAACCTGAGTTTTTTTAAACGGGCATGGGGGAAAAATACCAAAATACTTCGGGCTGGTCAAGAATATAATTTTATGTTGTTGTGAATTTTTTTGAGAACAAGAATTTTGTGTTGTTTGTGAATTGTTTCCTACAAAAATTAAATAACGGAGGAATATAAGCAGTAAAATAAGGAAAGCATATAAGTAGTAGTAGTAAAGAATACAACTTTATGTTGTTGTGAATTTTTTGAGAACAAGAATTTTGTGTTGTTTGTGAATTGTTTCATGCAACAAATAAATAAAGGAAGAATGTAAGTAGTAAAATAAGGAAAGAATATAAGTAGTAGTAGTAAAGAATATAACTTTATGTTGTTGTGAATCTTTTGAAAACAAGAATTTTGTGTTGTTTGTGAACTGTTTCATACAAAAAAAATAAAGAAAGAATATAAGTAGTAGTGGTAAGAAGATAACTTTATGTTGTTGTGGATTTTTTGAGAACAAGAATTTTGTGTTGTTTGTAAATTGTTTCATGCAAAAAAAAATAAAGGAAGAAATTAAGCAGTAAAAAATAAAAAAAAGAATATACGTATTGATTTAATAAATAAATAAATAAAAAAGTGAAAAAAAAGATATATTACATCATGGTCTCCTTCATCGCCATTATCGGCGATAAATTGCCCCTTTTCATTTCGCTTTGGCGGCATGTTGGGAGATCGTCTAACCCAGTGATTCCCAAAGTGGGCGCTACCGCCCCCTTGTGGGCGTTGCAGCGATCCAGGGGGGCGGTGATAGCCACAGGTGCATTTGGGCGCAATAAATAACTGTAAGGGGGAAAAGTAACAAGAGAAGATTTAGAAAAATTGATTTATGTATTCCGCTCATAACGCTTAATTTTTCTTTTCCCGCATGCTCCCTTACTTGCATTGAGGTATGTGCAATCGCGCACTGCTACTGTTCATGTTCGATCGATCGATTGTTCGATCGCAAGGCCAAAACCTGTAACGGTAGCGGCAGTACTACCAGCAGATTTTGAAACACGCTATGGCCCATTTTACACGATGCAACACGAAACGAAGCAAAGTTTCCTGCAATCGCTGCTGGCATTCTCGTTGGCGAGTGACGTGACTACCGGGGACCCGTGTGGAGTGAAACTGTCGATACTTATAAACGTATCGAGGAAAATATCACTTCACCCGCAGCCTTACGACAATTAGAAGGCAACGTTTGTTGATCTAGTCACCAAGAGTGTCTTAAATTAATAATGAGAATACGAGAATAAGGTTTCTGATTTACACCTTTCTTTACTATAGGTGCTATTCTCGTTGGGTAGTGGCGCGGTGAAATGAAACTATGGACACCTACAAACGTATCGAGAAAAATCTCACTTCACACGCCACGTTGCGAAAATTATATTACGATGTTTGTCGATCTGGTCGCCAGCAGTCTTTTAGATTGACAATGTGAATACCAATTTAAGGTCGAAGTGACATCGGTCATGTCACTCGACACCGAGATAAGGCTATATATTTTACGAAAAATATAGAAGCATTAATAAATTATCTTTCTGTTTAGTAATATTAAAATTTAAAAAAAATAATTTCTAGGGGGCGCTGAGTAATATTTTTTCTGGAAAGGGGGCGGTAGGCCAAATAAGTTTGGGAAACACTGGTCTAACCAAAGGAGAATCTTCACTAATTGTGAGAGGTCTTTAAGAAAAAATTTTTTTTTTCTTTTGATGGATTCCAAAAGTAAAAAGACAAAAAAAATAACAAAATATTTATCTAATAAAATGGCCGTAAACTGCAAGTATAAAGTGGCTATTGAAAAGAAAACTCGGAAGCTATTAATAAAAAAAACCCCACTTAATAAAAAAAATGAAAAGCCAAACAACATTTTATACATATCCACTAAATAGGAAGAGACTTTTCCAAAAATTATCCAAATCATACTCTAGACTTTCATTCCTTATGCCAAGAGTGGTGAAATTTGTTCAAAGCAATATTAATACTAGCAATGTTTTCATATCTATATATATAAATTTCTTCTGTCCGTGTGTATGTTACTGAACTCCTTCTAAACGGCTGGACTGATCTTTATGTAATTTTCTGTGTGTATTTAAGTTGATTCGAGAATGGTTTAGAATCACAATTTGAACCGATACCTAAACGGAACACCTGAAAAATCCAAAAAATTGGTAATTTCGGGATTTCTCACTTGAGATTACTTTCTAGCTTCATGGCCTACCTATATACTGTTTGACAGCTTCGTAAATGTGAAATTGTCATTAAATTGAATCGGACATTTTTCAAAAACCCCAATTTAATGACAATTTCACATTTACGCAGCTGTCAAACAGTATATAGGTAGGCCATGAAGCTATTAAAACTAATTCGCAGTGAAATTTATTTAGATTTTTCCGTAGTTCCTTTGGGTTTTACTTATATTTCTTTTTAAAACAACCCCTGTATTGAGGCGAGCCATTTAAATCTGGAAGTTGGTGCAGCCGAACCGTCACTTTTACAATTTTAGATAGGTGGGAGTATTCTGCGTACCCTGATACCTTATTCATGAAAATAGGTTGAAGCGTTTCAATAACACTGGATGACATGTACAAATTTAAACAAAAAAATAAAAGGACCACAGCAGATAAACCGTTATTATTTCCAACCACCCGAAAACTACAATTTTTGGTTTGTCTGACCAAAAACTATCAACAGTCGGCCACTTTGTAAAATTAGCATATACGACCTGTTGTTATCTGGAGTAAATTTTTTTTATAAGGAGTTTTTCAATCTATGCAGCCGACTAGATATTTTGGGTCAATTCGCAAAGACATTAATGTATACTGATGTGCCACGATTTTTCACATGGAACAAACAGTCAAAAAATTGGCAACCACGAAAGCGAGGCGTTCCAGTCGAAGGATACGTCGACATATTTACGGCAAATACTTTAGGCCGATTATATACAGTCCATCCAAAGCAACGCGAATGTTTTTTTTTGCGTTTGTTGTTGGTTAACGTTCCTGGACCGACATCCTTTCAATATTTGCGAACAGTCAATGGTATTTTGTACGACACGTACTTCAATGCGTGTCGCGAATTGCATTTACTGGAAGATGATAACCATTGGGATCTCACACTTGCAGATGCAGTACTGAGTTCCTTTCCTCATCAAATTCGTCAATTATTCGCTATATTATTGACGACATGTTTTCCGTCTGAAGCTTCTGCTCTCTGGGATAAATATAAAGATTCGATGAGTGAGGACATTCTACACCGCATTCGGATTGCTGATCAAGATACAAATATCGATTTTTCGACGGAAATATATAACGAGGCCTTAGTAAAGATTGAGGATATTTCTATTCTCATTTCGAATATGCCACTCATTAATTTCGGCATGCCATCGCCTAACCGCCCAGCAGCACAAATCATTAACAGCGATGTTCAGCGCGAACAACAGTTCGATACCATAGCTTTGGCTACTTTCGTTGCTAATAATGAGCAACTGCTCACTGCTGAACAAAAGAATATATATGATCAAATTAATTTGTCAATTGCATCACAACAAGGAGGATTCTTTTTTTGGACGCACCAGGTGGCACTGGCAAAACATTCCTCATCTCACTGATACTTGCGCGCATTCGATCACAAAGTCATATTGCGTTGGCAATTGCTTCATCAGGCATTGCAGCTACCTTGCTTGATGGTGGGAGGACTGCGCATTCAGCACTCAAGTTGCCATTGAACATTCACACAAATCCAGACGCAATGTGTAACATAAAGAAGCATTCAGGCATGGCTGAAGTTTTGAAAAAATGCAAAATTATTATCTGGGATGAATGCACTATGGCCCACAAGCATTCACTTGAAGCCCTCGATAGAACGCTGAAAGATCTCAATAATAATACCAGACTTTTCGGTGGTGCTCTACTGTTGCTGTCCGGTGATTTCAGACAGACATTGCCGGTAATTCCACGTGCTACATATGCGGACGAAATTAACGCATGTTTAAAAGAATCATACCTATGGCGAAGTGCCAGGAAATTATGTCTTACCATAAATATGCGTGTTCAACTTCAAAATGATCCATTGGCATTGGCATTCTCAGAACAATTGCTCAACATTGGCAACGGCACCATACAATTGCATGAAAATACACAATACATCAGACTCCCAGAAAATTTTTGCAACATGGTCGATACTAAAGATAGTTTGATCGAAAGTATATTTCCAGATTTACAAGCTAATTACACTAATCATGCGTGGCTACGTGACTGAACTATTTTAGCCGCAAAAAATATAGATGTCGACGCAATTAATTTTAAAATACAACAGTCATTGCCGGGCAATGAAATATCATTCAAATCGATCGATACTGTTGTCGATCCTGAAGAAATTGTTAACTACCCTGTTGAATTCTTGAATTCATTGGATTTACCTGGAATGCCACCACATAACTTGCGATTGAAAATTGGTTCACCAATAATTTTACTTTGAAATTTGAATGCACCAAAGCTATGCAATGGCACGCGATTGATCATAAAAAAAATCATGAGTAATGTTCTTGAAACTACCATTTTAAACGGCAAGTTTCAAGGTGAAGTTGTTCTTCTACCACGGATCCCAATGATCCCATCAGACTCGCCCATTCCATTCAAACGCCTGCAATTCCCAATTCGCTTGGCATTCGCAATGACTATTAATAAGTCACAAGGCCAAACAATGTCAATTTGTGGGTTGGATCTAGAAAATCCGTGCTTTTCACATGGCCAATTATATGTTGCGTGTTCAAGGGTTGGCAAACCATCAGGTTTGTTCGTTTTTACCCCTCAGGGATTAACTAAAAATATTGTTCATCAAATAGCATTAAGATAAAAAGTTTATTCCTGTTGATATTAAGATTAAAAATAAATATAAATATTTATTTTTTGTACATTAAAAAAAATTACCTTTCATGAAAATTACTTTTCCTTCTAACATTTCACAAATTTAATTTATAATTCCATCACAATTGCCATTGAACTCTAAATAACTGAAACAGATATGCTGGCCAACTATTGCGGGCAAAAAGGTTTTATGCCGGGTCCAACTAGTATATATATATAATTTAATAGAAGAAAAATGTAATGATATTTAATATTTTTGATGGTGAGTGTGGCCCCAGAAAAAGGACGACCTTCCCAAGGCTACGGTGGCTGATGGCGCCGATGACAGTCAGCGTGAACTCAGGACTGAGTGGCATCCGCGTCATCAGAAGCACCAAGTGCCTCCACTTGCGGGATCGATGATGAGGGTGGTGCCAGGCTAATGTCTAGCACCATCTTCATCAAGGAATCCCTATTGACTGACATCCGGCAACCCCAAAGCGATGACCGGATCCCAGTGACCAACAAAAGAAGAAAGGGTGAAAGAAGGGATAGAAGCCTCCGTTGAGTACTAAAAGAGACCGCTCTGACACCCAACCACAACTGGTCAGCAACTCTGCTGAGACACAGGAAGGTGAAATGTCAGAACGGTCAAACAGCCGGGGGCGGGTACATATCAGGACGTCGAGCCTGTCGCAGCGCCAGGCGATAGAACGCCTGTTAGCCTTGACGGGACAGGTCCGAAATCCAGGCGTACATCCGCCCATACTACAAAAGATAAAGAAAGAGTTGAAGGGTGATGTATTGGGAATTAGGTTATGGAAATAAAAAACAATTCTGTAATTCAAACTAAATCTCTTGTATTTCATTATATCTTATTAACTGAAAGGCACGTCTATTCCAAATAACAACTCACAAAGGAATGAAACAGACAAAAACCTTAAACTAGAACAAAGACGCGTTAGGATGACTCATCCCATATCCCATTCCACTCAATAATAAAATATAAAACAGTGTTGCCAGAATGGTAACACATATATTGAGCAACGATTAATATTTGGATATGGAATTGCCAACACGCCCCCTTCAAAAATTAATCGTTTACACAAATCTAAATAAGTCTGTTTCTTATGTTCATTCCTATTAACAACATTAATCAAATTTACATTTCATAAAAATCCTATTAAAAAAATATGTGCCTTTCACTCTGGGGATATTACAAACATGGTCCAACATTCATTGCAAGGATTAGGAAAACCCAGAAAAACCTAATCAGACCATACTCTAATACTCTAATACTCTAATATTAACTTAAAATTCAAATTAATTTCTTCATAGTTACCAAAAATTAACATAATTCACTTGTTAACAAATTAACATAATTCATTTAACCAAAAGACTAAATTATAGAATTATAGATTATTTTAAACCAATTCCAGTTCTTAATTCCATAAATCTGGTTGCTGCCAATGGTTTTGTCATAAAATCTGCCAATTGCTGACCTGTAGGAACATATTGTAGTTTAATTAAATTTTTTTCCACTTGTTCTCTAGAGAAATGATATTTAATATCTATATGTTTAGATCGTTTATGGCATGTGGGATTATTTGCAATACATATACAACCATTATTATCCTCATAAATCAATATAGGCCCTGAAATATTAAAATTAATACTAATTATTAAGGATCTTAACCACATGGCCTCTCTGACCGCTTCAAAAAGTGCCATGTACTCGGCCTCGGTTGATGACGCAGCTACTGAAGCTTGTCTTTTAGTGTTCCAACATATTGTACAGTTATCAAATAATTGAAATATGTATCCAGTTGTACTTCTTCTATCAGTTTTATCATTACCACCCCAATCAGAATCAACATAACCAGATAAAATATTTTTATATTCTTCTCTAACATACGTTAATTTAATATCAATTGAGCCCTTCAAATATCTTAAAATCCTTTTTAAACATTGCCATAATTCTTTATTGTTTTTATTTGAATATCTACTCAAAATATTTACTGCAATGCTTAAATCTGGTCGTGTACATACCATTAGATACATCAAACAACCAATTAAATTTCTACAAGGAGCATCATAATTATTCTCATCAAAATTTAAAGCTTCATAATTTAACTTAGTTTCAAGGGGTGTGCTTATAGCTTTACAATCGTGCATGTTAAATTTAGTTAATACCGTTTTTATATACACACTTTGATCTAATGTAATTGTATTTTCAGTTCGTTCAATTTTTATACCAATAAATTGTTTTATTTCATGCAAATCTACCATGAGAAACTTATTCATCAAACAATTTTTGAAACTATTCATTAAATTCATATTAGCAGTTGCAATAAGATCATCTACATATAATACTACATATATATTTTTTGAAATATGTCCATTATCCAAAACGTAAATACAACGATCAACTGCTGAATTATTAAATCCTTTTGCTTTTAAAGCTTGTTCGAACACTTCAAACCAGCATCTTGCTGCTTGTTTAAGTCCATATAAAGCTTTGTTCAATTTACAAACAAAATTAATTTTTCCTGCTACTCCTTCTGGAATTTTCATGTATATTTCTTCTTTCAAAATTCCATTCAAAAAAGCTGTCTTTACATCCATATGATGTATTAATAAATTAAACTGATTTGCAAAAGCTATAATAAATCTAAAACTAGAAATTCTAGCAACAGGTGCAAAAGTCTCATTATAATCTGATTCATATTGTTGACTAAATCCTTGAGCTACTAGACGGGCTTTATATTTCAATGGGTTTCCATGTTCATCATTTTTAATTGTAAACACCCATTTACACCCAACAATATTTTTATTTTCTGGCTTTGGCACAAGAGTCCAAGTATTATTTATTAATAGAGAATTAATTTCCTCTTTATAGCTAGTTCCCATCTCTCTCTATCATTTCTACTTTTAATTTCATCAAATGATTTTGGTATTTGATAAATTATCGACTGAGCACACATAAGACAATCATCTGGAATTTCTTCGTTATTTTCATCTTCGTTATAAGTATTACGTGGTTGAAATTTAAGTCTCTCACTCCTTCTAGGTCCCAAAACTATTTCATCTTGAGATAAAGATTCTATGTGTAAATGTTTCCTTTTAATACTGTTATTACAATCGTTATTTATTTCGACTGTTTCTTTCGAGCTATCTTTAAATAATACTGATTTTGAATTTTTAGAATCAGTTTCATTTCTGGAGTTTTCCATATTAACCCCTTCTAACTTTCCTTTAGGTCTAGAATTCAGAAAGTTTGTCTCATCTACAATAACATCCCTAACTATTATATATTTTTCATTATCCACATCCCACACTTTGTATCCATTTGGTTCATAGCCTACCAGTATACCTTTCGATGATTTTTCATCAAATTTTGTTTTACCAGTTTTATTATGTATGTATACTGTAGAACCAAAAACCTTTAAATATTTTAATTGTGGTTTCTTATTATGCCACAATTCATATGGTGTTTTACTTACTGTTAATGCTTTTGTAGGAGTTAAATTTAGTAAATATGTTGCAGTTAAAACTGCATCACCCCAAAAGTTTTTTTCTAAACAAGCACCTGCTAACATTGCTCGCGCTTTTTCAGTAATTGTTCTTACCATTCGTTCTGACACACCATTTAACTGCGGGGTTCGTGGAACTGTAAGATGATAGCTTATACCTTTTCCTACACAAAATTCTTTCATCTCATTCGATAATTACTCTCCACCATTATCAGAGTATAAACTTACTATTTTTAAATTGAAATGAGCTTCACTCTTAGCTACAAAATCTTTAAAACATGAAAATACGTCTGACTTGTTACTTAATAAATATGTTACGCAATAATGAGTGAATTGATCAATAAAAAATACGAAATAATTTTTATTACCAATGCCAGAAGGAGTGATTGGACCACATACGTCGGAATGAATAATGAACAATGGTCTGTTCACATTACTTTTATCTTTTGCTACATTAAATGGTAACCTAGCCTGTTTACCTTTAATACACGCTTCACATAAACTATCATTTGGTTTTACTTGAGCTATCTGATTTATATCGCTTATCATTTCATTATTTTTTTAAGTCAATAAATTTCGATTTACCAATATGTCCTAAACGCTGATGCCACAAATCGTAATTATTACTAATAATACTATAAACTAATTTATTTGTTTTTATATTAACTCTAAAATTAGTAGAGTTTAATTCATTCATAGACTTACCCTTCATTATGATTTTATTACCATTACTTATTTCATACCCATTTTCATCAAATACAACCTTCATACCAGCTTGTTGCATTCTTTTAACGGACAAGATATTACATGGAATTTCTGGACTGTAGAGAACGTCTTCCAAGACTCCTTGAATTCCCATGTTGCTAATTACGTTTAATGTACCAATTTTCGTTGCTGTTATGTAGGTTTCATTTTTTGCAGTTGAGTAACTCCATGGTTTCTCCAAGACTTTGAAGCTGCTAAATAAATCATCTCTATTGACAAGGTGTACTGTTGCTCCCGAGTCCAAAAGAAATGTAATTTTGGTTTTATTTAGAGTATCTTCCGGTTCTACGTATTCGCCAACCATAAACACAAATCCTGATGAATCATGATTTGGTTCACTTTGTTGACCTTTTTGTACAGCCTGAACAGTTCTATTTATCTCCAAATTTTTATTTTGTAACCCTCTTTTGTAGTAGTAGCACTGATTTTTTATGTGTCCTTTCCTACCGCAATGATGACATTTCATAGTCGCAGACTTGTTTTTATTTGTAAATCTAGCAAATTGAAATTTATTTTGTCCTTTACGAAAATTGTTCTTAGCTTTAAAATTATCAAAATTGTATTTTCTTTTTACACTGCCGCCATTTTTATTTGATGAGTCTGAACCATCAACCAAAAGAACTTTGCCACTCGTATCGCGATTTTCGTTATTTAATTTCACCTCCTGATCTAAAAGCCTTTTTTTTCACAAAAGCCAAAGTCAAATTGTCCTCTGACAGTGTTTCTATAGCGGTAATTACACCGTCATAAGTCGGAGGAAGGGATAGTAACAAATGAGACACCTTATCAGATTCTCCTAAAGCGGCACCGGCAGCCAACAAATCACTAATTAAATCATCAAATATTGTAAAATGTTGGATTAAAGTTGTATCACTAGTAAGTTTTAAAGTAAGTAATTTTTTACGTATGGCAAGTTGCGTAGCTATGCTTTTCCTTTCGTAGATTGCATCTAACTCTTTAAAAATTCCTTTTGCCGTCATACTAGGTTTCACAAATCCAAGGAAAGAGTCAGCTAAATATTCTACAATAATGCTCTTTGCTATACGTTCAGCCTTATTCCACTCAACAATATTTTTATCTTTAGCTTCACTATCAATCACTTTTACTATATCTAATTCAATCAACAACTCCCTAACTCTAAACTTCCAAATGGAATATTTTTCTCCATTAAATGGCTTAATGTTTCTTTTTATATTCAAGTTCTCCATTTGTTTTTTTTTTTTTAATTAACAATTATAAAATTCACTCACAGCGTCCTTAAGCCTCTGGGCCCATAACCTATTGGGAATTAGGTTATGGAAATAAAAAACAATTCTGTAATTCAAACTAAATCTCTTGTATTTTATTATATCTTATTAACTGAAAGGCACGTCTATTCCAAATAACAACTCACAAAGGAATGAAACAGACAAAACCCTTAAACTAGAACAAAGACGCGTTAGGATGACTCATCCCATATCCCATTCCACTCAATAATAAAATATAAAACAGTGTTGCCAGAATGGTAACACATATATTGAGCAACGATTAATATTTGGATATGGAATTGCCAACATGATGTTCACTGTCAGTGAAGGCTCGCACAGTGCCAGGCGGTATTACGCCTGTTAGCCAGACTTTGAGCCTCACTGACAGGGACTGCAAATAAGATAGGGAGGCTACCGCAGAAGAAATCGAAAGATGAAGTGGTTGAAGAAGAAGAAAGATAGGAAAGTGGAAGAAAACAGAGATGATGAGGGCTAGAGTACCGCGGTAGGTACTTTTCGCCCATTTAGAAACCAGAGGGACTTCTCTGAGAAGTTACCATTTCAATTAAAAGGTCCACTCATGGCTCTCCTCGCTGGCTTGAGCCACTATACATTACTATAATTTATTTATGTGTCTAAGGTGTATGTTGACACATTAGGACTAGAGGCTAAAACTTCAATATTGCCATTACGTTGGGCGCCATTTGTAAATACTGTCGCATTTGGTCCAGGTGTTGGGGACTCAAGGTATTAGAAGAAGAAAAAAAGATACTTGGACTAGCATAACAAAAAAGGTAAATATTCAGGTTAACTCCTGAAATTTTTTTTTTATGTGGCTTGACGGGTGCACCACCGGGAAATCGCCGAGGCAATATACATCCTCCGTACCTGGGTGGCGGCACGACGTGCTCTGCTCAAGCTAGCTCGCCGCTGGGGGTTCGTGGTACTTGGATGGGTACAGGGTGACAGTATTACCTAAGTTATTCTCGTGCCTACTTAAAATACATCGAAATATGGGCGAACGGGGTGCAAAATTCTCGCTCTGAAGCCAGCGAGGGGGTGACGAGAAAAGAAGAGGGATGGTCAATGGTCGTCCAGTCATCTGCAGAGGCTACATAATATCGGACAATGTCATGGATGCGAGGCGCTTACCTTGGCCTGGGACTCCATAAATCCGGGGGCCACACGTACCGGGGGGGTGTTTCTATTTCATCATGGTCGTTACGTAATTATTCCCAATCGACTTAACAGTATTTTATTTCGGTTATAGGTTTAATTAATTTATTTATTAGCAGTATTTATTTTCAATGTTATAAGTGATGTATTTATTAAAGCCATGTAATTCAGTATATTCAAAGGTGAGTACTTATTAATGTAATTAACTACTCGTAATTACCCCAAGTTACTTGAGTAAGGGGAAGGTCTATAGTTTAATCACGACACTACGTTGGGTTTTATATTTTGGGGATTGCTAGGCTAAGGCCAAAGAAAAATTTCCGAGAAAAAAAAAATTTTGTCGACCCTATGATCGACTTTGAGTTTCAATTGCATTTAAAAAAAATCTTTTTTTTCTTTTATCACCCTCCTTCGTACACTCCGATATCTTGACATAACCTCCACTTCTCTCGGTACAAACTTCTACTTCGGTATTTCAATATTCTAATTCAATCTTGTCACTTAAAAAAAAAATTTTCACCCGAAAACGCCAAAAAACTGGTTTAATAGTTCTTCCTAATGTCATCAGACCGGCTTGGTTTACGTGTGAGTAAGCCTCTAGGTAAACCGCACCTACTTCATCATGTGACATGCGACTTAATGTAGTTCACGCGGAAGTAATAATAAGAAAAATAAATCTAAGATCTATTTATTTTCACTCTATCAATTTAGTGTAAGTCATTCATAGCCGATCATATGTAAACCTAATATTTTATTTACGTGTATATTATCCCAAATTAAATATAGCTCATTAATAGAAACAAAAGTCCGAGACTGAATGTAAGACTTAATGTAGTTCACGCGGAAGTATTAATAAGAAAAAATCACAATTTCATTTATCTTTACTCTATCAATTTAGTGTAAGTCATTCATAGACGATCATATGTAAACCTAATATATTATTTACGTGTACATTATCTCAACTTCAATATAGCTCAATAATAGAAGCAAAAGTCCAATCTTTTGGATATATAATAATCACTCAAATTCGTATACTCCTTCCAGAAACTATACAACACCATATACCAAAAATATATTATCATTTATATTCTCACCTTGATACAATTCATCAATAACAACAAAAAACCCGATATTTCGTATATTTAGTGTTTTCTCAAGTTAGCATATTATCAACAGTCAATACTAGGATTAACCCAAAAGTAAATGAACAGTTATATTCACCAATGCCTATAATTCAACAAGCATAATTATCTAATTACTAATCCATATAAGAATGATCTTACCAGTAATCCAAAAAAAATTTATTCTGTTTTTTTTGTTTTAAAAGAAATAGTTCTAAATCATATTTTGCTTAACCTTATTAGGTATGAGGCTTAATTTTAATTTATTGCTTACCTTTTGAATACAAAAGTAGGTTGATGATTCATTCTCGAAAAGGAAGAAGCAGAATATTACTTGATACAAAACCCAAACTTAGATAGGAACTATAATATATCATGCACATTTCCGCAACGTAAGTGTAGGCTCCGTTAATCAATTTTATAAAGATAATGATTCTCAAAATTAATGTAAATTCACTTTTTACTAGGTTAAACAATTCTGCTTCCTTCCTTCCTCCACCTCTGTGGTGCTTCTTACCAACTAACCTCTACGTCACAGGTATCATCAATCCAATCTCCGATCCAATTTGAATTTGTAACGCAAGATTTTTTTTCTTCTTTCTTTTTTTTCCTTTTTTGTCTATTGGTTTCTATTATTTATATTACCTAAAAAAAACTTTAATATAATTGTTATATATCTTTATTGTGCTGATCTAATTATCTCACACCTTCAGTGATTATGTTATGATGAAAACTAGTGAAGTAATTTTCTGTCTTTTATTTATTTATGAGCGAAACGTTCCAAGAACCGACCTCTTAATGTTTAGCAATCTATTTCTTTGTCAGACTTTAAATTATTAAATTAACAGAACTCTTTAAAAGCTGATCTCTAAATGTTCAACAAAACTTTACCTTTTCCAGACTTTAAATTATTAAATTAACAGAACTTTTTTTTTAAAAAACTGATCTCTAAATGTTCAACAAAACTTTAACTTTTACAGCCTTTAAATTATTAAATTAACAGAACTTTTAAAAAACTGATCACTTATGCCCGGTTTCACAGTGTTCACTTAAGCTTTCGCTCAGCCTTGAGCTTTCGCTCAACTAATTTTACTGTTTCACAGTAGTGGTTCATCTGTTGAACTTGGTTCAAAATTGATTTGAACTGAGCGACTAAATTTGGGCACTTAAGCCAAAGCTCAGGATATAAGGGAGAGTAATGTCATTAGTTCTAGAGAAATCACAGTGAACTTGTGTTTATTTATTGATTTTCATTATAAGTTTGAAGTTTGATTTTTCAATTGCAAAGAGAAGAGAGCATTCTATTACAAAGCATGCTGTAAAGAGTGCGGATAGAAGGCTGCTGTGTAACTCTAAAGATGGAGAGATTATTTCTTGCCGCTTTGAATGCTTCATTTTCACAGGAACCTGGAGAAAACTTATCAATGCGCAGCAAATAAGAATCACGATACGTGCATCATCTCAGACAGATATAGCAACCGCAATTCTTGCAATGGCCAATGTTGCCAGAATTGCTAAAAACCGACTTAAGCTTAATAGCAGACGCGATACATCCACGCCTGGAAATAGCCCGGAACAGCTGTACCATTCCGGAGGATTGGTCGGAAGGTGTCATAATCAAACGAAGGGGGGGGGGGTACCGAACGCTTAGAAGCGAGCTGGATTCAGAAAGGGCCGCTCTTGCATATACCATATGAACACCTTGAGAATCATAGTGGACCAGTTTCCTGGATTACGATCCCCCTTTTACCTGACAAAATAGTAATATTGATAAACCAACAACCAAAAGCAAAAATTTCCCCAACTGATTCAACCCCAGTGGCCTGCAAAATTCAGTGAACTAAGTTCAGCTGAACTGAGCACAAAAACAAACTGTGAAACAGTTTTGACTTGAGCTAAAGCTCAAAAGTACTGCTCAGGTTCAGCTGAGCGAAAGCTCAAATCGACACTGTGAAACCGGGCATTAATGTTCAACAAAAACTTTATCTTTTCCAGCCTTTAAATTATTAAATTAACAGAACTATTAACAACTGAACTGATCTCTCAACTTTTAACAAAAACTTTTTCTTTTGAAAACTTGCCCGCTCCCGATTAATAAAACTTCCGTCCGCCGCGGAAGAGGGTTAAAACAACACTCGAAAACATTAAAAATTTTCACCGGCACCAGCCGGCCGTTTTACAAAAAAAAACATGGGATAACTTTTCTCACGCCAAAAAGAAGAATTTCCGATCTCATCAAAAGCTCTTTTTCGCCGCCAAAATGTGCAGCAGGGAGAAGACAGATACGAGCAGAAAACCCAGACGAAACCTGACACCCGAGTCTGATAAGATTCGAATGTGGATCGCTGGTTGTTTTGCCCGTTAATTTTTATGCTGATCCACGGTGTTTATCACCGTGGATTTCCAAGAAAATATTGCAACGGCCAATTCGTTGTTCCCGTGTAGGGAAAGATGTGCCGAGTTGCATTACTTTTCCCGTGGGATGATTTTTCTAAGATGGTTTAGAATTTTTTGGAAATGGGAGACTTTTTTAAATTTTGAAATATTTGTAATTTAATCGAACTGAAATGGAATATTTATTTTTGTTCGATTGTACATATTTGGGAATTTAGATTTTTGAAAATTTGAGGAATTTAATGATTATTAAATTTTAGAAGGCATTTTTGTTTTAGGCGGGTTTTTGTTTATAACAACTCCTTGGGGGGCTCAATAAGAGGAATGCTACGAAGCAAAGCTAAGGGAGCATTGCTCGTTTTTTTTAAATTTTAGGACAAATTCTTGATTGGGTTGTTTCTACTTTAGGTTATACAAATGTACGTCTTTTAAGGGCCCGAAGGGCGTGTTTTCTCGGCATTTGGTTGTTTTTTAGGAATTGCGCTTGTAAATAGTGGCTTTGAGTTTGCGCCTGAGTTAACTGGTTAGGGGCGAGTCGGGTTGCGTTTTCTGGCGGATTTGGGGCGGACCGTAAAGAACTTTTACTTGTACTAAATTTTTTTTTGGGATTTTGGAATTTACTTTTTTGGAATAATCTTTTCTTACATCTACCTAGAATTTGCCCTTTCTTTAGTTTTTGGGCATACAATTTTCTTTACTTTCTTATGTTTCTTATTTCTGATTTCCTTAAATTAGGGCATATTTTTTTTTGAATTCTTATTAACATACTTTTAAAATCTTACTCTTTCCAAAAAAGATGTTTGTCTATTTAAGATTATTATTTGGTTACATTTGCTTACTTTTTGTTTTTTTTATTTAACTTTTTGCAATTTTGCAATTGTAATGTAATACAATTTTTTTTTGTGTCTTGTCGGTGGTTTTCTTTTGCATTTTGGCAACTCTAAGGGCCATAAGGGCTTGTCTTCCTACTTATTACGGTTACTTAACTAAGGGCCGTAAGGGCTAATTTTCTTATTTATTACTGTTTCTTTCGTTTCCAATAATCTTTCTTATTTACTTACTAAAAAAAATTTCTTTTTGTATTTAAAACTGACTCTTTTCTCTACTGTTACTTTCTTAATTTTAAAGTGGTATTATGGCGGAAGGCCCACTAACTGAATATCCTAGGTAGCGTCAGGGAGCGAATTCAGGAGCCCAGTTTTGAATAATGCGTACACCATGAGATGGCTAGGTCGCTTAGCGAAGTTAGGTGAGGAGCCAGGTTTACTGACTAGTTGGCTTGTCATTTACTCGAAAAAGGGTTTCAGGCGGTTATTATGTACTACGGTCTGCTTGTTGCCTATTTTGACTTTAGTGTTCACGGGGCTGGTTATCGCTACAACAGGGTAGGGGCCTCTCCAGATGGGGGAGAGTTTTCCTTTTCGATTTTCGCTTTTAATAAGTACTTGGTCGCCGATATGGAAGGTGTGTGATCTGGTGGTTTGGTCGTAGTGGGCTTTAGATTTCTGTTTGCTGGCTAGCAAATTTTGTCGGGCTATTGCGTATGTTTTCTGTAGTTTATATTTTAGAATGTGGTAGTAGCTTTCGTGATTGTATAACGGTTCGGGATCTTTCTTCAGGTTGGATTAGTGCAGTAAAAAAAGCATTTTTATTTGCACAGTCTGGTAACAGCAAAATTATGATTTAATCCTGTTTGGGATATCACCAGGAGTATATTGGTAAGTTTTGGACCTCGAAAAACTTGTGCTACTTTTGTTATAAACAATTAAAGTTTTTTTACCACGTTTTTCGAGCTTAAAATGTGAATTACTCCGGTTCTATAAGTCGGATCGGGGCAAAATAAATACCAGTCTCTTCGTAATAAAATTTCCAATAAATCCTCGTTGGTTTCAAGTTTCTGAAGTACATACATAACCTACAAAACTGAAAAAACAAGAAAAATACAGTATTTTTTTCAATTTAATGCCCAAGACAGTCAACTGCACCAATTTGCATCAAACTTTCAAAAAATATACTTTTTGATGTTACAAAAAGACTCTGAAAAATTGGTGCCAAAATACTGAACCCGTTGGCCAAAATTGCTATTGTTATCTAAAATTTGAAATGCCCGCCATTTTATGCCATTAAGTCCAAAATGAAAATTTCTTTTTTCAAAATGTAGCTCTCCATGCCACCTTTCGAATGCAATTAAAAAAAAATTTTTTTAATGTAATTTTGGTAACTGTTTTTTTATTTGTTTATAACTCAATTAATAACAATTGCATTTTTTCTGCCATTTTGAAAAAAAAATTAAATTTTTTTATCAGATCTGGTAGAAAATCTTGGGACCTTTAATTTAGAAAAACGAAAGGTTATTTTTGTTAACGTAAACCCGAGATATTTAACTTTTTGCGTTTTGGCCAATTGTTAATTAACAAATCCATATTTTGAGCTACAATTTGGACTGCATCATTTTAAAACCTATTAATTTCATGTGATCAATTCGAAAAAAATTTAAGTTTTATTTACATTTTTTACAAGCATTATAACTTGTTTACAAGCAAAATAATCTGTGAAAAATGCTTCACTATGCGAAGCCGAGTGCAACAACACGTGATTATAATATTTCGCAATGCAAAAAATTCCAAAAAATGCCAATGCAAAAAATTAAATATCTCAAGTTAATGTTAACCAAAATGAACCTTGTTTTTTTTAAACTAAAGGTCCCAAAATGCTCTACCAGATCTGATAAAAAATTTTAAATTTTTTTTCAAAATGGCCGAAAAATGCAATTGTTAATATTTGAGTTATAAACAAATGAAAAAAAAGTAACCAAAATTACATTAAAAAAATTTTTTTTTAATTGCATTCGAAAGGTGGCATGGAGAGCTCCTCGTTGGTTTCAAGTTTCTGAAGTACATACATAACCTACAAAACTGAAAAAACAAGAAAAATACAGTATTTTTTTCAATTTAATGCCCAAGACAGTCAACTGCACCAATTTGCATCAAACTTTCAAAAAATATACTTTTTGATGTTACAAAAAGACTCTGAAAAATTGGTGCCAAAATACTGAACCCGTTGGCCAAAATTGCTATTGTTATCTAAAATTTGAAATGCCCGCCATTTTATGCCATTAAGTCCAAAATGAAAATTTCTTTTTTCAAAATGTAGCTCTCCATGCCACCTTTCGAATGCAATTAAAAAAAAATTTTTTTAATGTAATTTTGGTAACTGTTTTTTTATTTGTTTATAACTCAATTAATAACAATTGCATTTTTTCTGCCATTTTGAAAAAAAAATTAAATTTTTTTATCAGATCTGGTAGAAAATCTTGGGACCTTTAATTTAGAAAAACGAAAGGTTATTTTTGTTAACGTAAACCCGAGATATTTAACTTTTTGCGTTTTGGCCAATTGTTAATTAACAAATCCATATTTTGAGCTACAATTTGGACTGCATCATTTTAAAACCTATTAATTTCATGTGATCAATTCGAAAAAAATTTAAGTTTTATTTACATTTTTTACAAGCATTATAACTTGTTTACAAGCAAAATAATCTGTGAAAAATGCTTCACTATGCGAAGCCGAGTGCAACAACACGTGATTATAATATTTCGCAATGCAAAAAATTCCAAAAAATGCCAATGCAAAAAATTAAATATCTCAAGTTAATGTTAACCAAAATGAACCTTGTTTTTTTTAAACTAAAGGTCCCAAAATGCTCTACCAGATCTGATAAAAAATTTTAAATTTTTTTTCAAAATGGCCGAAAAATGCAATTGTTAATATTTGAGTTATAAACAAATGAAAAAAAAGTAACCAAAATTACATTAAAAAATTTTTTTTTAATTGCATTCGAAAGGTGGCATGGAGAGCTACATTTTGAAAAAAGAAATTTTCATTTTGGACTTAATGGCATAAAATGGCGGGCATTTCAAATTTTAGATAACAATAGCAATTTTGGCCAACGGGTTCAGTATTTTGGCACCAATTTTTCAGAGTCTTTTTGTAACATCAAAAAGTATATTTTTTGAAAGTTTGATGCAAATTGGTGCAGTTGACTGTCTTGGGCATTAAATTGAAAAAAATACTGTATTTTTCTTGTTTTTTCAGTTTTGTAGGTTATGTATGTACTTCAGAAACTTGAAACCAACGAGGATTTATTGGAAATTTTATTACGAAGAGACTGGTATTTATTTTGCCCCGATCCGACTTATAGAACCGGAGTAATTCACATTTTAAGCTCGAAAAACGTGGTAAAAAAACTTTAATTGTTTATAACAAAAGTAGCACAAGTTTTTCGAGGTCCAAAACTTACCAATATACTCCTGGTGATATCCCAAACAGGATTAAATCATAATTTTGCTGTTACAAAACTATACCTATCTTTTCATTTTTTTGGCCTTTTTTTACTGCACTAGATGGAATGTCGGGTGAGAACCCATAAAGACAGTCCATTGGGGTTAGTTTAGTGCTGTCATGGACACTATTATTATAGACGAACGCGGCAGTGCGTAAGTATTGATCCCAGGCTTTGGGGTTTTGGTCAGTGATACTGCGCAAGTATTCCACTAGGGGCCTGTGGGCCCTTTCCAAAGCGCCGTTTGATTGGGGGTGGTAGGCGGAAGTTTGTAATTTTCTGATTTTCAAGAGTTTGCACAGGCCTTTGAAGAGGCCACTAAGAAAGTTGGTACCTTGATCAGTCACTATACTTTTGGGTATCCCGTAGCGGGTAATGATTTGGTCAAAGACTATTTGTGCTACTGTTTCGGCTTCGGCATTCGGAATAGCATAGCAATCTAGGAATTTGCTTAGGTTATCTTGAAATGTTAAGATGTATAGGTTCCCGGAGTGGGTAGTTTCTAAAGGTCCCACTATGTCTAGGTAGACCTTGTCGAAAGGTCTTTCGGCCACGTCTGTGATTACCATCGGCATTTTAAGGGCCGGTGTGGACTTATTTGTCTGACATTTCCTGCATCTTCGAATATATTTTCCTATATCCCTAAGCATGTGGCGCCACCAGTACTTCCTACGGATTCGTTTGTACGTTTTGATCACGCCTTGATGACCTCCGAATGCGGAGTCATGGTAGTCTTTGAGGATAGTCGCTATTTCTTCGGGGTAGGGGTGGACATTAAGAAAAAACATCGATGTTTTTTTCGATGCAATGCATCGTTCTGTGGCATCGATGTTACGACGATGCATCGCAAAATACATCGATGTCTTCTACCCACAAGTTTTATGTCTTAAAAATACGCAAATATGAAAGTTTATGCAGTCACAGGTCATACAGTTAAACAAACTCACGTTATACGAACATGCTCGCGCATGTTTACGACAGTGACCGTGACAAGAAATCCGTGAGGGTACTTGCAGTACAGTTCCCGCGCACCTTCCAACTTAAGCTGCAAACAGAATTGAGCGGCCATGAAAGTACATCAGCGCTGATAATGTAAGGTTTACATTTGCAAGAACTTACGAGAAAGTAAGGCGTTTTTGACACGAAAGTAAAACTTTCGTCTTCACTTACGCCATGTAAACACTGTATTTCGTTGCAAGTAGAGACACATGAAAGCGACGTTCGTGAAAGTACTTACAAATATAAATCTGGCATAAACGTCAAAATTAATTAGATTACACACAACCTGATTATGCTGAACAGAGTGCACGCTCTACCATTTTGTATCATTTGGCATTTCCCGGTGCTGATGCGCTCTTTTGACCGCTCAATTCTGTATCCAGATTTATACGTGAGCGTGATACTCTAGCAGTTACCTTGAAAAATTGAGTTGAGATTGAGTTGAATTTTCGACTCGCGTACATGAATACTGAACGAAATCAAAGCATATTCCCATTCGATGCATCGGATAAAAAACATCGATGCATTGAATATATCGAAGCATTAATAAAACATCGGTTCAGTTCGATGCATCGTGTCTATACATCGAATGTTTCCGATACATCAATGCATATCGTCCATCCCTACTTCGGGGTCCGTAATTACCGTGATTTTGGGCCGCTGAACGACTTCAGCCTCTTGGGGCGAGTTTGTTTCGACTAAAGCATCCGCGGGGCTCTGTGGGTTGGAGGATTCGTGTGACTTGGGTAGTTGGTTACCTGAGGTTTTTATACCGTTGCCTTCAGGGGCTATTCCTATATTTGTTGGGCCCTCTTTTTCGGGCGTAGTAATCGGGCTTTTCTCTCGTGCTTGGGCACGGGTGACTGCATTGCATCTTTGATTGTGGCCTCCGGGGGGAGGTTCCATGGGGGCGTGTACTATTGCCTTGACAGTGAAAGTTTGTTGAGCCTTAGTATCTTGGATTGAGTTGGGGCAGGGAATACGACTGAGGGCGTCGGCATTAGTATTGTACTTGCCGGGTTTGTATTCGATGTGATAGTCGTATTCAGAAAGTTTATGGTGGAAACGCACCAATCGGGTTGTAGGGTCTTTAACGTTGAAAACTCCTTTCAACGGCTTGTGATCGGTATACACTGTGAATGTGCGACCTTGTAGGTAGCACCTGAAATTCTTCACGGCCCAGACTATTGCCAAAAGCTCCTTTTCGATGGTGGAGTAGTTTCGCTCAGCCTTGTTCAAGGTTCGGCTGGCGTACGCGATGGGTTGGTCCTTTCCCACTTCCCCTTGCGAAAGTACGGCCCCAAGAGCTTCACTACTGGCATCTGTAGTCAGATTGAAGGGTTTAGTGAAGTCGGGGTAAATGAGTAGGGGGGGATTGACCAGAGCTGCCTTGATTTGGTCGAAGGATTCTTGGCATCTGGGGTCCAAGAGAATTTTACGTCCTTACGGAGAAGATTGGTTAAAGGTCGGACGATTTTTGAGAAGTCGGGAATAAACTTTCTGTAGTAATTCGCGAGTCCGATGAAAGATTGGACCTGGCGTATAGTGCGCGGTTCCGGGAATTCTTGGACGCACGCCGTTTTCCTGGGGTCCGGGAGCGCTCCTCTCTCTGAGCAGATGTGCCCTAGGTAGACTACCTCCTTACGTAGGAATTGGCACTTTTCGGACTGCAATTTGAGGTTATGCCCCCTCAGTTTGTCGAAGACTTTTCTGAGCTTCCGGTTATGGTCTTCTAGGCTCTTACCATAGATGACAATGTCATCTAAGTAGACGAAGCATTCTAGGCCTTGCAGGCCGGTGAGTACGTAGTTCATTAGTCTTTGGAACGTAGCCGGGGCTCCTTTTAGCCCGAACGGCATACGTTTGAACTCGTAGTGCCCGTAATTGGTGCTGAAGGCGGTTTTATCTTGATCCCTGGGATCGACCAGAACTTGGTGATAGCCGCTGGCTAGATCAAGAGTGGTGAAATAACGTGAGTGTCCTAGCTGGTCTAGGATCTCTTCTATGCGTGGCAAGGGGTAGGCGTCGCCGATTGTTTTTTCGTTAAGTTTACGAAAATCGACGACGACACGCCACTTTTTCTCACCGTCTGCGCCTGCCTTCTTGGGAACTAATAGGAGAGGGGAGTTCCACGGGCTTTTGCTAGGTTGTACTATATCATTTTCCAGCATTTCTTGTAGCTGGTCATTTATTATTTGCCTCTGACTTTCTGGCAAACGGTACATGTTCTGGTTTATGGGTGCCTGGTCCCGGATTAAGGGTATTTCGTGTTGAATGGCGGTTGTATGCGTGAGGAGATCACCCTTTAGATGGAAAATATCGTGGTATTCGTAGCAGAGGTCGGTGATCGACTGTCTTTCTTCCGCGCTTAGGTTTTCATCCAGATTCAATTCAAATTTTTTGAAAGTTTGATGCAAATTGGTGCAGTTGACTGTCTTGGGCATTAAATTGAAAAAAATACTGTATTTTTCTTGTTTTTTCAGTTTTGTAGGTTATGTATGTACTTCAGAAACTTGAAACCAACGAGGATTTATTGGAAATTTTATTACGAAGAGACTGGTATTTATTTTGCCCCGATCCGACTTATAGAACCGGAGTAATTCACATTTTAAGCTCGAAAAACGTGGTAAAAAAACTTTAATTGTTTATAACAAAAGTAGCACAAGTTTTTCGAGGTCCAAAACTTACCAATATACTCCTGGTGATATCCCAAACAGGATTAAATCATAATTTTGCTGTTACAAAACTATACCTATCTTTTCATTTTTTTGGCCTTTTTTTACTGCACTAGATGGAATGTCGGGTGAGAACCCATAAAGACAGTCCATTGGGGTTAGTTTAGTGCTGTCATGGACACTATTATTATAGACGAACGCGGCAGTGCGTAAGTATTGATCCCAGGCTTTGGGGTTTTGGTCAGTGATACTGCGCAAGTATTCCACTAGGGGCCTGTGGGCCCTTTCCAAAGCGCCGTTTGATTGGGGGTGGTAGGCGGAAGTTTGTAATTTTCTGATTTTCAAGAGTTTGCACAGGCCTTTGAAGAGGCCACTAAGAAAGTTGGTACCTTGATCAGTCACTATACTTTTGGGTATCCCGTAGCGGGTAATGATTTGGTCAAAGACTATTTGTGCTACTGTTTCGGCTTCGGCATTCGGAATAGCATAGCAATCTAGGAATTTGCTTAGGTTATCTTGAAATGTTAAGATGTATAGGTTCCCGGAGTGGGTAGTTTCTAAAGGTCCCACTATGTCTAGGTAGACCTTGTCGAAAGGTCTTTCGGCCACGTCTGTGATTACCATCGGCATTTTAAGGGCCGGTGTGGACTTATTTGTCTGACATTTCCTGCATCTTCGAATATATTTTCCTATATCCCTAAGCATGTGGCGCCACCAGTACTTCCTACGGATTCGTTTGTACGTTTTGATCACGCCTTGATGACCTCCGAATGCGGAGTCATGGTAGTCTTTGAGGATAGTCGCTATTTCTTCGGGGTAGGGGTGGACATTAAGAAAAAACATCGATGTTTTTTTCGATGCAATGCATCGTTCTGTGGCATCGATGTTACGACGATGCATCGCAAAATACATCGATGTCTTCTACCCACAAGTTTTATGTCTTAAAAATACGCAAATATGAAAGTTTATGCAGTCACAGGTCATACAGTTAAACAAACTCACGTTATACGAACATGCTCGCGCATGTTTACGACAGTGACCGTGACAAGAAATCCGTGAGGGTACTTGCAGTACAGTTCCCGCGCACCTTCCAACTTAAGCTGCAAACAGAATTGAGCGGCCATGAAAGTACATCAGCGCTGATAATGTAAGGTTTACATTTGCAAGAACTTACGAGAAAGTAAGGCGTTTTTGACACGAAAGTAAAACTTTCGTCTTCACTTACGCCATGTAAACACTGTATTTCGTTGCAAGTAGAGACACATGAAAGCGACGTTCGTGAAAGTACTTACAAATATAAATCTGGCATAAACGTCAAAATTAATTAGATTACACACAACCTGATTATGCTGAACAGAGTGCACGCTCTACCATTTTGTATCATTTGGCATTTCCCGGTGCTGATGCGCTCTTTTGACCGCTCAATTCTGTATCCAGATTTATACGTGAGCGTGATACTCTAGCAGTTACCTTGAAAAATTGAGTTGAGATTGAGTTGAATTTTCGACTCGCGTACATGAATACTGAACGAAATCAAAGCATATTCCCATTCGATGCATCGGATAAAAAACATCGATGCATTGAATATATCGAAGCATTAATAAAACATCGGTTCAGTTCGATGCATCGTGTCTATACATCGAATGTTTCCGATACATCAATGCATATCGTCCATCCCTACTTCGGGGTCCGTAATTACCGTGATTTTGGGCCGCTGAACGACTTCAGCCTCTTGGGGCGAGTTTGTTTCGACTAAAGCATCCGCGGGGCTCTGTGGGTTGGAGGATTCGTGTGACTTGGGTAGTTGGTTACCTGAGGTTTTTATACCGTTGCCTTCAGGGGCTATTCCTATATTTGTTGGGCCCTCTTTTTCGGGCGTAGTAATCGGGCTTTTCTCTCGTGCTTGGGCACGGGTGACTGCATTGCATCTTTGATTGTGGCCTCCGGGGGGAGGTTCCATGGGGGCGTGTACTATTGCCTTGACAGTGAAAGTTTGTTGAGCCTTAGTATCTTGGATTGAGTTGGGGCAGGGAATACGACTGAGGGCGTCGGCATTAGTATTGTACTTGCCGGGTTTGTATTCGATGTGATAGTCGTATTCAGAAAGTTTATGGTGGAAACGCACCAATCGGGTTGTAGGGTCTTTAACGTTGAAAACTCCTTTCAACGGCTTGTGATCGGTATACACTGTGAATGTGCGACCTTGTAGGTAGCACCTGAAATTCTTCACGGCCCAGACTATTGCCAAAAGCTCCTTTTCGATGGTGGAGTAGTTTCGCTCAGCCTTGTTCAAGGTTCGGCTGGCGTACGCGATGGGTTGGTCCTTTCCCACTTCCCCTTGCGAAAGTACGGCCCCAAGAGCTTCACTACTGGCATCTGTAGTCAGATTGAAGGGTTTAGTGAAGTCGGGGTAAATGAGTAGGGGGGGATTGACCAGAGCTGCCTTGATTTGGTCGAAGGATTCTTGGCATCTGGGGTCCAAGAGAATTTTACGTCCTTACGGAGAAGATTGGTTAAAGGTCGGACGATTTTTGAGAAGTCGGGAATAAACTTTCTGTAGTAATTCGCGAGTCCGATGAAAGATTGGACCTGGCGTATAGTGCGCGGTTCCGGGAATTCTTGGACGCACGCCGTTTTCCTGGGGTCCGGGAGCGCTCCTCTCTCTGAGCAGATGTGCCCTAGGTAGACTACCTCCTTACGTAGGAATTGGCACTTTTCGGACTGCAATTTGAGGTTATGCCCCCTCAGTTTGTCGAAGACTTTTCTGAGCTTCCGGTTATGGTCTTCTAGGCTCTTACCATAGATGACAATGTCATCTAAGTAGACGAAGCATTCTAGGCCTTGCAGGCCGGTGAGTACGTAGTTCATTAGTCTTTGGAACGTAGCCGGGGCTCCTTTTAGCCCGAACGGCATACGTTTGAACTCGTAGTGCCCGTAATTGGTGCTGAAGGCGGTTTTATCTTGATCCCTGGGATCGACCAGAACTTGGTGATAGCCGCTGGCTAGATCAAGAGTGGTGAAATAACGTGAGTGTCCTAGCTGGTCTAGGATCTCTTCTATGCGTGGCAAGGGGTAGGCGTCGCCGATTGTTTTTTCGTTAAGTTTACGAAAATCGACGACGACACGCCACTTTTTCTCACCGTCTGCGCCTGCCTTCTTGGGAACTAATAGGAGAGGGGAGTTCCACGGGCTTTTGCTAGGTTGTACTATATCATTTTCCAGCATTTCTTGTAGCTGGTCATTTATTATTTGCCTCTGACTTTCTGGCAAACGGTACATGTTCTGGTTTATGGGTGCCTGGTCCCGGATTAAGGGTATTTCGTGTTGAATGGCGGTTGTATGCGTGAGGAGATCACCCTTTAGATGGAAAATATCGTGGTATTCGTAGCAGAGGTCGGTGATCGACTGTCTTTCTTCCGCGCTTAGGTTTTCATCCAGATTCAATTCTTTGTTGATCTGTTCTAAGCGGGCTTCGAGGTCTTGTGGAGCCGGATATTCGTGGTTTGGAGATGAATATCGGATATGTTTAATTCTTGCCTCGGTCTTGCTCTTTGGGGTTTGCGTACTAATCTTTTGCTTTTTTGGAATTTAGAGGCAGGGGTGTATATTGAATGGGAAGTTGTTCCCTTTTTCTTATGTGTGGTGAGTGGTGATGGAGTTTGGTGGCCAACGTTGGGGCTCTTGTACTCACAAGCACCGTTATTTTGGGTTAAGCATTGGGGGCTAAAAGCTTGGTCGGCGCACTTAGGGTTACATGCGGACCATATTGTTATTAAATGATTGATTAGGAATAGAGCAACTGTGTTTAAGAATGTACGGATGGCATTTTGGCTAGGGATCTCGCAGGCATACGTTTCAGGGGCCTTGGGGGCCGGATTTTTAGTAGATCGGTGTACTACGGTTGGCCGCGGTATCGATTGAAGTGGGACTATTTTATATGTACTGGTTGGGACCAGTGTTAGGTTAAGTGCGGCTATGGGCACTGCGGTATTGGTACTATTGAGAATGCTTACCGGAACGGTGTCCTTCCCCTTGGGTAGCAGGCTAGTTGAGAGGAAAACACCTGGTTCTATTTCTTGAGACAGACAGACCATTTCTTCCTTCAGGTTTAGCGGAACTGCGATTATTTGTTGGGTACGGCCCGGCACTCGTGTCGGCCGTCCCAACTCAATCTTAGTTCGTGTAGGTTCCATTTGAGTTTCGATTTCGTCAGTCGACCTTTGGGTTTTGCAGTCAGCCTCCTTGTTAGGGGCCTTAGAGACAGTGTGCGTTTTGCCCACACTGTGCCTCACTTCGACTGCCCGTTCTTTGGGCGAATGTTCGTCGAATGTCAATGGAACGCTAAACTCTTTAGGGTTTGTTGCTGTTCGAGGGAACTTCAACTTTCGATTGGGACCTTCTACATTGCAGTTATCCAAGATGAAGTCGAATCCTAGTAGTCCGTCGTTCAGAAATTCTTGTGTATCCTCTACTACCTGGAAAGAGCCGGCTATCTTAGGGGGGAGGTCGAAATTTAAGTGACAGCTCCCTATGGTTTCGGTGGTTCCGGCTGGGGTTACGAGAGTGCATTTCTCATCGGGGTTTATCTCTACTTCGGGTTTTAATTTGTTTTGCTTAATGACGCTTACCTCAGCGCCAGAATCCACTACTAATTTGACTTTGCCGTTACGGCTGATATCTAAGGGTAAGGTAACTTGTGGGATTCTGAGTCGGGGCGGCTGAGGTGTACCCTTGGGTATGAATGGACCTATTGTTGTCGGGCCAGGGGATTTTGGCTCGACGGCTCGGCGTTTCCCTGGTTCCGTTCTTCCCACATCCTCTTCTGAGCGCATTCGCTCACTACGTGGCTACGGCGGCCACAAAAATCGCACTTCCTGCTTACCTGGTAAACGCGGGGGGTTCTATTGGGTGGACCGGGATTGGCTTGTCCAGAATTAGGTTGGCCGGTATTGAGTTGGCCCGATCCTGGGCGAGGGTACCTTCTACTGTCATCAGGCCTGCCCGGTGGGTTTCTGTTATTAAAATTCGCCGGGTAATTTGGAGGGTATCTATTATTAAAATTCGGCGGGTAATTGGGAGGGTAATTTTGAGGTTGTCTATTGTTGTAATTATTGTATGTGTTCTGTAATGGGGGCCCATTTCTGGCCGTAGCCTGACTACGTTCAAACTTAAATCTGCGGCACTCACTGACGTCGTGGCCATAATTTTGGCAATGTGAGCAGAGCGGAGTGTTCTTGCGTTTCATGCACTCACTGTAGGTGTGTCCCCGTCGGCGGCAAAAGGTACAAGTTACGTTAGCGATGGATTGAGACTGTGAGGGCCTATTGGGATAAGAACTCGGTACGGCTGCTCTTTCTTGTGTGAGTGGCAGGGTTTGATTAACGAAGTGTTGTACGGGTGGTTGTGCGGGCGTCGTCGATTGATAGGTGGAGTGTTGTTGTGTATTTGGTACCTGTGGGATTGTCCTATTAGGGGCTGCAGCTGTTGGGTTTACGTATGAGTGGCCTTGTGTGATTCCATGTGTGGGGGCCCAACTTGTACTACATTGGGCATTGATACCTTGTGGGAGTTGGAGCCCTGTAGGCGAAACATTAGTCCCCGGTTGACTATTGGGGTACGCCGTGGGGGTTGTGTTGGGCTGCAGGTGCAAGACTGTTAATTGCAGGCGTTCCATATCTAGCGCCTTCTGGATTAATGTATCCAGTGATTGTTCGTCAACGGTGAGAAGGTACTGACACAGGTAGGGGTTATTGACCCCGCTTTCTCAAGCGTCTTTTGCGAAATCATTTAGTTGTGTTTGGACGGTTTGGGCGCTTGCGGCACCGTACTTGGTGGTGGCCGCCTCTTTGCAGGACTGTAACATCTGCTTGATTCGAGCCGTGAAGGCTATAAGGGTCTCTAAAGGGTATTGCCTTAGAGTGATTAACTTATTTACCAGCTCCTGGTAGGTTTCTCGGGGCAAATATGTTTGATTAAGTAATTTTTCCGCCTCTTCGAAGGTGGCTGGTTGTGTGGAGGCTATTAATTGGTAGGCTTCGCCTCGTAGCCTCGTGGGGTAGATCTGTAAAAAGGCTGGTTTGTCAGTATCGCTCAGACATTGCAGCGCTCGGTGACAACATCCTAAGAATGTTTGCAATTCCACCACTATATTGGGGGATGGGCCGCCGGAGAAAATGGGTACTAATTCAGAGGTTAAGCGGGCGACTTTTGTATAGTCCGCCATTTTGAAGAGCTTTATACCTTTGGAGTCGGAGTCCTCTAGTATAAGCTCCTTTTCGGAGTCTGGAAATGCTACGCTGACCCAATTAAGTAGGACTTCGCCCTTGCTGGGGTCCCTGTCGCTACCTGTAGAATTATCTAAATCCTGCCTACTTGGTTCTTGTGGAATTTCTACTGCCCTACTTTCTAGCGGAGTTAGCCCCGGGAATTCCTTAAAATCCTGGATCTCCTGTACGAACTTCCTAGTAGCCTCTCTAAATTGATTTATTTTGGCGAGTCTTTGCTCGCTGTTTTTGGCTACTTCTCTATGGAGGAAGTCGTACTGGGGGATCGAAGATTTTTCACCTTCCCTGGCCTGTTTTAACAAATCTTCTAAATAAATTTGTAGACTTACTTGACTAGTGCCCTGTCGGATTCGCCCGCTTCGTAGCCTACTGGGCGATGGATGCCTTAAATTTGAAGTTGTGGGTGTTGACTGGGTACCTTCGGGTACCTGGGGAGCTGATGATGTTGATTGAAGAGCTGGAACTGTTGATGGTAGAGCAGGAGTGGACGTGGCGCTGATTTCGCCTGCGTCTAATAGAGGTGATTCCGGAACGCTGGTGCTGTTATCGTTATGGATGTTTTCCTCAGACATATACTGGTGGGCAGGGATGAAGCCCGCGTAAGTCCCTCGACGAAATTAATATGGGGGTGAGCGCGTGCCCGCCTGGAGCAGAGGCGCCTTGGTTGTACACCCCCGAGCGAAGATTCTTAATGTAGATTCAGTCGGCGGCCTTTGACTTATTGGCCTAGCCTGAATCGATTTGAGACAGAACAATTTTGGATGCTGATGCGCCGATCGATTGAAGGTTTGGATGTCGGCCTGTTACTTGTTGGCCTCGCTCCTGAGACCTGGGGGTGGAGTTCCTGGGATTGTTGACTCTATCCTTTAGTCCCACGTCGGGGGAGCGTCTGGGGCTAGATCGTCCCCTTGTTGGTCCTTATGGACTTTATCCTGGGCAGGGATGAAACCCACAAAAGTCCACCGGTGGCACCTTTGGGTGCGTTGCAGGGTAGGGTGGTTTCTACCACCTATAGTTGTTCTACCCTGTTCGTTGTTCGCATAGGATCCGGGGTCAACGCCTCTATTAATCTTGTGCCCTCAGACTCGGCTCAGTCTGAGTTTAGGGACAAGGGTGCCTATGTCCAGCACTCGATCAATAGTTGTAGGCTCGCTCGGATCCTACCGGCTGCGCCAATTGTTATATATCTTTTTTGTGCTGATCTAATTATCTCACACCTTCAGTGATTATGTTATGATGAAAACTAGTGAAGTAATTTTCTGTCTTTTATTTATTTATGAGCGAAACGTTCCAAGAACCGACCTCTTAATGTTTAGCAATCTATTTCTTTGTCAGACTTTAAATTATTAAATTAACAGAACTCTTTAAAAGCTGATCTTTAAATGTTCAACAAAACTTTACCTTTTCCAGACTTTAAATTATTAAATTAACAGAACTTTTTTTTTAAAAACTGATCTCTAAATGTTCAACAAAACTTTAACTTTTCCAGCCTTTAAATTATTAAATTAACAGAACTTTTTAAAAACTGATCTCTAAATGTTCAACAAAACTTTAACTTTTCCAGCCTTTAAATTATTAAATTAACAGAACTTTTAAAAAACTGATCACTTAATGTTCAACAAAAACTTTATCTTTTCCAGCCTTTAAATTAGTAAATTGACAGAACTTTTTTAAAAACTGATCTCTAAATGTTCAACAAAACTTTAACTTTTCCAGCCTTTAAATTATTAAATTAACAGAACTTTTAAAAAACTGATCACTTAATGTTCAACAAAAACTTTATCTTTTCCAGCCTTTAAATTATTAAATTAACAGAACTTTTAAAAACTAACTCTGATCTCTTAACTTTTAACAAAAACTTTTTCCTTTCCAGCCTTTAAATTATTAAATTAACAGAACCTTTTTTTTAAAAACTGATCTCTAAATGTTCAACAAAACTTTAACTTTTCCAGCCTTTAAATTATTAAATTAACAGAACTTTTAAGAAACTGATCACTTAATGTTCAACAAAAACTTTATCTTTTCCAGCCTTTAAATTATTAAATTAACAGAACTATTAACAACTGAACTGATCTCTCAACTTTTAACAAAAACTTTTTCTTTTGAAAACTTGCCCGCTCCCGATTAATAAAACTTCCGTCCGCCGCGGAAAAGGGTTAAAACAACACTCGAAAACATTAAAAATTTTCACCGGCACCAGCCGGCCGTTTTACAAAAAAAAACATGGGATAACTTTTCTCACGCCAAAAAGAAGAATTTCCGATCTCATCAAAAGCTCTTTTTCGCCGCCAAAATGTGCAGCAGGGAGAAGACAGATACGAGCAGAAAACCCAGACGAAACCTGACACCCGAGTCTGATAAGATTCGAATGTGGATCGCTGGTTGTTTTGCCCGTTAATTTTTATGCTGATCCACGGTGTTTATCACCGTGGATTTCCAAGAAAATATTGCAACGGCCAATTCGTTGTTCCCGTGTAGGGAAAGATGTGCCGAGTTGCATTACTTTTCCCGTGGGATGATTTTTCTAAGATGGTTTAGAATTTTTTGGAAATGGAAGACTTTTTTAAATTTTGAAATATTTGTAATTTAATCGAACTGAAATGGAATATTTATTTTTGTTCGATTGTACATATTTGGGAATTTAGATTTTTGAAAATTTGAGGAATTTAATGATTATTAAATTTTAGAAGGCTTTTTGTTTTAGGCGGGTTTTTGTTTATAACATAATTCAATTTTCACGATTGTTCCCCTTTTTATCTCGAAATAGCTCCAAGTTCCTGGACGTTGGTTCTTGATCATCATATTTCGGTCTTCTTATTCTTAGACGAACAAGGCAAATTATGTGACAGATTCCGTTAGAAACGTCAACTCCCGGAAAAATGCGAATTAATGCGCGGAAAGCGGGAACAATTGTCCCAATTTATTGGTCAAGATTTTCAGTGAAGACGTTTCCAGGATTTAACCGCTCCGGAAATTCGTACTGCATGTATAGTACTTCTAATGTCCTAATTAACAGTGTTACACTAATAATGGTCTAAACCGGACCTCAAATTGCCAAAAAGAAAAGGAATACTTATCTTATGTTCCTCCATATAGTTCCAGTATCCGATTGATACTTCCTCTACAACTGCCTTTTTCTCACTATTACCTAGCACTCCCTAGCTCGGAAAGAAAAACCTCTAATCATAAAAGAAAACCTGAAGAAAAACTCTAAATCTTGTCTCGGTGAGAACGCACTTAAAAAAAACAAACTCCTACTCTCTTCCAAAAGCAAAAATCGACTGACTTCCTCTCAAATATCGTCCGCTTAGCCAGCAGGGATCCAGCCGCGTTCCGTTACAGCGCATTCCTCTCCGCTATCCCTGATGCCTGAGCCCACAATTTATAACAGCGAAGCGATGCAATTCATTTTGGCTGTGCTACATTTTAGCCACGCCAGAAAGCAGTGATAAGTTATCTAACAGCGCAGCCGAAATGCTGTTCATGCTTTTGTATACTTGGCTAGCCCGGTTAGGATGGCTTGGGCCTAAACGCGTCTAATTTGTTGTTATGGGTATATTCTGCTGGGGAGGGCAGACAAAAGGTAAAGGAACGGATTAAAAAAACTTATCTGGCGTGCCGATGAGTTGTTGCCAGTTACTTTATTTCGAATTTAATTTGAAAAAATGCGTAGTTGCCATGTCAACCAGTTAAGGCACAAAGCCGGAATTAAAAAACGAAATAACATAATCGGAAGTAATTAATGGCAAAATTGATTAAAATTAATGTGTAAGAACTTTTGATATTGTCTAGATAGGGGTGATGTTTTAACAAAAGGGGGAGCACACATTTCTGGGCTTATATGCAACTTTGTAAGCAAAAAAAAACAGGGTACTGAAGGTTTACTTATAAACTACATTGGGGATTCGCAAAACAAAATAAGTATCGTCAACAGAATTAATAACTGCCAGGAATCAATGCTTATACCTTTTAAACTCTGAACAGCAAAACGTTGAATTGTGTTAGTATAAAAGAAATCGAAATGGTATTTGAAATTTCATCTTTGCCCCAAATATTAAAATTGAAAACAATTTCCGTACATAATATTTCTAAAAGTTACACATTAGCAGCTGGTTTCAGATTTTGCCTTGATTCACTAGTAAGATGAGTTGCCATTAATGCGTTTACATCAAATATTTTTGGGTTGCTTTACGGTGTTGCCCCATGGCTAGACCATGAGACTTTCCTGCAGGAACTAGATCATTGTGTGCACTATTACCATAAGCTGAGTAACAGGGAACGAATCTCGTAGCTGGATCCAAAGTTTCGCTATCGTGCGGGAAGATGCAAAATTAGGGTCTCCATCAAAATAGTTTTAATATTTGTAGTAGGTTCAGCTAATAAAGCAGCACTAATTTGTCCCTTAAGACTCGTCTGTTCACCAAAAATATGTTCTTGTATTCCAATGGGGGAAGTATTTAACATTTGGATCAAACGATTCAGCATTTCTTAAGGGTGGGGCAAAGCAATTAGAAACATGTGAAGATAATGTTCTTTCAATTAGGCTAGGACTCATTCCTTTGGAAGTAGTTTCCTGGGAATTGATCTTGTTAATTTGGATCAAGCTTTGTACATGCATGGAATGCCGAATCAATTGTACATACAACAAAGGGCTTGGTTGGGGAACTGTAATTTGGGCCGCGGCGATATGATGGGGATTATATTTAGCAGATGGCTTAAGTTCCATAGGGCGTCCGTTACAGTAGCGTGAATAGCAAATTGAAGAATTGGTTTTAAAACATACAATTTTATATCAGATTTACTCAACGAAGACTAAATAAATGCCTGTAAGGGATGTAACGTCGAAATTATTTTTGTAGATTAGGCTTAATTAGTGGGGAAACCACTTTAAAATAAACTTAATACTCTTCCCCTGCGGTGGTGTGGAAAGGAGTATTTATTTTCAACAAAATACTAGTATTAGAGGGACATCGAAACTTTCCCGCACGTTTTACGAATAAAATGGTTGTCGATATTAATTGCGTCAAGATAAAATTTACCCCAATAAAAGAAAACGTGACCGCTGAAACTAGGATACTTTCCAGGATGTCAGTAGAACATTATAATAAAGATAAAAAAATTCAAGTTATTTGGATTTTTTTCTAGTGCCTAAGATAGAATTCTTGTATTGGCTGCACTATTAAGGGAGAATGGCCACAAATACCCATAAAGCAATAATTTCCACTTTTCATATTTTTAAATTTGTTCATGATATGATATTTTACATCTTGAAATCCTTGTAAAACGAGATAATTTGCTTGTGAATCTTTGATCAAAATAATACTTTCCCAAATCTGCAAAATAAACACATCGCGGAAATCATTCTTATAAATCAAAACAAAATCAAAATTCGCACAAAACTCACTACTTTTGCAAGGTAGTAGAAACCGAAAAGCCAGACCTGAAAAAACAAAATATTCAAACTTCTAAAAATATGTAATTGATTTTTGTCATTTAAACAAAAAATCAAACAATACATTTAATAGCTTCCTTCTTATTTACATTTATTTCCGTCAACAAATCTTTTTAATAAAATTTACCTAGAATACTATGTACACATTCGTATACATGCCGATATTTCATAAATGAGAAAAACTGTAAAAAAGAAGCGCAAATGCGAATAGCTCTACAAGAACCATGCTCCCATGCATCGCTAACGCTTTCCTTTCCATTTACTCTCTTCAGATACGATTTACTCAAATATCTTGACAGTGCCACCGAAAATAAATATTTAGCGGGGCCGCTTTCGCTTGGAGGAAGCTTAAATGGAGGATATAGGAAAGCTCTCTGAACAGGACCGTGCACACTTTTCTTGTATGAAATGCAATATCTTTCCTTTTATTTGTCTATGCTACTAGTAAAAGCTTGGGGCGCTCAGTTAACGAATGTTTCAGATATATTTTAAAATTTGTGATCTTGGACTTAACAGAATTAGTATAATCTCAAGTCAAATGTCATGCTGTTAGTGCAATACATAACCCTACCCCCAAATTAGAGTCTAAAATATTCTGACGCTTGTAGCCTATTATTCGGTACTTTTAGCACTTGTATTTCAGGTTATAAAACGTTTTAAAAACCAAGAGTCCTGGCTTAAGTTATTATGTGTTTTTTAATGATAGCAAAAAGGTACGTACAGAAAGGATTAACTTCATTTATTTACCGTACCGGCAATAACATTTTCTATCGCTGCACCAAATCTTTTAGTTTTAGTAAAATGTGGGAAACAAGATGAATTGAAACCCTAAGAGACACTTAATTGTCTATTTTTAGGCAACAAATATGGGGAAAGGTCTGTTTCACAGCTGCTTAATCAAGTTATTAACAGCGACCTTTGAAGATAAACGGTACTTGAGAACACAAGTGAAAAGCAAAGCAAATAATCGGGTGCAGACATTGCTAACATGGAAATTACTTTCCATTTCCTGTAATATATTCACTCAGAACCTTCATTATAGAGATAAGAAATGACCTCATTCGGCTTAATCGCGCAGCAAAAATGGCAGGAAATGGCTCACTATAACAGTAATGACTGCACTTTGCGAAGGTTATACCGAATACAGACTCATTTACAGCCCTACCGCCCACACTTTTAACATCCATTGAACACAGTTTCTCTTATATCAGTACTTCACTCTGAGTTGATTAATTCCGTCTTGCGACAATCTTGGTGGATTCCCACTAATGCAAAACCTAAACCTTCTCACATTGGGCCTGAGTTATTATTCGCGCCTATTGAAACTACCAGTAGTACTAAAATTCCGTGTTCTCACAGATATATCGCAATAATATTTCAGAATATAATAAAAAGCCATTTTTGTGGCCTTCATCAATTTCATAGCAATGCCATGGTATTAACTCGAGAAACACTCAAAATCACAGGAAATAGAAAAACGCCGGATACTTACTTTTTATCTTGTGTCATTTATTTTCAGATGAGCTTTGAGGGATGACATGTTTGTCCTCTATTGTTGGCGTGATGTGGTATATCATATGGGTGATGTAATAAATTGCCACTAAATTATGTTGCAGTGATCGGAACTATTTACGCTTGCGACGACGTCGGCTTTAGTAATTGATTACCCGAATTGGTAATATTTATCGATTCTATTTTTAGTGAAAGTTACCAGTTGAGGATTCTCTTTGGGTTAGCTTTAACTGGCTATAATTTACAAGAACTATCCTTATTAACTAAAATTGAACAAGTTCGTAAATAATAACCGAAGTGCGTATAAAGGCAATTTTCACTTGAATGAAAAAATAATGAATATTTGATGTTAAGCTAGAAAACTGACTGATTACAATCATAAAATTACCCTAAGCCTAGGCAAGCAGGACACCGTAAGCCAGCTATACATATATTGGCTATTTATCAAGATATTTTTTAACTGGAGATACTAGTATTTAAGGATTGGTGGTTTAAAATATTTAAACATATAATAGGGGCACCCGTTAACAAAATTCGGTCACAAAAAAAAAATAAATAAATAAATAAAATTCACAATTTGTTCGAATTTAAAATCAATTTAAATTTTTTTATTCAAAAAAAAAACAGTATTCGCAATGGCGAGTTCTTAATTACTTAGAAACATTTCCATTGTCCCTCTAGAGCAGCGATTCTCAACCCGTGGTACGCGTACCCCTAGGGGCACGCGTTTGATAGCTTAGGGGTACGCACAAAAAATTTAGTTATGGCGGATGTTCAAAATACTATATGCAGTTTCAGAGCGGTGGCACACAGTGGACAAAAAAATATCCAAAACCTATGCACAGCTGGCCGCTTTGTAACTTTAGTAAATACACCCTGTATGCCTGAAATTAATTCTTAGAAACTGAGAAAGGCACCCGGGATCCCGCGGTCTGTGTATGAATGGGGGCTTTTAGTCATAGTCAGATACCGTGCACATAATTCTTGCATCATTCGGAAGATTTCTATTGGCGCATAGCAATGGTTTTTGTAACAATCCTCGAAAACTTTTAATTTGCATCAATAAACATTCTGGGCATACTACTTGACACGTTATTGCTATTTATTTAGTATTAGAACAAGTTTCAAATAATAACAATTACGAATATTTAAACTTATAAACATTTTTCTAATGTAAGGGGTACAATTTAGGATAATGAACTGCGAAGGGGTACGCAAGCCAAAAAAGGTTGATAACCGCTGCTCTAGAGCAGTGGTCTCCAAAGTGTGGTACGCGTACCCCGAGGGGTACGCCGAAAACTCTCGGGGGTACGCCAAATTTTTCTTCTTACTTTATTTCCTGTCCTTTTCTGAGATATTCATAACTGTTGCGAATTTTTATTTTTTAACCCTTATTTTTGAAAGAAAGGAAAGAACAAATAGTTTTTATATCCATACTAAACTAACAGATAAAAACATTAAGAGGAACAAAACCGGCAAATAATCGTCAACTCCCTTTTAAAAATGGGTGGCTGTCTTTACATATATGGAATACGGGTTTAAAAATCGAGCAGCAAATGAAACTCCACGCTACTCTTGTCTTCTGAGTTTTTATCATCATCAGGAGCTCCACAGCCTATTGTTGGCCTTGACTTGACGTTCGCTTCCATGATTGTCGATCTCTGGCCCGTCTTGTCCAGATTCTTATTCGTAATGGTCTTATGTCGTCTCTGGTCTATATATTGGGCCTGGTCATGGTTGACGCTTGAAGTGAGAAATGGCGCGGCGATTGTAAAACGGAGTCATAGTTCTCGAAAAAACTGACATTTGTCGGGAAAAACGCCTTCAGGTGTATCACAGTTGGCCTTTTTAAGAGACAAAGTTACGTTTTTCACAACTGATTTTACATTTTTTTAATTATAAGAAATGTTCAAACATTTTCAAGCGACAACCATAAGGTTTTTATTGAAAATTGTTTTGTCGCTGCATTCGCCAACTATGATACGAAAAATGACAACGACAAAGGGCGCTGTCATTTTTTCGCCGCGCCACCCATGATAAGGCCCATTTTTTCTTAGGTCGCTCTAAACACCTAAACTCCTTTTTTATGTCGGTATTTTCCGCAACACTGGGTGCCTTCCATTGAGACACAGAAAGCCAACTGTGTCCGACAAGCGTGTCGTTCTGTGTAAGCCAAAATGGAACACTTAAGTTCATGAAAAATCCGCCACAGCGGCGCACTTTCCTCGTTTTTATTATTGTTTGACAAGAAAATCGAAAATTTTTTGTCGATAATTTCTTTAAATTAATGACCCGACATCTTATAAATGCTGGGAATCTTAAAAATGAAACAATATTGTTGTAATTATATAATTAACGATCACATTTCAATTGGCGAGGGTTGGTAGCATTGTCTTAGTTGTGCCCGGCTGTGTCTAGCTGTGTCGCTGATGGAACATTTCTGTGTCGGACACAGTGTAACACTGGGTCTCTCTGTGTCTAAAGGGAAGGCACACACTGGGCCTTATCATGGTTGGCGCGGCGAAAAAATGACAGCGCCGTTTGTCGTTGTCATTTTTCGTATCATAGTTGGCGAATGCAGCGACAAAACAATTTTCAATAAAAACCTTATGGTTGTCGCTTGAAAATGTTTGAACATTTCTTATAATTAAAAAAATTAAAAAGGCCAACTGTGATACACCTGAAGGCGTTTTTCCAGACAAATGTCAGTTTTTTCGAGAACTATGATTCCGTTTTACAGTCGCCGCGCCATTTCTCACTTCAAGCGCCAACCATGATCAGGCCCACTATCTTTGCCGGGTTCCGTTCCGAACCTCGTTAGACAAGTTCAATCCATATTATTTCAATCACTTTGACAATGTTTCAGGGGCGTAGCCAGAATAGATATATTTAATTCATGCAACACACAATCATGCATATAGAGTTACCCTTCTAATTCAGAAGGTACACTTCTTAGCTGGGCCAAGAAAAATTTACCAGCTCAGCACAATTAGCACTGAGATAGGCTCAACTAAAGCATGCAACATGTAAATTGAATATGCAATCCCGAAAAGGTCACACCCCGCACATTTTTATATGCGAGATGTGACCCCCCAGAGATTGCACACTCAATTAAAACAGAAAGAAATGCAATACACAAAGAAGGGTGCAAGAAAAGTCAGTCAAGTCAGATTGAAAAGACTCCTTTTAAGGACGTCTTTACTAATGCTCACGCTAAAAACATCGATATTTCTATTCACATTAATGAACATGCGATTAACAGGCTCGAATCTGCCGTAATTCGTGTTAGAGGAGTTGGTGTGTAAGAGAGGTGGCCCTCTCAAATTGTATCTACTCTCTCTAAACGACGCACGGCTCTTGTTTGTTTGGAGTTTGCTTGGAAACTATCCTGCGAGGCAGTGAGCGCCATCGATTCTGTAAATGATATTGCAGCAAATTCGTTGCGCTCTTATCAATAGTTCTATTCGCTTGGTGTTTTCACTAGCTTCGTAAGGGAAGCCATCAAAAATGACAACGGCATTTGATACGTAGTTTGACCTGACATATGATACATAACTGCTGCAAATTTCTGTATAAGTTTGGCCGTGGTGTCATTTGACCCAATGTAACAAAAACCCTCCGTCGATAAAATATTTTCTATCGTTCAAGTCCGCCTGTTCAGTAGATAAAACAGCCCTGTACAGGTTCGGTTTTGTTCCTTTGCTCATCCCCGGGAAGCACACTTTTTAGGGGGTTTTAGCCCTCATAATGGGTATTTTCGATTTTTCTGAAATTTTTTTTGCAATATTTCTTAATATCAACTTGTTTTCTTCAATTTTAAGTGCAATATCTGTAAATGAGAAAATCTTTAAAATCGTCTTTTTGGAACCGCACTTAGATATCATTCACGAAAATCTTGGTGCAGTATCAGATGAACATGGTTAAAGGTTTTATCAATACATATTGCACATAGAGAAGGATTCATTAATCCATTACATAAAAAGTATACGTGATACTATAACTATATTTCGACTCAATAGCAATTGGGTGTAAAAATTTAGCCACTGTTGTTCACTGTTTCAAATACCATCCAACTCGAACATCCAAAAAAAGTAATGAAAATATTTTAAATATCTGGGAATGAAGAGAGTATGGCGTGATGAAAATTCTTATTATTTTATTCAATGGCCTGGGAAAAACTGGGAATGTATAACGTATGCATTGACTTATACGACCATCTTTAGACAGATTGCGACCCTACGCTGAACTAGTGTGGGGGATTAAGCTGTAATCCTGTGTTGTGAATACTGAGAGTTGTGAAGAATGGAAGTCTAACAGATCCGCACTTCTTGAATCTATATCCTGGTGTACAGGTGGCTCAAACGCCAATTTGAGAAGCTGTCTCTGATTTCAGACTTTGCCTTTCTAAGGCCAGGGTCATTCAGTCACAGGATTTTTACACTAAGGTTAAATCCATAGAAAAATGCTCCGAAGTTTGTATATCTCCATCTTTACAATAGTATTGTGAATGACTATGCATGCCATAATTGTAAGTTTTGCCAAAGACAACCTTCATATGCCAATATAATGTAAAATACGAACTTTTTTAAATTCCATATACTTGCTCTACAAATACACGAGTTGAGCTCAAACTAAAATTGAATTTTTTCTGTTCTCTTGTTAATAAACTATTATCCCTGTAAGCCATCATGAGATTGATTTCCAAAGGATAGGCAGAATCACCTGCTAAATGGTAATCCACAGGTATTGTAGTTTATATTAGGTTCACGCCGAGCTGGTGCTGGGATGATTTTGTAGTATTGTTCTTCAACACAAATTATGTTTAGCTGTCGACCGTTGCCTTCACCAGAAATCACCTGACGGTCAATGCGGGACACGTGGTGATGAAGGAGGTGAACTGTTGGGTAGACAAGTAAATTTACCAGTTATGCACAGTGATTTAAAACATAAACCACCTTGACTGGCTGTATGCAAAGAAAAAGGATATCGTGGCAATTGATATTCTAGCGATTACAAATGATAAGAATATGTTTAGTTTATGAAAATAAATTTTATTGAAAAATTCCTTACGTCTTTTTGATATATAAAAATTAGTATTTGTGGTATTATAGTGGTATTACATACACTTCCATGTGCCTTTACACGTTCACCAATTTGGCATGTGCGGTTGTGTTTTCACAAGTTATATGTTCTTTACCTGAAGTTGGTTTTTTTTATATGTTAGTAATACATCATCATGAACAATATACCTTGGTTTCAGTATACAAACTTTTCCTTTATATAAAAAAAATCATGCATCTTATTCTACCAATTTCACCAATTTTAATGGCATGTACGAGAATACTCACAATTTCCTGATTGACTACTATTCCTTTATTAATTAAAACTGCACTTGAAGGTTCACAAAGCATTTACTGAGTTTTTCACCAAAAGGCATATACTTGTTTCCACTTCGAACTCTATCAAACGAAAGAGGCTGAGTCCTTTTTGGTTTCTGTTTATATATCCTCAAAAGTGGTACTTGGCGAACTGCCTTATCAAAGTACACTTATCTTCTTATTTCCTTATTCCAGTCATATTTTTGCCACAATTATTCAATTTCTTCCTTCTAAACTTAATTCTTCAATCTTCCAATTTATTCCAATTTTCTATCTAATTTTTTCTTAATAATTTTATTATTTTCGAAAATGCATATAATTTATCGACGCCATTTCCGGCATCCTTTTTTGCATAATTATTTTTTATCTCGCTCCATTTTTACATTATATAAATTATATTTTTTATAATATCTTTTTTAATAGATAGAATTCGTTTTTTATGGCATTCCCAGCGAATTCGCCACAAAAAATTACATAGTACGGCTAGGTGGCTTTATGTCGCAACATAAAGTTTGACGTTTGTTTTGCCGTCAAGTTTTCATTGTGCGCGCGGCGTGTTTTTTACGCGACAAATACCTGCTCGTGCATTCATCAGGTAAGATTTAAGTGTTTTTGTCCACCTATAGTGTTTGTGCAGTGATTCTAACCCAGCGGGAAATGTAATGGCTAGGTAAGCGAGGTGGTAATGAGCTGGACCCATTACCTTTGTGATGAAATAATAGGTTACTTTTACATAGGGATGTCCTAGGGCGGTAAGTACTTACAGTAGGCATTACAGACGAGGACTTATTTCAGAGGTGAAATGTATTAGGTGAATACATAGATTACCATGTAAGGCAAGCAGAATAAATTACTGGCTACCCTTTTCAGCATTAAAAATATTGCTTTCCGAAATTACCATTCCATTTCTGCTACATTTGGTGAGGATTTTACTAGCAAGATATCTTTTTGATTTTGTTGCTCATTGTTAGTGGTATAAATTAATCTTATAAAATTTAACGCCACTCTGAACGAATTTTGAGGACGGAATAACCTCAAGAAGGAGGCTTCGACAAGACAAAGACAAAGAATTATAAAAGCACATCATATTTCCAACGAAAGTATTTCAAAGTCATTACCTAGTCGCTTACCTAGTCATTACAATGTAAAGACCTCCATTTTCCTAAATTTCCAGTAGAATTTTTCGATTACCATGTAGGGGGTTACACAAATCATTAAAGAATTCTTAGGTTACTAGAGTAACCCCTCGCTAGTTTTCCCGCTGGGAATGTGTAGTTTATTGATGGTGTCATTATTTGCTTCTAAAAATGCCAGAAAGTGCGATGGCACATTGCCTGTCAGGGCTGCTTTGTTTTACGTTGTTTTTAGTGCATATTTGTTACCTTTATCCTTTTATTAGCAAATACCTTTTACTTGTTTTGTGTGCAATATGTTTATTTTATGTCGTGTACGTGAATATATGTAATTTTCAATGTTAATTATAAGTTCAAATTTTGCCTTGTTATTGTTGTTGTATTCCATGTATTGTTGTTTGTGTAATGTTTAAAATTCAGTGTAAAGTTTATAATTCATTTGTTTATTTATATTATAAAATTCAATTTTATTTAGATTTTCAAATTTATGTACTAATTCATTTATTTCTTTTCAGATAGTCCATACAGGTGAGTATACCATGTTGTTTATTTGTCTTCAATTGTATATTAATATCTGAATTTTTAGGTTGGGGCTCAACATTCTCCCCCCCGTTGAACGCCTGCGTTCAACAAAGCCCTTTGTTTTCCGATCCCCCTCTTATGGTGGTGGTGGAAAATAATGGTACCATCGGCCTTAATATGTAGGCGTACCTGGTACTTATCAGGTAAGTTCACTGTAAACTCTTTATGTCTTCGTTGTTGTATTTGAGAGAAGTTTAACCTTTGTAGCACCCGTTTCGGAATGTATAAATCTTCACCTTCTCGGGTTATGAATTTTTGGAAATCATTGTTGATCCTTGTTTCTAGTTCTTGGATATTTGTGGTAGGTTTCAACAATGATTTATGATAGTTGGAGTCTGTACGGGTACGTTTGCGTTATCTGCCTTAGTTCTTACTAATGATACACTGGTTGTTGTTCCTACGTTGACCCGTGTTGATTTATGCAAAGAAATGTTTGTTCTAAACGTTTGTGATGGTTTTGCAGTTATGGTTGTTGGCTGTCCTTTGAGGGTTGTTTGTGGATGTTCCCTGATGTTCTGAGTTGCCTGTCGCTTGGGAGCTGGTGTATCTGGTCCGGTTAGATCAATTATGATGCTCACTGGTTGTGACGTCGGCTCAGAGCAGGGTTTTTTTGTGATTGTTGTATGTTGATGTCATCTTTAGTTGTGTGTGCTCTGGTTGGTTTAGTCAGATCGCTGCCGGGTTGCTTTAGTAAGCGGAGATTGTTGGGTTCATCAAGCTTTCGTTTTAAGGTTTGTTCAATTGGCCCTGGTTTTGCTGTCTTGGGTATAGCTGATTCCTTTTGCGATTGCGTGGAGCTGGTCTTCGTGGTGGGAATCTTTCGCGGCTGTGTCCGAAATCGGAATTCTGGTCCACACGGCATTGCCTCAAAGTTTCTCCTGGGAACGGGACGTGCTGGAGAACTGGTCCAAGGCCTTAGCGGGACCTCCCGTGTTGTTACCTTTGGAGGAGTCGATGGTCTTGGTGGACTAGCTGGCTTCCCCGTACCTTGTTTTGGTTGACTCGTCTTAGGTGGACCGTCGAGGGCTGCTGACAATTCGGCAAGTTCTGCGGCAAAATCGCAGTCAATCTCGAGGAAAGGACTCCCCATCGAACCTGTAATAATAATAATAATAATAATAGCAATTTTATTTCGATACAGTACACAAGATATACATCTTTTGGAGTACATAGTTAAAGGGAAAAGAAAATAAAAACAGAATAGAATAAAAAAAACATAAGATTAAAAATAAGAATTCAAAATTAAATTAAAATTAAAATTAGAGTTAAAATTAAAAATAAAATCAAAACTAAAATTAAAGTAAAGGTGAAAATTGAAAGTAAAATTAAAATTAAGATTGAAGTGGGAAGTAAGAGAAATAGTGAGAGCTAGTGAGAAGAAGAAGATAGAAAAATAAATGCATGTTTTCTGAATATTGTGGCTGTGCTCATTCTCTGTATATGGTTTGGAAGATTATTCCAGATTCTGAGGGTATACAGAAAGAAGGAACGACTACCAATTAGGGAAGTATGAGAAGGAATCAGGAATTTAATGGATCTCAAGGATTGCAAAGGAAAGAGGAAATCAGAAAGGTAGGAAGGGCTTTTAGAATAAAAAACCTTATGTAAGAGAAGTAAAGCCATGAGATCGAAGAATTGAAAGAGGTCACAACCCAGTAAAGAATTTTGGACACCCGACACATGTTCAGATCTTCTCATATAAAAAATGAACCTAAGGCAATCATTAAATGCTACTTTAAGACGCTGACGGCAGGAAGAATCAAAAGAAATATATACCAGCGACCCGTAAAGGAAATGAGGGACAACAAGAGATTTGATAAGTTTGGCTCGAATAGGTGAGGATAACAGACTGCCATGTAGCCACAGTTTGCGAAGTGTGCCATAAATCTTAGAGAGAAGAAATGAGACATGATTACAGCAGGTGAGTTTGGAATTTACAACAATACCTAGGTTTTTGGCACAATCAACGATTGAAATAGCAACATTGTTAAGTAAAAGAGGTGGAAAACTATTCGGAGACAACGAGCGACGACTAAGGAAAAGTGCTTGCGATTTAATTGGATTTAATTTAAGGAAATTACTAGAACTCCATTCATTTATTCGAGACATGGTGCTGTTGAGTTCAGATACACAGAATTCAATCTGATTAGGTGGACAAGAGCTATATAGCTGGAGATCATCCGCATATAGATGAAAAGAGCAGCGACGGATAACAGAGGGAAGATCATTAATATATAGGGAGAAAAGTAAAGGCCCAAGAACCGAACCTTGAGGCACACCTGCAGGTACACTTAGGAAAGAAGAAGTAACATTATTATGCCGAACACACTGAGCTCTATTAGAGAGAAGAGAAGAGAAAAGACGAACAGAAGAAGACGAGAAGTGATACAGTTGACTAAGTTTATGGAGCAGTAGCGAGTGAACTACAGAGTCGAATGCTTTGGAGAAGTCAAGAAGAACTAGTATTCCAACATCACCTCGGTCAAGGGCAGAACGAAGATCAGTTGTCACCTTCAATATAGCAGTTTCGCAACTGTGGGATTTACGGAAGCCAGATTGGAGTTTAGAGAGGAAATTAGAAGAATCAAGATAACGCAAGACTTGAGTAAATATAATTTTCTCAAAGACTTTAGCGAAAAAGGGAAGAATGCTAATAGGGCGAAAGTCTGAAAAATCAGCGGGGGAGGACTTTTTAGGAATGGGAGTCACAATGGCTTTTTTCCAGAGTGAAGGAACTTGGGAGGTTGTCAGGCAATAATTAAGAATGTGCGTGATCGTTTCAACAATTAGAGGGGAAAGAACCTTAAGAAATCGAGGAGAAATTCCATCATAGCCAACACTATTGGACGAAATGGAAAGCAATATTCCAAGAACTTCAACTGAGTCAACACATCGGAAATTAAAGCCATCAGAACTTAGAGGATTAGGAGAAAGGGGATCAGAAGGGGAAGACAGTGGGAAATTCGGAGGGGATTGAATGAAAGAAGCATTGAGTGAGTTTACATCAACATCAAATGAATTAGGCTCAGAAGTATGAATGCCAAGTGACCGAAGGTTAGACCAAAGTTGCTTAGTGGACAGGGAAGGATCAAGTTTACGGGAGTAAAATTCACGTTTGGCCGATTTGACTTTACTATTGATTAAGTTGCGAAGATTTTTGTACCCATTGAGGTAGCTCAGGATCCTTGTTCTGCGATAGCGTCTGTACAAGAACTCACGCTCAACAATCAGCTTGCGAATTTCATAAGAAAACCAAGGGCAAGTTGGAGATTTACAACGTCTTCTTGTAACTAAAGGGACACATTGATTAAATAGGAATTGGATGAAGGAATTCAAGAGATCAACCTTAGTATCAACGCAGGTTATATTATAGATATCAGCCCAAGGTAAAGACGAAGTAATTTCAGAAAGGCGAGCAAAGTTGATATTATTGAAGTCACGGTATGGAGAAAAGTTAGGCAGGGAAGGAGGGTGAAAAGTGAAACGAAGAGAGAGGAAGAGAATATCGTGGTCAAGATAGCTGGGAGGAGAGATTTGGCTATGTTTTAACACTAAATTGGTGGAGGTAGCAGTGAGAACATCAAGGAGCGATGGATTATGGCAGTTCAAAAATGTGGGCAGTTGATTTAAAATACGCAGATCCAACGACCCCAAGAAGAATTTGAGTGTGTTCGCACGTGCATTGGCCTTCAGCAGATCGACATTAAAATCGCCAGCAGCAATTATGTTATCATAATGACGGGAGAGACTAGATACAAGATCGAAGAAGTTACCAGCAACATCAGAAGTAAACACATTAGGTGGGCAGTAAACACTGACAATAACGCATTTGTCATATGATGATTTAATTTCCACTGCTATAAATTCGAATTGTGAGCCAAAGGATTGGCCTACTACTTTTGAGGAGAGAGAGGAGGTGACATATATTGCAACACCACCCCCCGTACGACCAACACGATCATTCCGATGCAAGCAAAAAGAAGGCAAGGAAGCATAGGAAGATGGGATTTCTGGTTTCAGCCACGTCTCATTGACTACAATAACATGCAATTTTGTGTTATCAAACAAGTACCTCAGTTCATCCATTTTATTTCTCAGGCTTCTAGCATTCATAGTACATATATTCAGCCCTGAGGAGGAGGAGCAGAGGATATTCAGTAGCCTTCCTTCACTGTGCACTCTATCAGAGAAATTCATCAATATGTAATGAGCAACAGAGCCACATAAGCAGAATAACACATGCAGAAAATGAATAAAGACAGTAAAGAGAAAGGAGAGAAAAATAGAAGAAGAAGAAAAGACGAAATTCTAAAAGCTAACATAATAAAAGAAATATAAAAATCAAAAATATAGGTGAAATTAATATAAAACAAACAAAATTATATATATAGAATAAAATAATAGCAAATCAATAAAGAAGAAAAGAAAATAAACAGCAATATTACTCAGCTCAGCTCCACGAAGACAGCGGGAAATTCAAAGTATTCCATGGAGAATTTAAAACTTAAACTCACAAGGAAGAGCCGACAACATCTTCCAAATCCAGAGCCGAGGTGACTCTGCGTGGCTGCTGTTTACAGTCCTGCTGAACATAAACTTGGCCCCGTCCACGGTATACAGAAACAAGGTAGTGTAAAAGAGACTGACAGCTCGAATATCGTACGAATATCGTAGAAAAAGCCGACGTCACCCGGCAAGTTAATACAGAAAACAACAACAACAATTTCGATTTTGTATGGGGAAGACTTGCCGAGTGACGTCAGCATTCAAAAGCCGACGTCACCCGGCAAGTTAATACAGAAAACAACAACAACAATTTCGATTTTGTATGGGGAAGACTTGCCGAGTGACGTCAGCATTCAAATGACATTTCTCTTTTACATTACCTTGTTTCTGTATACCGTGTCTTTTACATTACCTTGTTTCTGTATACCGTGGGCCCCGTCTAGTAAAAACTGAAGTCACGAGATTCCTTTTCAAGAGTTTTCGTGCAGTTTGATATATATCATTGTTTTTGGACGTCAGACTTTCAGTCACCCGGACAACGCTATCAGAGGCGAACCCTAGGTTTAGTTTCTTCAGCGTTAGAGTTCCATGCTGACGGCTTTTTTTCAGAAACTCCAGCTGCTCGTTGGCAGACGGAAATTTGACAATCAGTAATGAGCTCACTTTCCTGCCGGTCCCAGGCTGCGAAGGGGTACCACGTTTCTGTTGCGGACGGAAAACATTAATATATGGGGAGAGATCATGCCCAATAGTGGAAGCAACAGTGCTCAGAATCTGCCTGGGATTCTCACCATCACTCAACGGGATACCCCGCACGACTAAATCTTGGAGCCTAGACTGGCGACGAAGATCCTCCAGTTCACTCGAGACTGTGGCTAGGTCATGTTGCACTGTCTCAACCTCGTCGCGCAATTTACCAATTTGATTGTTAAGTGTTCTGCACACCTCGTCGTAGTCCCATATAGCCAGTGGTCTTCGGCTGCTGCGAGATCTTCCTCGGTGTAATCTAACTCAGACATCTAAAATGAGTGGATAATATGGAGGATTTTGATTAGAATAGGAAACACAAAACAAAGAACACTTAGAACGATACCAGTCACAGGACAACATGACGACACTTGCTGAAGGTTGCTCCTTCATAAAGTTGTCGGAAACGTTTTTTCAATGGTACCTAGTGGCCACTTTGTTGGTGGTAGATTTTCATGTTTGATGAGTACGATGTCTCCGATCTTGATATTATGTTGTTCTTGTTGCCATTTTGGTCTTTGTTGAAGTTGGTTGAGGTAATCTTTAGACCATTTGTCCCAAAATCCCTTGACTGCATGTTGGATGTGCTTCCATCGTAGTGGAAGCGAAATGTTTTCGCCAGTCGTGGGTTCAGGTATAGCATTGAGAGCCTGTCCAATCAGGAAATGTCCTGGGGTAAGTATGAATGTATCCTCTGGATCGTTTCTAATTTGACATAGTGGGCGAGAGTTAAGACATGCTTCGATCTGGGTAAGTATTGTTGAATATTCTTCAAAAGTGTATGTTGACCTTCCTATTGTTCTACGCAGGTGATGCTTGATAGATCGAACACCGGCCTCCCAAATGCCTCCGAAGTGTGGAGCTGCAGGTGGGTTGAAGTGCCATGCGATTTGTAGTGGGATGAACTATTGTGCAGCTGCCGAGGTGGCTTCCGTGACGGCTTGTTTCATCTCTTTATCGAGGATGGCTTTAGCTCCTATGAAATTAGTGCCACAATCGGAGTAAATATTGGAACATAGACCTCGTCTGGCGATGAATCTTCTTAAAGCGGGAAGGAATGCTCCAGTGGATAAATCCGACACTAATTCAATATGAATGGCTCTTGTTGTAATTAATATGCAAATATATGCTTTAAGTAACTTGGCATTTTTTTTTTTTTTTTTTTTTTTATGCGGATGTTTGATGATTTAATTGTTATTGGACCAGCATAGTCAATGCCGACATTGCTGAATGGTTTGTTAATAGTCACTCTAGTTGTAGGAAGTTGTCCCATTAGTTGTGTTAATGTTTCTCCTCTTTGCCTAACACATGCGACGCATTTGTGTATACCAGAAGCAATACATCGCCTGGCGTTTAGGATCCAATACCTTTGTCTACTTGTACTGAGGACCACCGAGACTTTGCCATGCATTGTTGCTAGATGTATTCTATCAATAATTAAATGTGTGATGTAGTGTTCCTGTGGTAAGAAGATTGGATGTTTTGCATCATATAACATCATCGCCTTCTGTAATCTGCCTCCGACTCGTATTATTTTGTCTTTATCCATAAATGGGTTCATTTTAAGCAAGCGGCTATTTCGTGCTAATGGCTTGGCACTTGCTAAATTGTTATATTCTTCTGGAAAACTTGATTGTTGTACAAGTCGTACAATTGTTTTCTCTGCTTCTTGCCACTCACAAGTGGATATGTGACTCTTTCGTTTGAACTCTGGATTTAGACAGTGTTTCTTAAATCGTTGTATCAATGCAATGATGTGAGTGAGTCTTGTCATATTAGCAATATATTGTTTTCAAACGTAGTGAGGAAGCTTTTCACTTTTGGTTTCTTTGCTTCTAACTCTGTTTGTTCGTTTGTTTCTCGAAACTTAGGCCATGTTTCTTGTTTGCTGGTTAGCCAACTTGGTCCATGCCACCATAAATTATTGTTTGCCAAACTTGTTGCTGAGATGCCCCTTGATGCCAGATCTGCTGGATTGTCCTTGGTAGGGATGTGTCGCCATTGATCATACCGTATCACTTCCTGGATCTCCACAACACGATTCGCTACATACGTCTTCCACCTGGATGGGTGTTCTTTAACCCATTGAAGGGCTATGGTAGAATCCGTCCAGGCATATGTTGCGATGTGCTGCAATTGCATGCCAGCGATCGTGCCTTTGAGTAATCGGGCCAAGATGACAGCTCCGTTTAGTTCCAATCGGGGTATTGTGGTAGGTTTGATTGGTGCGATTTTGGTTTTAGCCGTAAGCAAGGTTGATGTAATTTCTCCATTCTCATGTTCCACTCTTAGGTACAATACAGCAGCGTAGGCCCTTGTAGATGCATCGCAGAATCCATGTATTTGTGCATTAGCACCTGGGGAATATTGTATCCAACGTGGAATTTGTACTGCTTCAAGAGCCTTCAGCTGTTGCTTAAATGTAGACCATTGGGTTTCTATTTGTGGGGATACTTGTTTATCCCATGCGTTGCCAGTAATCCATAATGTCTGTATAAGCTTTTTGGCGACGACTATGACCGGGGCTAACCACCCTAATGGATCCTAAAGTGATGCTATGTTGGATAACATGTTGCGTTTTGTAATGACCTTGTGTTCACGCATTGGAATGACTGAAAATGTGAAATGGTCCGGTCCAGGATGCCATCGAATGCCAAGTGTTTTAACCGTGTCGTTATCTGAGAATGTCAGTATGTCTTTTAGCTCACGATGTTCCACGGGTAAATCCTTTAATAGATCTGGGTCATTACTAGTCCATTTGCGCAAGTTGAAACCTCCTGCTCGGGTTAAGCTAAGAAGCTCAGACTGTAGTTGCTTTGCCTCTGTGATACTATCAGCCCCAGCTAGCAGATCGTCGTCATAGAAGTTTGAGTATATGGCCTTGGACGCTAAGGGCCACTTCTGTCTTTCATCTTCTGCTAGTTGTTGTAGTGTGTGGATTGCCAGGTATGGGGCACATGCGGTGCCAAATGTTACAGTTTTTAATTGGTAATCCTGTAATTGAGACGTTTCTGGATGTCGCCGAATAATCCTCTGAAACGTTCTATGGTTTGGATGTATGTCGATCATACGATACATCTTCTCGATATCTGCATTCATTGCAACCTTGTGTTTCCTCCAATTGAGTAGAGTCGCGAATAGTTTAGGTTGCAGAGTTGGTCCTGTTAAAAGGTTCTCGTTGAGGGAGACTCCAGCTGTAGTTTTCGCAGATGCGTCGAATACTACTCGTAATTTTTTAGTACTACTTTCCTTGAAGACCGCATGGTGAGGAATATAGTAGTGCTCTTCCTCACTTGAAGGGCGGTTGACTTCCTCCATGTGTCCCAGATCAATGTATTCATCCAGGCACTTTGAATATTCCTTTTCAAATGTAGAATTTTTGCCGAACTGGAGTTGTAAGGACTTAAATCGTTTTAGCGCTTGAGGCCTCGATTGTCCTAGAGCTGGTATTTGCTCTTGAATGAAGGGAAGATTAACTTGATATCTTCCGTTTGATTTCCGTATATGCGTCTCCTCAAATATACGTTGACAGATTTCGTCTTCCTTTTTCAAAATCTGCTGCTTTGGAACTTCTTCCAATTCCCAAAATTGTTTGAGCTGGCTACTCAAGTCCAATTGAGTGGTTGTGACTGTGCATGCTGTCACTTGGCTGAGATATGTGTCTGCTAATGGTCCAATTAGAATCCATCCAAATATTGTATTTATAGCTGTTGGGGCTGTGTCAGGTCCTCGGCGGATGCCTTCTTGAACGATTTTTGCGTAAATCCGTCCTCCCAATAGTGCGTCAATATTTCCTGGCTTCCAAAATGTTGGATCTGCTAGTTGTATGTTTTTAAGATGTTTCCAGTTCCCCCCGCGTACTATCCTTGTTGGTAGTGGATCTGTGATCTCATTGAGGACTAGAAATTCTTCTGCCAATGTGGTTATATTAGGGCGATGTGCCTCTAAGGTGAGTCTTACTTGTTGGCTTGCTGTTGCTAGTGGACTTTTATTTATACCATTGATGGTTATCCCTGCGTTTGTTGCTGTAGCGCCAACCCGCGTGCATGCAGCTTGCGTGATGAACGATGACTCTGAACCAGGATCTACGAGGCATCGTAATGTCGTCCTTCTGCCTTGCCTAGGATATGCACTTACTAATGCTGTCGATAGTAATGCATGATGGTCCTTTGTAGCTAAGAAGGATTGTATTGAATTAAATTCATCAGCATTGCTGGCTGATTATGTCTTCATGGTTGCGGGAGAATGGTTTGTGCTGCTCACTCCTTCATGAAGTTGTATTTTTGCGGACCCCGATGATTCATTGCTCTCTCGTTTGAAATCGGTAAGTATTTATTTATTTATTTATTTATTTATTTATTTATTTATTTATTTATTTATTTATTTATTTATTTATTTATTTATTTACTGAAGAAACAACAGATACACATTACAAAAATAGATTCGAGATTAGAAACCACAGATTACAATACAATATATATCCTAAACGTTTCTTACTGAGATAATGTAATAAGATAGCTTACCAAAATATGATACAATGATACAAAACTGATATGTGACAGAGGGAATGAAAATACTTTCAGAATTACAATAATCTTACATTATGTTACAACAATAAATTTATAGATGATAAAAACTAATGTCTGTTAAGAATGTGTAAGATCTTACGCTTAAATTCTGCCTCCTTAGTAATACATATATCTATATCCAGAAATTTAATATTATACTGCTCACACATTCTGTACAGAGGAGCTCTCTGACCGGCGTTGGTTCTAGCTTTATTAAGAAAGAACAGATCTTTCGAACGAGTGGCCCGGGAGGGAATCCGGAAACAAACTTGAGATAAAAGATCAGGGGAATCTATCTCAGATGTTATAAGTTTTCTCAGAATTATTGCATCGTGAAGAGATCGTCGATCTTCCAGACCTGTGAGGGATGTTTTTATTAATCTGGCGCCGTAGGCCAGTTTACCATATTTTAGGCGGAAACTCAGTGCTCTAGTAAGTTTTTTCTGTAACATTTCAATTTTATCACTATAAACTTTATAGTATGGGTTCCAGACGGATGAAGCATACTCCAAGTGTGATCTTACTAACGATTGGTACAGTAGACGGTAGGTAGATAATTGTTTAAAATTCTTGGTCGGTCTAAGTACGAAGCCAAGCATCTTGTATGCTTTAGATACAGTATTGTTAATATGTACGTCGAAAATCAACTTGCTATCAAAAATAACACCAAGATCACGTATTTGTTTTACTCTGATAAGAATAGTATTATTTAATGTGTAATCAAAACTGACATGGTTTGTATTTCTTGTAAAGCTAATGACTTGACATTTATCTAATGCAAGAAAGAGTTTGTTATCGTGACAATAGTGTTGAAATCGGATGATATCATCTTGCAGCAGTTGACAGTCTTCCATAGTTTTTATCTGTTTATATATTTTTAAGTCGTCGGCAAAAAGCAATGTTTGGCTGTAGTGAAAGCACTGCTGGATGTCATTTATAAAAATGATGAAGATGTAGTGTAGTATTATGCTTCTGTTTGCATTTGTGACATCTGTATTTACTAGGACAAGCATTTGTGTCGTGCTGGGTGGACAAGCAGTTCAGACAATGGCCGGCTGTTTTTAACAACTTGTATCGTGTTTCCGGACTCATTGCCTGATACTTCTTGCACTTGATGACAAAATGGTTTTGCTGGCAGGCGGGACAGTTGTTCTGTTTCCTTGCATGATGAGCATGTGTATTTCCTCTGGGTGATACTGACTTTGGTTGAACTGCAGGTTTGGATGTCACCACATCTGCAATTGATTCTAATACTCGCAATCTATTGTTGAGAAATTCGCAGAAAGCTTCATAGGTTGGAAGGGCTTGATTTGTTCCTTGCTCTTGCCATAGGCGTAATGTCACAAATGGCAATTTTTGCACGAGCAAATGAATCAGGATGACATCCCATGATTTTGTGTCAACTTCAAGACTCTTCAATTGTTGTAGGCATTCCGAAGTCGTATTGATTAAGATCTTAATACCCTTTGCTGTTTCTGTTGCGAGCTTGGGTATGTTCATGAAAGTTCTTAATTGATGGTTTACTAATACCTTCTTGTTCTCATATCTTTCCTTCAGCTTTGCCCATGCTGGCGCATAATACTGGTTGGTAGTTGGGATGTGTCTCAGTAGTGCTTCTGCTTCCCCAACTAAACATTCCTTCAGGTAATGTAGTTTCTGTACAGGCGCCAGTTTGGGATTATTGTGAACCAATGATACAAACACGTCGTGGAAGGATCGCCATACATCATAATCACCGTTGTACTTCGGCAAGCTAATCCTTGGTAGTTTGATATCATATGATGACGTTGGTGGGGTAGTGGTATTACCTGTGGTGAGTTTCCTCAATCCGTCCATCATATCTGCCATATACTCGCTGTATTTAAGTTCTGCGTGACTGTATTGGTTCTCTTCCAGATATGCCTCAGAAATTTTTGATGTCTCTTGAAGTGCTGCCCTTTGTATTTCGATATCATTTTTTGTAAATTCTTTCCACATAGCAGTTAATCCAGCTATTCTCAATTCATAGAATCCTTGTGTTCTCTTAGGTATAGCAGTTTTCTTAGCAACTTCAATGTATTTCTCTAACTGCGTTTTCAGGATTTGTTGTGTTTGACATAATTGTGTTAATAATGGCATTGGTGCCTGTTTATTTTCAGAACCCGTCGCCATATCAATATATAATCAGACCAGAATATGTTGCACACGAATTCCTGGATGGAACCACCAAAAAGGTTTAGCTGTCGACCGTTGCCTTCACCAGAAATCACAAAGGTTCACAAAGCATTTACTGAGTTTTTCACCAAAAGGCATATACTTGTTTTCACTTCGAACTCTATCAAACGAAAGAGGCTGAGTCCTTGTTGGTTCCTGTTTATATATCCTCAAAAGTGGTACTTGGCGAACTGCCTTATCAAAGTACACTTATCTTCTTATTTCCTTATTCCAGTCATATTTTTGCCACAATTATTCAATTTCTTCCTTCTAAACTTAATTCTTCAATCTTCCAATTTATTCCAATTTTCTATCTAATTTTTTCTTAATAATTTTATTATTTTCGAAAATGCATATAATTTATCGACGCCATTTCCGGCATCCTTTTTTGCATAATTATTTTTTATCTCGCTCCATTTGTACATAATTGGCATCTCTTTTACTCCCATTAGCCTTATGGAAAATTATATTTTTTATAATATCTTTAGATAGAATTCGTTCTTTATGGCATTCCCAGCGAATTCGCCACAAAAAATTACATAGTACGGCGAGGTGGCTTTATGTCGCAACATAAAGTTTGACGTTTGTTTTGCCGTCAAGTTTTCATTGTGCGCGCGCCGTGTTTTTTACGCGACAAATACCTGCTCGTGCATTCATCAGGTAAGATTTAAGTGTTTTTGTCCACCTATTGTGTTTGTGCAGTGATTCTAATGTGTAATTTATTGATGGTGTCATTATTTGTTTCTAAAAATGCCAGAAAGTGCGATGGCACATTGCCTGTCAGGGCTGCTTTGTTTTACGTTGTTTTTAGTGCATATTTGTTACCTTTATCCTTTTATTAGCAAATACCTTTTACTTGTTTTGTGTGCAATATGCTTATTTTATGTCGTGTACGTGAATATATGTAATTTTCAATGTTAATTATAAGTTCAAATTTTGCCTTGTTATTGTTGTTGTTTTCCATGTATGGTTGTTTGTGTAATGTTTAAAATTCAGTGTAAAGTTTATAATTCATTTGTTTATTTATATTATAAAATTCAATTTTATTTAGATTTTCAAATTTATGTACTAATTCATTTATTTCTTTTCAGATAGTCCATACAGGTGAGTATACCATGTTGTTTATTTGTCTTCAATTGTATATTAATATCTGTATTTTTAGGTTGGGGCTCAACAAATTATGTTTTTTTAAACGCAAACAAGCACAGATTAACGTATTTACACTACAAATACGCATAGTATTGTAAATCCTAGAAATTTTTTAAAATTTGAAAAATCTCACGTGTGATTAAAGGGGGAGGGGTTCGAGCCAAATCTCACGACATCTCACCAAGGGGGAGGGGGGTCGAAAAATCGGCAAAAACGCCTCACGTAATTTATGGATGTCCCCAAAGAGAAAGAGAGAAGTAAGGTTTAAGTTCGTAACGCAAAAATTCTCGCAGCACTTCATCGAATGTCTTGTATCAGAATAAAGGTATATTCGAAATTGCAAGAGGCTGCACGCTTTCACTTCGTTTGAATTTTACAGCTGGAATATCAGCACTGAAATGGGTTTTTACGACCCATAATCCTTGCCCCGAACGGTTCGTCGAAGAAATAGTGGAATTTGTAAGAAATATCGAGGTTATTTAGGAAAAGTTGATAGTTTCCGAGTTATAAACAAAAAACCATGAGGGTTGACCCCCCCCCCCCAAATCCCCATTCGCTGCGCCCCTGGGTTCTTGGTTACTTTCATCAACAAAATGTTTATCTCTTCCACAACACCTTCTATCATTTATAATGGGGAGGTGATACCAGGAACCAAATCCAATGCTGAGTTAACACCTCGGTTCGCTTCAAATTCTTCTTTACCCGAAACTGAATTGTCAACCCGTTCTCGAGTACAACGCCCACTCAATGGACGGAGTTTTCTTCAGGACTCGCGAGGTGTATAAATGTCTCAAAGAACTTGATGTCAATAAAACTACTGGCCCTGACAATATTCCCCTATGGTACTTAAGAAAAGTACCTCACCTTTGGTACGCCAACTTCAATTCTATTATAAGTGTTACTGTCATTTATAAATGGTAGTTTTTCCCAATAATTAGGCCGTATCCCGTGTAGGCTCGTGAAACGGTATCTCCGTAACCTTGCAGCCCGTGACACGGTATGGCTGTGCACCCGTATATGGTATGAATAGTGCCGCTCATATAATTCGGGGGTACAATTAATGATTATTTTCGTGAGAAGGGTACGCGGTCAAAAAAGTTTGGAGACCTCTGCTCTAGAGCGTCTAAAATTTCCCAGGACTTTTTTAATCGCTTCCATCACTTCTTGCTTGACTATGTGGTGTGCTGGTTTTACATCTAAATATGTCGCCTGTTGTCAATATTCGACCAAACTTATTCTAAGAAAGAATAAAATAAAACCGAGTCGGTCAATTCGACCGGGTAAAATAGGCCATCGAGGTATTGAAAAACACAACCGGCTTATAAAAAAAGTGGGTGTGTGTACTTATGTATGCGCATTAGAAGTTATACTTCTTTGGCGTGATTTAAGACTAATGTTTAATTTGCATGCAAATAATTTATTGGATTTTTTATTATTTGCATGCGTTGGCAGGTGGAAGCATCATGATGCCGACACGCTCCAGCCTGTCGGTTCTTTTCACCAATGCTTCGCCAGCTGGATCAGCTTTTATCTACCTGCTAATACTACCGATATTTCTAAGCCTTACTCTCTTCCTTTTGGTTTCTTTGCGCCTTACCTTCTGATGGAGCATATTTAGCGTCTCCTCCACTTTATTCTTTACAACACCCGATGTCACCATGTAGTCTATGATGTTTTCTGCTCTGAGTCGTGCCTGAGCTGTCGCTTGCAGAGCAGCAGTTTGCTCGGCTAATATCGGGCATTCCAATAGGACATGCTCTGTGTCTTCTATCACATTTAGGAATGCCGGGGACAGCGAAGACATCTTGTCCGAACCGATAGAGGTATGCTCTGGAACACACATGTCCACTCAAGAACTGTGCGAGGTCGTAACTCATCTCTCCATGCTCTCCCGTGACCCTTCCCTCCACATTTGTTATGAGCCTGTGAGTCCATCGACCTTGGGTAGATTTACTCCACCTCCTTTCCACTACTGAAATAAACGACACTTCTAAATTATGTTCAATTCCCTAGATTCTTCTTCTAATATTTACTCAATTCAATTGAGCAGCTTTAGGTAACTGAAATATGATACGAAGTGCCTTTGAACTATTTTGTTTTGGTGGACTTGGAAACACATTTTTCTAGACAAGTTGTTCTTAATTACAGAGGTTATACAGATTTGTATGCCCCCCATGTTTTGATTTTAGTCTGTTAAGAGTCCCAGAATATTACTTAATTTGCTGACGCAGCGACACAAAATGCCCCTTGGCAAACGACATGGGAAGACAGCACTGCTACTATTCCAGAAGGTCCATGATCGTGTTCTCCATTTAACTTAAAAGTTTTTTTATTATATTCTTTTTAGTCTTAATTCTGTCATTTTTGGATTATACTTTTTACAAAATTCTGGTGAAGTGATTTGTTATGCATACCATATTTCCAGCGCCATTTTGAATTTTCTAATTTTGACAACAAATTTATTATTTCCGACGTTAAAACACCCCCAAATAGCAATTTTCAGTGAAATCGAATCGTAATTGCCAAAATCGTACCACCATATTGGCGCCGGCATTTTCATTTTTTTAAAATTTTGCCCACAGATTCGTCATTTGTGACCTTAAAAACTCCCCGATACCGATTTTCAATGGATTCGGAACACATTTGCAAAATTCATCCGCCATTTTGAATTTTCAAATTTGACTACAGAATCGTCATTTGTGGTCCTAAAAATCTCCCGATACCGATTTTCAATGGATTCAGAACACATTTGCAGAATTCATCAGCCATTTTTAATTTTCAAATTTTGACCACAGAATCGTCATTTGTGGCCCTAAAAACCTCCCGATACCGATTTTCAATGGATTCAGAACACATTTGCAAAATTCATCCGCCATATTGGCGCCGCCATTTTGAATTTTCAAAATTTGACCACAGAATCTTCATTTGTGGCCCTAAAAACCCCCCGATACCGATTTTTAATGGATTCAGAACACATTTCCAAAATTCATCCGCCATATAGGCGCCGCCATTTTGAATTTTTAAAATTTGACCACAGAATCATTATTTGTGCCCCTAAAAACCCTCGATACCGATTTTTAATGGATTCAGAACACATTTTCAAAATTCATCCGCCATATTGGCGGCGCCATTTTTAATTTTCTAATTTTGACCACAGAATCGTCATTTGTGGCCCTAAAACCCCCCGATACCGATTTTCAATGGAATCGGAACACAATTGAAAAATTCGTCCGCCATCTTGGAACCGCATCTTGATTTTTTTACAAAATTGTCCGATTGCACTGTCACGTTTGCTCAATGTGTGTGCAAAGTTTCATAAGAATCGGTTTAGTAGAAGTAGCTGAAAAAGCTGTCGCAAGAGTTGAACCAAACCAATATATGTACATACGAGCTCAAGTTAAATAAAAGCATTAATATCTTGTTCATTGTTTTATTTTCCCAAATAATAACAGTAAATATTTTGTATTATATATTCAAACTAATTTCTGATTGAGTAATTATATAAATTTTTAACCATTCAAAATCATTAGTAAAATAGTAAATAATTATCGCTTATTGTATAGTTGCCATATAGCTTTATTATTATCTTGGCCAGTTTCACACGGCCCGACAAACAACCAAGAAAAATCTTCTGAAAAAGTCGGCTGGTGTAAAACTAGCCCTTAAGCTGCTGACAGAAACAGGCGCAAACGCCGTGCGGGCAATGACAGAGTGAATAAAAGTAGTGTATTCAAATGCGCACTAACGAAATGCTGTTTTACGCTACGCATTTTCCCCCCGTTAGTTGTGTGCGTACATATATGAACATCATTGCTGAGCACAACTCAACGCATACATCGTGAACTCGGCGAGACAAAGCCAAAGTCTAGATATAACAAGTCTTTCATCTTCATACAAAATTTTCCTCCCGCTAGTTGTGTGCGTGCATATATGAACATCATTGCTGAGCACAACTCAACGCATACATCGTGAACTCGGCGAGACCAAGCCAGATTCTCTCTCTTCGATAAAGTATGCAGAACAGAAAAGGAAGGAAAATTGAATCTGCTGTTTTTTTCATAAATAGTAAATATGCACCAATACATCAAGTTTATTCCCATATAAAATCATGAAATCTTCCGCTGGCTAATTGTGTGCGAGCGTGTATAAAAATGTTGCATTCTCTTTCTGGTACGCTGCCATCGTCATTTGAAGAATGTGTGCATACAGCTGTTCGCCTTTCACTCGCTAACCATATGAAGATGAAAGACTTGTTAATATCTAGACTTTGGACAAAGCCAGATTCTCTCTCTTCGATAAAGTATGAAGAACAGAAAAGGAAGGAAAATTGAATCAGCTCTTTTTTTCATATATGCACCAATACATCAAGTTTATCCCCATATAAAATCATAAAATCTTCCGCCCGCTAGTTGTGTGCGATCGTGTATAAAAATGTTGCATTCTCTCTCAGATAGCCTGACATCATCATTTGAAGAATGTGTGCATATAGCTGTTCGCCTTTCACTCACTAACCATATGAAGATGAAAGACTTGTTAATATCTAGACTTTGGTTGCCGCCGCGTAGTGTCAATCCATGTTTGTATTTTGAGTCGTGTTTTGATGGTGGTGGGCATATGTTTGGAGTCGTGTGTTGGTGTTGGGTGGGATAGCAAATTTGTTGGATTTTATATTTAATGAAAATCTTTATTTTTCCAAATTGGGGTAATTAAATTAGCACCTAAAACAAAGACAAGTCCTGTAGGATAGAAAAATTATATGTAAATCATTCACGTTTTTCAATTTTTTTCCAATCACGTCCACTTGTCACTTTGATTTCGTTGTTGTGTTCAAAGTCGGAGCGCGCCGCCGACACCGCAACATCATGTCAGTGAAAAGTCGCCTGTTTCTGTCAGTAGCTTTAGAAACTCGCGCTTAGGTGAAGAATAAAACACGGATCGGATTTCCCTCCATAGCCTCGCGACAGAACCCCTCACCAAGCAACGTCGTGCACAGTAAAATCGTCTACGAATCTTCATGCCTACAAAAACCCAAACCTTCGCTTAGCTGATGAATCGTACAAGAAATTTATTTCTCTCCATAGCCTCAGGATAAAAACCCCCTCACCCATCGACATCGTGAACAGACATCAGCTAAAGAATGGGAGTTGAAATGCTTGCCCTCCATACCCCTTCGCCTTTATTCTCTGTTGCGTCTCGCATATTCCTAAGAATTCACTCATAAGATTTTTAAAAACGCGCCTAAAGAAGTATAACTTCAAAAATAGTTGAGGTGTCGCGCGACTCCTGAAAGAAGCGAAGCTTTTACCACTAAGCATATAACACAACAAAAATTTGTGCGCGGAATTTATCTTCTTCTTACCTGGGGACCCAGCGCGCCTGCTAGTATACACCAGAATCTGCTTCAGATCGCTAAGTTCTTCCGTCGGGGACCCAGCGCCCCTGCTACTATACACCAGACTCTGCTTCAGAGGGCGGTGGTAGCAGATTATTGTGATAGAGCATTCCGGTGAGGTAAGGGAATCTGGCGGGAAGTTTGTTCTGGGTCCCAGACGTCTGAGATACGTGGATTTAGTTCTTTCCTTTTATGCGCATTCGAAGAAAAAAATCAAAGTGGTCTGCCCATGAACAAAATTAAATTTTGATGGATAGCAGAAGAAATGAGGAGTGACTTTTCAAAATTTTCAGAAACCGCAAATTTCTGTGGTACGTAGAAAATATGCGAAATTATTTTTTTTGCCCCAATATGGTATGCCCTAGTATAACTAAATTTTTACAGTGGTTGATAAAAAATATTGTAAGTGCGACTTCATTTTTAAAAATACATTTTGTTTGGAAATGTGTCCTTTTGTTTGAAACTTTTAGAAATAAGACCTTTTGTATGGACGTCCATAGGAAATATGACTTTATTACATTATTATTATTATTTTTACATTATTCCTAAATTCCAAGGCACAACATATCATCAGGTTCATTGCATTCACTTATTTCTCGAAAATTGTTCATCATTTTTTTAAAACCAAAAATCACGCCCTTTTGTTTGAAATTTTTTAAAATACTATTGATTCAGACAGGAAATGTGGCGTTTTGTTTAAATTGAATACACCGTTTATTTGATATATGGAAACATGCCTTTTTTGACAGAAATCCCTATATTGGTATCCATTTTTTTATAGGAAAGAAGGCTTTTTCTTCGTGAATAGATGCTAATTTAGCCTTGCTAGTGGATTCCGTCGAAATCTGCTCTCGAGTAAAAAATGGAAATAAGGCCTTTTGAAAAGTCACTCCTCATGTACTTTTTTGATGTGAAACATCTTTGCGCGCGTTGAGAGTAATTTTTCAAGGCTAAAAATTTAGCTAAAAATTTGAGTTATGGAATTATGCATGCGTGCATATCTTTTATATTTCAAAGCTTCAAACGAACAAAAATTAGTTGCATTAGTTGCGTATTATTGTGCTACAAAATAAAGACATTTGTTAATACAATAAACAATAAAAACTTTTTAAAATTTTAATTTATTCATACAAAATATATTTAGTTCACCCTTAAAAAGGCTTATAAATTCAAGCAGAATACTATAACTACCTGGGTTAATAGCCCAATGAGAACAATGTAGGGTCATCGAAAAAAGGGGTCGTGAGTTCGACGCGCAACGGCGGCGCTTAAACTTTTTTATAAATATTTGACAGATTACAACAGAAGAGGTAAATAATAGGTTTGTACTTTTTTGGGATCATTGAAATCGACTTCCAAATATATACTAACCTTGAAAATGTCAATCAATGAACCAAATTACACGGCGAATCATTTCTTTCATCAACACTTCCAATAATTCCAATAAACCGGTTTTATAGGCAAGGGGTCGCAGGGAAGTTCCTGACTTGTGCATCCCAAAAAAATTTCGACTGAAGCGATCATCACACTAACAAGGGATTGCAATCCGGCACGATTTGCAATCCGGGCGGATCCGGCCGTATTAACGCCAATCCGGCAGGATCCGGACTAATCCAGCCGGGTTATTGCTTTGCTAGTACGTTCATCTAATCAACATGTATTTGCTCATTACGGCCTAAGCGAAAGTAGTTAAAAATTATATATTCCAAATTGACGAATAAAACGTTTATTTTAGTATTAGAAAATCAACTTTTTATTTATTCATAGGTAGGCTACAAATTTCGACACTGGTTGGTTTATCGGTCATCAAGTAGTCGTTCATACGAGCCAAGTGCTTTCCTCTGACTCCCTCAATTGTATACGTATGCGAAGCACAGTTGTTGGCAATACGACACAAGTTTACGAACTTTAACCATCACACCTGCGCCGTCAGTTGTTATACCAATTCAGTATCAAAGTCAATACCAAAACGGTCTTTTACCAAACAAACAGCGGGCTCAAACAAGCAAACTTTTGACCTTGTTTCTTGAGATGCTCAAGTTCAATTATCACATCAGCTTTTACAGTTTCGGCAAAATGTGAAACTACAGATCATGTTATGTGAATTTTGCAGTGGATATCCGCATTTTGAAAACAAATGTCTCATATCTGAAGATGTACACAATGAATTGAAAGTGTAACCATCCTTGCAATTTATTCTGGAAAACTATGATTTCCATATTCCTTTCCTTTTTGAAATAAATGTCAATAAGCATATTTCTCTTTTTTTATTTCTTCCTCGCAAATAATTTCAATTGTTTCTTAATCATTCTCGTCTCACTTTTATTTAGATGTAGATGCTTTACTCAAACTATTGATTATAATATCAGAAGCTAATCCAGATACTAGTAATTCCACCGGAGTCAACAGTCGACTGAATATACAGAGAGAAATTTAGAACTGTGGGAGTTCAATGCAGCATTGAACTGTTAGAGCCAACAACGATAGATATTGCCGGATCCAGTAGGTAGCCAACGGTACCGGATCCGTCGGATTGCCGGATCCGCCGGACCGGATTGCAAACCTTAACACTAACCCAATCATAACTTCGTTCTCGGGGCCTGCGCAAACTATGAGAATTTTTGTTGCTTTGTACACAGCTACATAGACAATGGAATCGTCACACGAAAAAATGCAGAACAGTCAGGTTATCGTGTAATTCTTATAATATTCACAAACTGGTTTGATAAGAGGAAAAGTTTTAGCCCGTGTAATTAGACTCTATTGTTGTTAGTATAGCGTCAGCTAAAAATTGAAAATATATGAATATATGTATGTATTTGTTTTGAAATTCCAATATTTGCAGCATTGGATTTGTCTTAAATATTTGCAATAAAAATGTCATATAAAATATTTTTATAGGACCTACATGAATATTTTTATAGCACCTCCATTATAGCAACGAATGAAAGTTAGTTGTGATAACTAAAAATTTTCAATTTTTAGCTGACGCGATATGCTTACAATAATAGAGCCTAATTACACGGGCTAACTCTTTTCCCCTTAACAAACCAGTTTGCGTATGTTATAAGAATTACACGATAAACGGACTGTTATGCATTTTTTCGTGTAACGATTCTATTGTCTATGTAGCTGTGTACAAAGGAACAAAAATTATCATAGTTTGCGCAGCCCTTGAGAACGAAGCTATGCTTGGGTTAGTGTGATGATCGTTGCAGTCGCAATTTTTTACAACGAAACAATAGATTGACATTTTCAACTACTACTAAATAATTGCTCCTTTAATCCCTCATGGGGCATAGGGCGGAAACAGTTGCCCTCCAGCGGACTCTGTTTTGCGCGACAGCTCTCAGCTCTGACCAGGATCTCCCGGTTGTTGCGGCCTCTGCTAATAGGGTTCTCCTCCACGTTGTTCTAGGTCTTCCGACTCGACGGGTTCCTTGCGGATTCCAGTCGAGGGCCTGTTTGGCTAGATTCTCGTTTTCGCGTCGCAAGGTGTGGCCAATCCAATTCCATTTCCTTCGCCTGATTTGGACGTCTATCCTTTCTTGGCCGGCACGGCGCCATAGTTCTTCATTCTAAATTCTATCTTGCCAGCGGATTTTTAGGATACGACGTAGGCATCTGTTGATGAAAACTTGTAGGCGCCCTGTGATGAATTGGGTGACTTTCCATGTTTCGCAACCGTACAAAAGAACTGCCTTAACGTTGGAGTTGAACAGCCGCAATTTGGTGTTTATTGAGATCACCGTCGATCTCCATATGTGAAACAGGCATGCATATGCGCTTCTTGCTTTATATATTCTGGAACTGACGTCTTCTTCTGTACCGCCGTTTTTGGTAGTAATACTACCGAGGTAACAGAATTTACCTACCAGTTCCACGTCGCGGTTATTTAGCGCTGTTCGTTCAAGGGTGTTTGCAGTTATCCGCATTTCTTTGGTTTTAGTCGGATTTAACCTTAAGCCTGCTGAGCTACTTTCTGTTGCCAAATTGTTTACCATGTTTTGAGGTCCTGGTGTCTGTGGGCCAGCAAACAGATATCATCCGCGTAGTCGAGGTCCTTAAGGCGGTCTAACAATCCCCACTGTATGCCACCTGTTCTAGTATCTAGAGCGCTGACAAGGATGTCGTTTATTACTATAATAAATAGTAAAGGCGAAATTAGGCACCCTTGCCGTACTCCTGAGCTCACTTCAAAGCTGTCGGATAGTTTTCCATTGTGAAGAACTCTGCATTTGGAATTGTTGTATAGAGCTTTTATCAATTCTATTATTTTATCAGGCAATCCCCGTTGCCGTAGTGCCTGCCATATAAAGCTCCTATTGACCGAGTCGAACGCTTTCTCATAGTCTACGAAAGCAAGGTAAAGGGGGGATCGGAATTCAGCAGACTGCTCCACTATGATTCTCAAGGTGTTAATGTGGTCTATGCAGGAGCGGCCTTTTCTGAATCCAGCCTGCTGTCTTCTAAGAGTTCGATCTACTGCCTCTCTTAGATTTTTCCCACAGTAGATAATAGACAGATGCCTCTCCAGTTGTCACATATTTTTGGGTCCCCCTTCTTTGGTATTTTGACTATGATACCTTCCGTCCAATCCTCCGGAAAGGTACAGGTGTTCCATGCTATTTCCAGGATTGGCTGTAGCGCATCTGCTATGAGGCTTGAGTCGGCTTTCAACAACTCTGGCGGGATGCCATCTTTTCCAGCTGCTTTACCATTGGCCATTGCATGAATTGCGGTTACTATTTTAGTCTTGGATGGGGCACGAGTGGTGATTCTTATTGGCTGTACATTGTTGTAGTTGTTTTCCTGAGGTTCCTGTGTAAATGAACCATTCAGGGCGGCGAAGAAGTGATCTCACCATCTTTGGAGTTGCTCCTCGTCGCTGCACAGCAGCCTTCCATCCGCACTCTTTACGGCATGCTTTTTAGTAGAGTGCTTTCCCGAGAGCTGTTTAGTGATTTGGTACAGCACCTTACTGTTGCCTGTGTTTGCCACGTTTTCCGCTTTCTCTGCGAGCTCATTTATCTGCCGTCTTTTATCACGCCGGACACTTCTCTTTACCTCCCGGTGCAATTGGGAGTATTCCCGTTCAAGTTGTTGTCGTTTTTCCGGGTCGCTTGTAGAGTTCACGTTATTTTTGAGGGCCCTTCTGCGTTCAATTTTTTGCCAGGTTGTGTCCGAGATCCAGTGTTGCTGGTTTCTTTGGACATAACCAATGCTTGTTTCCGCTGCTGTTATTATAGCGCCATTTGTTGTGCTCTACAGCTCTTCAATATTTCTGTCGTCAGAAACGGTTTGCTGGTTTAAGATTTCTTGCAGTTTGCCAGCAAATTCTCGCTTTTTGGTGCTCTCACGCAGAAGGTCTACGTCAAACCGTCTACGGTTTATGGCATCGCGTTGGACGTTTCTGATTGCGGCGATTTTTAGGCGGATAGTTGCTACTACCAAATGGTGGTCACTTCCAGTGTCTGCTCCCCTAAAGCTCCTGACATCCTCCAGAATAGTTCGCCATCTGCGACTGAAGGCCACGTGATCTATCTGATTTCTCGTTCTACCATCGGGCGATACCCAGGTCTCCTTGTGAATCTTCTTGTGACAAAAGTAAGTTCCACCAACCATGAGTTGATGGGAACTACAAAAGTCAACGAAAAGTTCACCATTGTGATTGGTATCTTGGCTTAGGCCTTGATTTCCAATTGTGTTTTCAAGGCCGATGTTGTTGGGGCCGATCTATGCGTTTAAGTCACCCATCAAAACAATGATGTCTCCCCTTGGACATTTTCAAGGTTAGTATATATTTCGAAGTCGATTTTAATGATCCCAAAAAAGTACAAATCGATTATTATTTACCTCTTCTGTTGTACTTGTAATCTTTCAAATATTTATAAAAAAAGTTTAAACGCCGCCGGTGCGCGTTGAACCCACACCCCCTTTTTGCGGCCGATCCTACATTTTAGTTTTTTTTAGTTTATAAAAACCATTTATTACACTTACCATCTATCTCAATATAAATTTAACTATTGCTTAAAGTTAATTATTCTAGCCTATTCTAATCTGTCTAACTTACTGGCCCTTAGCAGGCACTCTAAATTAATCTATATCTTATCTAAATTATGCCTTTCAGCTAAAACTTATATGTTTTTATACGCTTTATATTAGCTTCACCTGTATGTATATGTGTATGTATGTATGTATGTTCTATGTAAACAAATCTTGCAACTTGATTTTGACCCACTTCTATTTAACCGATCAACTTCAAATTTTGCACATATGCATAGTTCGCGTGACAATGCAATCTGACCAATTTGTAAGAAAATTAAGATGGCGGTTCCAAGATGGCGGTCGATTTTTGCTATTGTGTTCCCCGACCCCCCGACATGGGTATCAAATGAAACGGCATGACAGGTAGAATACAATTAGCTGTATGGCGTCATTCCAAATTCAAAATGGAGGCCAACACAAAATGGCGGATTATCTTTTTCTTTACAACCCACTCGGTATGAGTATCAAATAAAAGGATGTGATAATAGAATACTTTTCGCTGTGGGGCGTCTTTCCAAATTCAAAATGGCGGCCACCACAAAATGGCGGTTTACCTTTTTCTTTACAACCCACTCGGTATGGGTATCAAATGAAAGTGTATGATGAGTATAGTATAGTAAGCTTTGTGATGTCGTTTTAAATCTAATATGGCGGTCACTACAAAATGGCCGAACACATACATATAATAGACTAAAAAATAGGAAATAAAAAATATAGTTTAAAAAAACTAAAAAATACGCTTTTATTTTAAAATGAACTAAAAAGTAAAAAATAATTTTGAATGTAAAGTTTTTATTGCTCCAGCCAGTATAAGAAAACAACCTACCTTTCGAAATCTAAAAAAGCGTGGGACGCTAGCTAAAAGTTCCGGTGTTAATAAAATAAGAATATAGAGAGCCCCACGCTTTTTTACATTTCGAAAGGTAGGTTGTTTTCTTATACTGGCTGGAGCAATAAAAACTTTACATTCAAAATTATTTTTTACTTTTTAGTTCATTTTAAAATAAAAGCGTATTTTTTAGTTTTTAAACTATATTTTACATTATAAAAAAGGATTTTTATTTTTGGCTTACTTCTAAGAAAAATTACTAAAAAAAACTTAGAAACTATATATATATTTTTTTATATAAAATAAAACTTAAACTAACTTAACTTACTTAACCTAACTAGCCTAGCTATCTGGGCAGGGGATAGCAGAAGCAGTGCTGATTCGGCTAACCCCCGGCCAGGCGACGGGCTTCCACAGACTCGAGATATACAAAACATTAAGAGTTCATGAAAGCCCGCACTATCTACTCCCCTAATAAACAACACAGGTCTTGGCATATTAATACTAAAAGAGATTATCTGGACGTGGACAGCGGAGGTGTTACTGCCTCAGGTGGCCCCCGTCCAGGCGACGGGCTTTCTTGGATCCGAGTTTGATAGAACAACAAGGGTTCATGGAAGTCCGCACCATTAACCTAGCTTACTTAACCTATATTTATTACTATCCTAAAAACTAGAACTAGATCCGATCTAAGTCTAAGCTACGTCCTACATTTTACCCATTCGGCTATCAACACCTATGGTCTACAGTGGACGAAACTGGTAGATATAATTTTCTGCTTGAATTTATAAGCCTTTGTAAGCGTGAACTAAATATATTTGTATGAATAAGTTTTTTTTGTATTAACAAATGTGTTTATTTTGTAGAACAATAATACGCAACTAGTGCAACTAATTTTTGTTCATTTGAATGAATTTATTTATTTTTAGGCCTATTCTGAACTTTGCTGGAATTTTCTTACATCGGGAGCAAACTATGTAAGAAAATTCCAGCGAAGTTCCGAATATAGATCCCAAATGCAACATTTCTGTGTGATAAAAGAGTTCCAGAGCTGCGTTTCCACTTGGCCTTTCGCCAAAGATGTTTCACATCTTTCCCGTGCACTGGGTACACGCGTGTTTTTTTGTTTTAGCTTAGGAATATTCTTTCGGATATTGAATTTTTTTTGTTGGAATCATTGTAAAATTTAAAATATGAGATTACAGATTTTATTTAATTTTGTAAGTAATGATGATTTTAGGGCTAGCTGAGTACCCTAAATTTCACCCGATGAGGTTTTTATGGGGGTTGAAAGAGCGAAAATTAAGTTTTTCTGATAGTTGATTGATTTAAACAGTTATTACAAAAATTGTTCATTAGGTTTAAAAATAGTTGTAAAAAAGTTCGATAAATTTTCGGAAAACAATATATTTTGTCTTTTTTGTACTATTAGTAGATAGTTATAAAACGTGTGATGAAGTTTGACTGTCCCTTGAAAGTTAGTATTTTTGTTTAACATGAATACTCTTTTCCACACCACTTCGGGGGTAGAGTATAAGGTGCGTTTTTTTATAAGTATGTGGTGTTGCCCAGTAGGCCTAATCCACATTTAAATATATGTTACATGAAGTAACTCAACGACTTTTTCCAAGTGACACAGAAAAATCTGGATGAAGTTTGAAGCAGGGCTGTGAGTCGGCCCTTAAAGTTTGTGACTCCGACTCCAATGTTATGGAATATTAAATCCGACTCCGGCTGCTATATATAATGGGAAATATTTAAATTTGTACCGAAGAACAAAAAAGAACTAATTTTATTGTGCAGGGGTGGTTAACTTTTTTGGAAACAAGGGCGCAATTAAAAATTTTCATGAAGGTTTAGGGCGCAACCGGACTATAAGGAGCTCTTGTCACTGAAAAGTTTCTTTCATCACAAGAAATGTATTACATAATAAGACGTATGACATCAATGGTGGTTCATTGATCTTGTCAATCTACAGGAATAGCCTACACTACTGGAGAAGGGTCAAAGTGATATTTATTTCGAAGGTAGGTAGGCGAAACGGAAAAGGATGATATGGGTCGTCAACAGCCTAGAACGCATGCTAGTCCTATACCTCCGAAATTTTATAGCTGAAGTCTTCCTCTCAGTAGGCATATTGCCAGAGAAACTCGAATGACACCGCACTGCATGAAGTAGTGCGTACCGTAGAGTACTCCGTAGAATACAACCAATTTTCGGCAATCTTCCTGGATAGAGAGGCACTTTCAACAAAGTCACCATCGAGGCTAACCAGGTGGCCCTAGCGAATTGTGGTCAGTGCTCTTCATGCTAAAATCTAGAATCGCCTTCAGCAGCTTAAGCAACAACATAGTGGTAAAGACGACGTGCAGTAGCACACCCCAGGAAGGAAGCCTTTCGCCGCTGCTATATTCACCTATAGAAAAAAATCTATGGTTTCAGTCTACCTACAAATATGGGCATGTGCTGCGCCTAGTCCGATTACCTAAGTATTTTGGCTTCATTTTGGACCCAAACCTTTATTGCAGGCTCAACTTTGAAAAAAGGCCAAAGAACGCCAGTATAGCTTTTAATGCCAGTAAGCAGACCTTCGGCAAGAGATGAAACTTGAAGGTACACATGAGTTGCTGATTACAACTGATTACATCGAAAATTAATGTCAACTCAGGTTTCAATGTCCAGATCTCCACCAGAAAGGGATGGGCAATATTGCAGCCTAACAAGAGCTATGACGTGGTCCTATATATGTATAGCTGTTGCTTTCCCCTCTTTGAAACAATTTCTTTGCAGTTGTCTGGTTCTTGCTAGGATAAAACACTGTAAAATTGGAAACCTTTTCTTATATAAGTTGGGAGAGATTTCGAAGCTTAAAGTGAGAGGTATGATTGGATATCTGAATATGACGGGCTGGATTTAAAGTCACTCCAAGCTCACTGACATGCGCTTATGTACGGTTACAAAACTATGGTCTTTAAGCGGTAATTATGTCTACATCCTGGGTTCCCTGTGATTTTTATTTTATCGTGTTCTGCATCTGATTCGAATCAGTTTTCATTTCAAGATCCCTTGTTACTCCTCCAACTTCTTAATTATTTAAATTAATCGGGAATCGTGAGGTGGGCGTATAATAAATCGCTTACTGGCGTACTTGCGACCGCGGGGCGCGGTTTTCCAACTCTTGTAGGGTATTCTTTTACCACGTTCTGCTTCTTTTCCTCCAGTCTTTTCGATTTTTAGCCGAAGTTCTCCAGTTCGATATGCGGAGTAATGTCTCAGCATCTGCAGCAATCGCATCCTTTCACCTTTTCCTCCACCTGCCTACGGGTCTTTCTCCTTCAATGATGCCAGTGAAGACCTTCCTGGCTGCTCTGTCTTCCGGCATGGAGTCGACGTGTCCAGCTTATCACGTTCGCCTTTCTTTATTGCAGGAATTCCAGTAATTTTTCAAAATAATTTTTAAGTTGACCAGCATTAAGGCCTAACCACAATGAGATACTCACATTATGTGTAGTTCATTTTAAAATATGTACTCAATAATTATTAATAATTATTATAATTTATAGTTTTGGTATTTCGTATTTTACAGAGTCGACAATTTTTTTGGTTGTTCTTCCGACTCCGCCTCCAGTAAGTATAAAATTCCTTCCGACTCCGACTCCAACTCCGCAGGTTTAAGGAAGCGCTCAGCCTAACCGTATATAACGCCTACTTGAAAAATGCAACGATCACAAGTATTGACACATACACTTCACCTGCGCTTATAAATTCACGAGCCAGTGGTACAGGCCAAGTTGCTTGAATTTCCGCCTTGGATTCTTACGTTGCCTTTGAGTTACTTCATGTAAAACATATCTCTAAATGTCGATTAGGCCTACTGGGGAACACCACATATAAAAAAACCACTTATACTGTACCCCCGCGGTGGAAGTACCCCGGTGGTGGAAGTATTCATGGTAAACAAAAATACTAACTTTAAAGGGACAATCAAACTTCATCGCACGTTTTATAACTATCTACTAATGGTACAAAAAAAGACAAAATGTATTGTTTTCCGAAATTTTTTTTTTTTTTTTTGTTTTGGGGTAAGGATGGTGAAACCATCGAAAGGCACTGCGAGCAAACGCGAGCTTTTGCACACAGTAGTGTGGGACTTTAACCCACTAAAACACCAACCCTGTTTTAAGTAATTAAAACTGGTCAGAAGGACCAACCATTAATTTTATGCTAACGTTGATGATTTGAAAGTTTACAGCTCTTCGGAAGAAGTGCTGCAGAAATATCACGCTAAATCAAGAGGCTTTATTCTTTTAAGCCTCCTAGGGGAACTAGGAGAATATAGCAGCCGTCGGGCTTCAACGTTAACATGATCTAGGAGACGGGCTTTGTGCTTTACCGCATACTTTTTTATTTCATCGATAACTAAAGGGATTTTTAGATCTCTGTGCAAGTCGTTATTGCGCACATACCAGGGTGCACATACCATGTTCCTCAAGACTGTATTTGCTGTAAATGAGTCTTTTTGGCACATCCCCATATTTGTATGCCGTACAACCATATCGGCTTGATAATTTGATTATACAACATAATCTTATTTTGTATCGGCAATTTGGATTTTTTACCTAAAAGCCAATACATATCTCTATATTTTATTTCTAGTTCATTTTTTTTCTTTTTGACGTGCTCTTTCCACCTTAGCTTGACATCTAGTGTCATTCCCAAATATTTGGCCGTGTTTCCTTGAGGAACATCCACCCCATTTAAGTTTACTGTAGGTGGATTTAATAATTTTTTATTAGTAAAGTTAACATTCACTGATTTTAATTCATTTAGTTTAATTTTCCATTTTCTTGTCCACAGGTACAATTTATCACATGCCCTTTGTAGTTTCTTTGTAGCTTCATCTATATTGGATCCTCTTGCCATTATCGCAGTATCGTCAGCAAATGTAGCTACCAGTGCATTTTCCATTTGTGGTAGATCACTAGTGTAGAGCAAGTATAGTATAGGGCCCATAATACTACCTTGTGGCACACCCGCTTTAATTTCTCTAAGTGTAGAATACTCCTCGTCCTGTTTAATTCTAAATAATCGATTTTTTAGGTAGGATGAGAGTATGTCTACGTACTGTCCAGGAAACACCAGACTCATTTTATGTATTATGCCTTCATGCCATACCTTATCAAATGCTTGAGCTACGTCTAGGAATATTGTGGAGCATATCTGCTTTTCTTCTAGCGCTTTTTCAATATTATCTGTTATTCGATGTATTTGATCGACAGTTGAGTGATGTGCTCTGAAACCAAATTGGTGATTTGGAATTGACTCATTATTTGCTATTATAGGCCTCATTCTTTTCAATATCAATTTTTCAAAAAGTTTTGACATTATTGGTAGTAAAGAAATTGGTCTGTACGATTTTGTTTGGCTTCCCAGGCTTTGCTATCATAATAATTTCCGCTATTTTCCAAACATTAGGTACATACCTTAGTGTAATCGCCGAATTTATTAGCAGAGTTAACATTGATATTGCTTTTTTCGGAAGTTGTTTTAAAATTTCTGATGTGATTAAGTCAAAACCTGGAGCTTTTTTAGATTTCAAGTTTTTAATTTCATCAGCTATTTCTTTCTGGGTAAACGGTGCTATAACATTTTCTTGACTACAGATATCCCCCGTAGCATTGTCATCTGAGTCAAGCTCATTAGGCCGAAATATTTCTTCAAGATAATCTGCAAATGTATTAGCTATGTCTTTATCGTTCCTTGCCCACTCGCCATTTCTCTTCCTAATTGGCGGGACATGAAAGGTCCGTTTTTTAATACCCTTTGCGGCTTTCCACAGGGAGAAATTAGATTCTTTATTAGCCGATAGATTTGTAATAAAGTTTTCAAACGATTTATCTTTTAACTCTTTTATTTTCCTTTTAAGGTTCTAGGATAGTCTATTTAAAATAGTTTTATCTCCCGGGTCTCTTGATTGCTGCCATCTGCGTCTAGCTATTCTTTTTATTTTTATCATGTTTAATATTTCTGTAGGATATCTAACTCCTACAGATTTATATTTACACTCTCTTGTATTATTCCAGGCGGCATTTTGAATAATTTTTATGAAGTTTTCAGTTTCAGAATCTAGTTGAGTATCTGACGTCAGGCTAATTCTTAAATTTATTTTATTATCTATTTCCTGTTTGAAACTTACCCAGTCTGTTGATTTATTACAAAGTGTCGGTTTGTTTTGTTTCTTTATGACCCTTTCATATAAACTTAGTATGATCGCAGAATGGTCCGAGTCTAGGTCGTAATTATCCTCCAATTTAATAAAATTAGGCGATACTTTTCGGACAATATAAAAGTCGAGCAAATCAGGTATTTTGTTTGGGTCAGTAGGCCAGTAGGTTGGTTTGCCAGTAGAAAGATAATGACAACCCATATCTCTAATGGCTTTTCTAAGCTCTCTTCCTCTAGTTGAGATTAATCTAGAACCCCAATCCGTGTGTTTGGCGTTATAGTCACCTCCCAGGATAAACCTTTCACCAAGGGAATTCAAAAGGTCTTTAAACATCAAGTTCTTTATGTTTGTGTTCGGAGGGCAATACAATGCCCCTACATTTAAATTTTGTTTTACGGACTCTATTCTTAATGCGACAAATTGCATTTCGGCAGTTTCCAATTTATATAGCTCATGATGTTTTATATTATTTTTTACTAAAATTGCACTACCTCCCTTAGGATTATTGCTCGGGTGTATAGCTTTGTAACATTCGTAACTATGTATCTTTAATTCTGAATGTCTAGTCAGATGAGCTTCCGTTACCAAACATATGTCAAGGTTTTGCGTTTTTAGAAAGAGTTCCAATGAATTTTTTTTACTCAGAATACCATTGGCATTCCACGTGGCTATCCGTAACACACTAGGATCCATTGTGCAGTCTCTTTTGGGTATACGTGGGTATATTAATATACTTATTTTCTAGTTTATTTAGCCTTGATGAGATTTCGTCAATTGCATTTAACATATTTTGCATCATCTGCATTAAGGCATTGTTATCAGTTTGGTTTTGGGATGGCTCATTATTCTGGTTTTTCGATTTAGTGTGCCGCCCTTTTTCATTGTCTTGCAATACGTCTGCATAAGATAAGCCTTGGGATACTTTTATCGATGTGAATTTCCTAGGGGTCTTTGGGGCTTCCTTAGGATTTTTTTGAGTTTGCATTGGCTTCGTCGCTTGCTTTCTTCTTGCCTGTAGTTCTTTTGCTACCAAGCAACCGCGATAACTTGCAGGGTGTGCCTCAAGGCAGTTAGCACACTTAGGTACAATAGATTTGCCCTTGTCACAATTTATTGTTAGGTGAGGACCAGCACAGCACCAGCACCACAGCCGAAAATTTAACGAACTTTTTTACAACTATTTTTAAACCTAATGAACAATTTTTGTAATAACTATTTAAATCAATCAACTATCGAAAAACTAAATTTTCCCTCTTTCAACCCCCAAAAAACCTTATCAGGTGAAATTTAGAGTACTCAGCTAGCCTTAAAATCATCATTACTTACAAAATTAAATAAAATCTGTAATCTCATATTTTAAATTTCCAACAAAAAAAATTCAATATCCGAAAGAATATTCCTAAGCTAAAACAAAAAAGTACATTTCTTCTGCTATCCATCAAAATTTAATTTTGTTCATGGGCAGACTTTGATTTTTTTCTTCGAATGCGCATAAAAGGAAAGAACTAAATCCACGCATCTCAGACGTCTGGGACCCAGAACAAACTTCCCCCCAAATTCCCTTACCTCACCGGAATGCTCTATCACAATAATCTACTACCACCTTAGCCCTCTGAAGCAGAGTCTGGTGTATAGTAGCAGGGCGCTGGGTCCCTGAGGGAAGAACTTAGCGATCTGAAGCAGATTCTGGTGTATAGTAGCAGGCGCGCTGGGTCCCAAGGAAGAAGAAGATAAATGCCGTGCACAAATTTTTGTTCTACGTGACACCTCTATGTGAAATTGTCCATTCTATAGGAAATTGTCCAAGCTTTCCAATTTTGCAAAAACAAATATCAGTTAACTACGTATTTTTTGGAGAAAAAGGTGGTTTTAGTTGAAATTTAGTGAAAAAAAGTTTTGACTTTGACGACTCATTGCTCTGGAAGTTGATAGGGTAGAATCTTAATTTTGACAGTTTTAGATAGGTGGGAGTATTCTGGGAGTGCACTGATATCTTATTCTTGAAAATAAGTCATACGGTTACAAAAATACAGGGTGATATGTAAAACTTCAAAACGCCCTATCTCGAAAACGGGCAAAGATAGCTCCCCCTTTTTGTGTTTTTTGTCGATCATTTTTTGTCGATTATTTTTTGTCTACTATCTAACATTAACCGCTTGGCAAGCCAGGACGGGACACCTTGTATGCTTCCTTTAAAATATCGAATTGGGAAGTTTGCTTTGCGCACAGTGAGAAAGTATAATTTTCGAACATAATTTAGTAAATTTCAATAACATCTGTTAAATACATTAATATGCATAACACTTAAGTCATGTTTTATATCTGCCTCTTTAAATTCGACAACAACTTCTTTTGCTGCCAAAAAGTACCTTCCCGCATATCCAAGTAATTGTACAGACAGTGTTACTATTATTGACTTCTCTAGGCTCACGTTTTCCTTTCACCCATTCTAGGGCCAGGTTAAAAAGTATTGGGGCCAGTCCATCCCTTGTCTTAAGGGCCAAAACACGAGCGCTCCATCCGACAACGCCACGCCAAAACAACAACAATTTGCACGCACTCAAAATTTCGAGTGCAACGCGGAAAACGTGAGACTAGAGAAGTCAATAGTCAATAGTAACACTGTCTGTATAATTACTTGGATATGCACTTAACTCAACTCAACCCTACTCCACGCAACTCAACTCAACTCATAATGCACCTATACATATTTACATAATACTTAATACGTAGTAAAGAGCTCATAGTAAATGGTACATAGTACATAGCACAAAGTACATAGTACACAGTTCATAGTATATAGTACACAGTATATAGTACACAGTACATTGTACCCACTGTATACACAGTGTACATACTGTATACACTGTACACTCAGCACACTAATTCATAAATTGTCACTCGTAAAAATCGGAGTGCTTTGTTGAAGTTAACGGTGATGATTTTTAAAAGTTAACGGTTACGATTTTTCCAGGTTTACTCCCCATAAAAAATCCCCTAAAACGGCCGGAAAAAAGCTTCGCTTCAAAAAAAGCACAGAAAGTACATTTTTCAACGTTGGCGCAATTATAATCACTGTATTGAAAAAGGTTTTCCTTATTAGAAAAAAATCGGCATGTTACCGCTCAAATTAGTAAAAACCAAAATAATTAAAAAATTAAAAAACACGACGCCTAATTAAAAAATGAACTAAAAAGTCAAAAACTAGTTTTAAGTACTAATGTAAGACAGAAACAAGGTAGAAGATATTTTGTTTATTTTGTTAAGTATCACACAACTATCGTATATGTATAATCTGTATTTTTTCAGTCGGGGTACAGTTTTAATTATACTTATTCTCGTAACATTTTGTACCCCGACTGCAAAAATACAGATTATACATATACGATAGTTGTGTGATACTTAACAAAATAAATAAAATATCTAATACCTTGTTTCTGTCTTACATTAGTACTTAAAACTTGTTTTAAATTTTTAGTTCATTTTTTAATTCGGTGTCGTGTTTCTTAATTTTTTAATTATTTTGTTTTTTATTTTATGATATTTTAGTGATTATATTTCGTAAACCAATGTAGTTTTTATTAAGTGATTTTATTTTACTTCTTATTATTATAGCACTTACAACTATTGAGATACAGTTTTAATGCAAAAGTAAAGTTATCGAAGTTTGATTTATTCTATCTAAATTTAGACACGCTGATAGATTCGGCAGAAATCGTCTCAATGAGACCTTTCATTTGATACCCATATTGACCCGATCAGAAGAAAAAAAATAAATCGGGTGTGACGTAAATTGGGTCTGACGGCCGCCATATTGTTTTTTTTTTAAATTAACCGAGCCTGTGTTACTCGGGCTCACTAAACGATTCAAACGGTACCCCACCCATCTAAATCCGTCCAGGCGTTTAGAGGTTATGGTGGAACAAAGAAACATACAAACATACATACATGAATCCTGAAAACATTACACTTTTTGGGGCAGTCGAGCTACATAGCGTTTGTATAGGGAATGTTAATTTCGCCTCAACAGCATACTAGGCTTAGCTATTAAGTGTTCATTCATGGTGATGGGGTAATAAAAGACGTTTCGAGTAATTTTATTTTATTTAAGCTTAAAACTCGCGATTATTTAACACATATCTATTAAGTGTTATATATATTTGAAATCGTCTCAATTCTACCTTTACTTGATACCCATATTGACCCAATCAGAAAAAAAGTGGGTGTGTGTACTTATGTACGCGCATTAGAAGTTATACTTCTTGGCGTGATTTAAGCCTAAATTTTTATTTGCATGCAAATAATTTATTGGATTTATTATTATTTGAGTGCGTTGGCAGGTGGAAGCATCATGATGCCGTCACGCTCTAGCCTGTCGCTTATACAAGATTCTAAAATCACCTACTAGTCAACCCATTCTCCAGCAGACAGAGGCCTTTTCAGCAATGCTTCGCCAGCTGGATCTCTTCCTTTTGGTTCCTTGTGCCTTAACTTCTGATGGAGCATATTTAGCGTCTCCTCCACTTTATTCCTTACAACACCCGATGTCACCATCATGATGTTCTCTACTCTTAGTCGTGCCTGAGCTGTCGCTTGCAGCGCAACAGTTTGCTCGGCTAATATCGGGCATTTCAATAGGACATGCTCTGTGTCTTCTATCACGTTTAGGAATGCCGGGGACAGCCAAGACATCTTGTCCGAACCGATGGAGGTATGCTCTGGAGCACACATGTCCACTCAAGAACTGTGCGAAGTCGTAACCTATCTCTCCATGCTCTCCGGTGACCCATCCCTCCACATTTGTTATGAGCCTGTGGGTCCATCGACCTTGAGAAGATTTCCTCACCCTCCTTTCGACTACTGAAATAAACGTCACTCCTAAATTATGTTCATTTTTCTAGCTTCTGCTTCTAATAGTTACTCAATTGAATTGAGCGGCTTTTGGTAACTGAAATATGGTACGAAGAGCATTTGAACTATTTTTTTGGTGGACTTGGAACCACATTTTTCTAGACAAGTTATACAGGTTTTTATGCGCCCCATGTTTTTATTTTAGTCTGTTAACAGTCCCAGAATATTACTTAATTCTCTGAGGCAACTACACAAAGTGCCTCTTGGCAAACCACACGAGAAGACAGCACTGCTACTATTCCAGAAGGTCCATGTTTGTGTTCTAATTATTTTCTAGTTTTTGGTACAGCAGATTTAAAATAAAACCATTTAGCTTTAAAGTTTTTTTTACCTATTTTTATTATATTCTTTTTAGTCTTAATTCAGTCATTTTTTGATTTTACTTTTTACAACATTTTGGTGAAGTGATTTGTTATGCATACCATATACAACAAATTTATTAATTCCGACCTTAAACACCCCCAAATAGCTATTTTCAGTGAAATCGAATCGTAATTGCCAAAATCGTACCGCCATTTTACGTACCGTACCGTTGAGGGGGTTTTTATCCTGAGGCTATGGAGGGAAATAAATTTCATGTTCGATTCATCAGCTAAGCGTAAGTTTGGGTTTTTTGTGGGCATAGGCATAGTTGCTGGGTGTGGGGTTCTGTCGCGAGGCTATGGAGGGAAATCCGATCCGTGTTCTATTCATCACCTATGCGCGAGTTTCTAAGGGCCAGTTTTACACGTGCTGACTTTTTCAGAAGATTTTTCTTGGTTGTTTGTCGGCCCGTGTGAAACTGGCCAAGATATTAATAAACCTATATGGCAACGGTACAATAACAAGCGATAATTATTTTCTGTTTTACTAATGATTTTGAATGGTTAAAACTTAATAGAATTACACAATCAGAAATTAATTTGAATATATAATACAAAATATTTACTGTTATTATTTGGGAAAATAAAACAATGAACATATTAATGATTTTATTTAGCTTGACCTCGTATATTTGTTTGGTTCAAATCTTGCGACAGCTTTTTCAACTACTTCTACTAAACCGATTCTTATGAAACTTTGCACACACATTGAGCTAACGTGACAGTGCAACCTCTGTACCCTGCTCCACAGCTGTTTCTCTTGGGGTAAATGATACTGATACCGGCCATAGTATCTGATGAGGGCCTTTCGGTAGAGGCTGCCTCTAAACTGGCTCCTGACCACCCAAAAACCCGTGGCAAGCATCGGAAGCGTAGATGCAGTCGTAAAGCCACCAATAAGGATGCTGTCACTGCGAACCCCTCTACTAGTTCGTCTATCCCCGCCCCCCATTCCCAATGGGCTCAAACCATATCTCAGAACCGGATACAGCATCAACCTCTACTGCTAGTATCGTTAGACCCTCTGGCACTGAGAATACCGAGTCTTCGGTAACCGTCGCCAATTTGATAACGGTACCCAGACCACGTAATATTTTTATTTCGCGTTTCTCCCCTGAAACTACGTCCGAGGCAATTAAAGAATACCTAAGGGGAATACCTAAGGGATACCGCTGAACAGCTTCTTAACCCCACGTTCTGGCCTCCTGGTGCCTTTTCAAAGTGTTTTGTTTCTCGCACACGCGTGCATCGCAATCTTGACACTCGACAGGTCCCAAAAAACTTAAGACGCTTTCCTTCTATTACCAAAACGTGACGGGAATCAGATCCAAAACCCATGATGTGTTTCTGTCGACTTCGGCCAGTGACTTCGATATAATCGCTTTTACAGGAACATGGTTACACAGTGGGATGCTTAATGCCGAACTTTTCGATACATCCTTCCAAGTATTTCGGAGGGATAGATATATTGACTCGGAGGCTCGTGGAGGAGGTGTACTACTTGCCTGTAGCGACCTTCTCAACTGTTGCTTAATAACGCTTCCTAGTTTTTCAAACTCTTTGGACATTGAGCTCCTCGTTCTTAAAGTCTCCCTTGTCCATAAAAACCTATTTTTAATTTCCCTTTAATTTCATATCCAGGATATGATGGACTCCAAAGACGAACTCCTACTTTTAGGAGATTTTAACTTACCCAATGTTCAATGGGTATCTTCCGATGAGGACGATAGCTTCCTACCTGAAAACAACCTTAATGATAGAGAATCCGACTTTCTGAATTCCTTATTCTCATGCGGTTTGAACCAAATGAGCGGTGCGAATAATATCTTAGGAAGGTGGTTAGATCTTATATTCTTTTCCGACTCAGACAACATGTATGTTGAGCCTAGCTCAATTGTCTTGTCGCCTGTTGATAATCATCACCCTCCTCTCCTACTCAGCTATTGTTTTGCTTTAGCAATAAGCTAATCCCGGAGGAGTCAACCTTTACTTTTAACTTTAAAAAGGCCAACCTTGAAGTACTGTCATCCAAGCTCACTTCGATCGATTTCAATAGCTTGCTTTCCTCTAATGAGTTGGATGACGACGTAACAAGATTTTACTCCGTCCTGTATGAAACTTTCTCATCCTGTGTACCTATTGAGTCTCTAAAGTTGACCAGATCATCCCCACCCTGTTACAATAATGAGTTGAGACACACCAAAACCAGAAGAATAAACTCTGGAAAACCTACCTGAAGAGAAAAGACACTGCGAGCTTCTATGCATTTCTCAATTGCTATGACCAATTCCATGTTCTCTCCGAGGCTCTCTAAAAGGAGTACCGTAGTGACATGGAAGGTAAACTGTATGGTGATCCCAGAGCATTCTTTCAATTTATCAACTCTAAGAAAAAAGTAGATAATTACCCTAACACAATGCAATAAGAGAACTCTGTTAGTTCTAATTCATCCGAGATTTGCGACAAGTTCGCATCGTTCTTCCTCAAATCTTTCTCGTCTCCTGCCTTCCAACCTCATGAAGACAATTTTCGACATGTCAACGCAACACAAACGGCTCAAAATTTATCTCTGTCTTTAACCAGGGAAGATATTTCGAAACATATAAATGATCTTCCACAAGATTTTTCGTCCGGCCCTGATGGTGTCCCTCCTGCTGTTCTAAAATCCTGTGCAGGGGCCCTACTGTCTCCTCTCCTATGTTTATTTCAGAAATCCCTAAATACAGGGCGCTTCCCAACCTTATGGAAGAACTCTTTTATAATCCCTGTTCATAAAAAGGGCAGTAAGAACGAAACATTTAATTATAGGCCAATTGCGAAGTTATCATGTATACCAAAACTTTTCGAATCTATTATTTATTCTGCAAGAGACTTACCCAACATGACTTAACTAACCAACATGGCTTTCTTGCAGCTCGTTCCTCTATTACTAATTTACTAGAGTTCTCTTCTCACACTGTTCGAGGCTTTGTCACTAGCTGTCAAAATGACTGTGTTTATACAGACTTCAGTAAAGCTTTCGACATGCTCTCTCACTCTATTATAGTTCTAAAACTAAAAAAAATAGTCTTTCCGGATGCCCTGGTGGTGTGGTTCCAGTCGTACTTAGCAGGCAGAACCTATTAGGTTCCAATCCGCGGAGTCAAATCTAAAAACATCGAAGCGTCATCTGGTGTCCCGCAAGGAAGTCATCTTGGTCCTCTTCCTTTTGTAGAAAACGTGGCGTTATAACTTATGACTATACTTTTCTCGATAACAAGATCTCTCGCACTAACTCTGTTATCGATCTAGGGGTTAGGTTAGAAAGTAAGTTGGATTTCTCCACCCACATCAATTATATCTCTTCCAAGGGCAATTCAGTCCTGGGATTTATAAAAAGATGGTCCAAGGAATTCAACAACCCCCTCATCACCAAACACTTATACATATCACTAGTTAGCCCTCTGCTTGAATACGCTTCCCCGGTTTGGTCTCCTTAGTACTCCTCCCATGTCGATAAAATCGAATCGGTTCAAAGGAAGTTCGTCCGTTTTGCACTCAGTCACCTCCCGTGGGATAACCCACTTATTCTTCCGCCTTATGGGAACAGACTTAAATTGCTCAACTTGAGCTCTCTCCATAAGCGTCGCGAGGTCGCTGATGTTATATTCGTTCATCGTTTGTTGAATGACAAAGTTGACTCAGGCTTCCTACGAACTCGTACGTCATTTAGAGTGAACAACTACAACCTGAGAGGTCCACCTCTCTTGTACATTAATTCCTCTAATACCAATTATGGGATGTACGAACCAGTTAACCGCATGCTTATAAATGTTAACAAAAATGCGAGTGCTTTTAGCATGCAAACTAGCGAAGATGTCATTAAAAGGACTCTTTTTAATGTGGCGTGATTCCCTGTGTGTCCCACTTTTTCATTGTCTTTGCACGCTTCTCTGTTTGATGTTTTGTGCTCTTAAATGTTGCATTGTTTTTTTTTGTGTTTGCATGTCTTAGCTGAGCCACTGTGCAGTGGTAAATGTGACCGCGTTTGTGTGCAGGAACCGGACCGGCTCGGTACCGGAGTGCCGGGGAGGGTCGAGAAGCAGCCCGCATTTTCGGTCGCATGCTCGTTATGCGGTGTTTTCTCTTCTTATACCTTTTTGGGTGCTTTCGGCCGGTTCGGTCCCTGCACATAAGCGCGGCCCGTTCCCAGCCCAGCTGAAAAGTGTAGCTTCTGAGCTAGAAGGATAAACTCTATTTGACAATTTTGTAAAAAAATCAAAATGGCGGTTCCAAGATGGCGCACGAATTTTTCAATTGTGTTCCGATTCCATTGAAAATCGGTATCGGGGGGGGTTTTAGGGCCGCAAATGACGATTCTGTGGTCAAAATTTGAAAATTAAAAATGGAGGCCCCAATATGGCGGATGAATTTTTGAAATGTGTTCTGAATCCATTAAAAATCGGTATCGGGGGGTTTTTAGGGCCACAAATAACGATTCTTTTGTCCAATTTTGAAAATTCAAAATGGCGGCGCCAATATGGCGTATGAATTTTGTGTTATAAACAAAAACCCGCCTAAAACAAAAATGCCTTCTAAAATTAAATAATTACTAAACTCCTCAAATTTTCAAAAATCTAAATTCCCAAATATGTACAATCGAACAAAAATAAATATTCCATTTCAGTTCGATTAAATTACAAATATTTCAAAATTTAAAAAAAAGATCTCCCATTTCTAAAAATTTTAACAAATTATCCCACGGGAAACCCAAATTGCAACTCGGCACATTTTTCCCTACACGGGAACAACGTATTGGCCGTTGCAATATTTTCTTGGAAATCTACGGTGGTAAACACCGTGGATCAACATAAAATTAACGGGCAAAACAACCAGCGATCCACATTCGAATCTTATCAGACTCGGGTGTCAGGTTTCGTCTGGGTTTTATGCTCAAATCTTGTCTTCTCCTTGCTGCACATTTTGGCGGCGAAAAAACTTTTTGTTGAGATCGACAATTTGTTCCTTGCGACGGGAGAAAGGTGTTTTTCCACGGTTGGAAAAACGGCCGGCCGGTGTCGGTGAATTTAAAAATCGCCAAGTGTTGTTCTAACTGTCACCACGCGGCCGGTAATTTATTCAAGAAGAAAGTGTTGACTTAATTATTATACGTGGCGGACGGTTTCCTTTTTTTGTGACTAAAAAGTGCGGGCGAGTCTGGCTGAGTTATCAGTTTGTAAAAATAACTATAGTGGCGAAAAATAAGTCAGGTTTATGTTGGCGGAATTAGTTAAATGAAAACAGTTCGGCTGAGTTAAATTAAATAAAAATCAGTTTGTAAAAATAACTATAGTGGCGAAAAATAAGCCAGGTTTATGTTGGCGGAATTAGATTAATTAAAAACCAGTTTGGCTGAGTTGAATTAAATAAAAATTAGTTTGTTTTAAACATAAAAATAGTGGCGAAAAGTAAGCCAGGTTGATTAAGTTCATGTTGGCTGAGTTGAGAGTGCCAGTTGCAGAGTGCCAGTTCGCCCAACAACAAAATAGATAAAGATTAGTAATAATACAGTAAGTCTTTATGGCAGGCCTACACGGGGCTGAGATACATATATTAAAGTAAAACCAAAAAAATATATATACTTTACAAATGGCGCAGCCGGTAGGATCCGAGCGAGCCTACAATTATTGATCGAGTGCTGGATATAGGCACCTAATCCTTGAACTCAGCCTGAGCCGAGGCTGAGGACACAAGATCAATAGAGGCGTTGACCCCGGATCCTATACGAACAACGAACAGGGTAGCAACAGCTCTAGGTGGTAGAAACCATCATACCCTGCAACGCACCCAAAGGTGCCACCGGTGGACTTTTGTGGGCTTCATCCCTACCCAGGATAAAGTCCATTAAGGACCAACAAGGGGACGATCTAGCCACAGACGCTCCACGACTAGAGGATAGAGTCAACAATCCCAGGGATTCCACCTCCAGGACTCCGAAGCGAGGCCAATAAGTAAGAGGCCGACGTCCAACCCTTCAAACGATCGGCGCATCAGCATCCAAAATTGGTTTGTCTCAAATCCACGACTAGAGGATAGAGTCAACAATCCCAGGGATTCCACCTCCAGGACTCCGAAGCGAGGCCAATAAGTAAGAGGCCGGCGTCCAACCCTTCAAACGATCGGCGCATCAGCATCCAAAATTGGTTTGTCTCAAATCAATTCAGGCTAGGCCAATAAGCCAAAGGCCGCCGACTGAATCTACGTTAAGAATCTTCGCTGGGGGGTGTCCAACCACGGTGCCTCTGCTCCAGGCGGGCAAGCGCTCACCTCCCAAATTTAATCTCGTCGAGGGACTTACGCGGGCTTCGTCCCATTGTTCTATACCCTTTTTTTTATATTTATATTGTCCTGGAACCAGAAAATGTTATGTCCTTGGTGCGTGTAAATAACGTTACCCGTGGGGTGTGAAGCCCGGTTAGGGGAGAGATTGTTATATACGTTCCTTCAACTTCTCTTATTTGATTTTCAATTTGATAATTTCTTAATTGAATCGATTAGTTTAACACTTTACCTTCGAGAATAGTCCTCCTTCAAACCACCATGTCCTTCGTCACTGTAGCTTACTTTATTTAATTATCAATCGCACTCAAAAAAACTCAATTTTTCTATGCTAACTTGTTTACTTTTTAATCAAAAAAAAATCGCACGCTTTATAAACCTCAATCTACAATTGTACATATTTTTCTATGTTAACTTATTATTTTTTAATCAACAAATCGCACGCTTTATAAAAAACTCGATCCACAATTTTACTTATTTTTATATGTTAACTTATTATTTTTTAAACAACAAATCGCACGTTTTATAAACCTCAATCTACAATTGTACATATTTTTCGATATAACTTATTATTTTTTAATCAACAAATCGCACGCTTTATAAAAAACTCTATCCACAATTTTACTTATTTTTATATGTTAACTTATTATTTTTTAATCAAAAAATCGCACGCTTTATAAAAAACTCGATCCACAATTTCACTTATTTTTATATGTTAACTTATTTACTGTTTAATCAAAAAAAATCGCACGCTTTATAAACCTCAATCTACAATTGTACATATTTTTCTGTTAACTTATTATTTTTTAATCAACAAATAGCACGCTTTATAAAAAACTCGATCCACAATTTTACTTATTTTTATATGCTAACTTATTATTTTTTAATCAAAAAATCGCACGCTTTATAAAAAACTCGATCCACAATTTCACTTATTTTTATATGTTAACTTATTTACTGTTTAATCAAAAAAAATCGCACGCTTTATAAACCTCAATCTACTATTGTACATATTTTTCTGTTAACTTATTATTTTTTAATCAACAAATAGCACGCTTTATAAAAAACTCGATCCACAATTTTACTTATTTTTATATGCTAACTTATTATTTTTTAATCAAAAAATCGCACGCTTTATAAACAACTCGATCCACAATTTTACTTATTTTTATATGCTAACTTATTATTTTTTTTTAATCAAAAAATCGCACGTTTTATAAACCTCAATCTACAATTGTACATATTTTTCTATGTTAACTTATTATTTTTTAATCAACAAATCACACGCTTTATAAAAAACTCGATCCACAATTTTACTTATTTTTCTATATTAACTTATTATTTTTTAATCAACAAATTGCACGCTTTATAAAAAACTCGATCCACAATTTTACTTATTTTTATATGCTAACTTATTATTTTTTAATCAACAAATTGCACGCTTTATAAAAAACTCGATCCACAATTTTACTTATTTTTATATGCTAACTTATTATTTTTTTTAATCAAAAAATCGCACGTTTTATAAACCTCAATCTACAATTGTACATATTTTCTATGTTAACTTATTATTTTTTAATCAACAAATCACACGCTTTATAAAAAACTCGATCCACAATTTTACTTATTTTTCTATATTAACTTATTATTTTTTAATCAACAAATTGCACGCTTTATAAAAAACTCGATCCACAATTTTACTTATTTTTATATGTTAACTTATTATTTTTTAAACAACAAATCGCACGTTTTATAAACCTCAATCTACAATTGTAATTTTTCTATGTTAACTTATTATTTTTTAATCAACAAATCACACGCTTTATAAAAAACTCGATCCACAATTTTACTTATTTTTCTATATTAACTTATTATTTTTTAATCAACAAATTGCACGCTTTATAAAAAACTCGATCCACAATTTTACTTATTTTTATATGCTAACTTATTATTTTTTAATCAACAAATTGCACGCTTTATAAAAAACTCGATCCACAATTTTACTTATTTTTATATGCTAACTTATTATTTTTTTTAATCAAAAAATCGCACGTTTTATAAACCTCAATCTACAATTGTACATATTTTTCTATGTTAACTTATTATTTTTTAATCAACAAATCACACGCTTTATAAAAAACTCGATCCACAATTTTACTTATTTTTCTATATTAACTTATTATTTTTTAATCAACAAATTGCACGCTTTATAAAAAACTCGATCCACAATTTTACTTATTTTTATATGCTAACTTATTATTTTTTAATCAAAAAATCGCACGCTTTATAAACAACTCGATCCACAATTTTACTTATTTTTATATGCTAACTTATTATTTTTTTTTAATCAAAAAATCGCACGTTTTATAAACCTCAATCTACAATTGTACATATTTTTCTATGTTAACTTATTATTTTTTAATCAACAAATCACACGCTTTATAAAAAACTCGATCCACAATTTTACTTATTTTTAACCGACTTCAAAAAAGGAGGAGGTTATCAATTCGACGCGTAGGTATTTTTAACCGACTTCAAAAAAGGAGGAGGTTATCAATTCGACGCGTAGGTATTTTTTGGTCCTGTTCACGCATAACTTTGTAACGCAATGACTTTTTTGCTTTTTTTCTTTTTTGTTTGAAAGGGTAGTTTCCCACGGTGGTCCCGTACAATTTTTTTTAAATTCTGATAAAGGAGTTCGAAGGTAGGCGTAAAAAACTGGTAAAATTAGTACACCTTGAACGGATAGAAGTATTTTCAAAGGCAGCGAACAAATTACTTTATTGTTGCGTGCTCGGGAAGAGGCCTGTGGATGAATCAGCAAAGGCGTTGACGTGCAAATAAAAATTGCGGGTTCAAACCCCGGAGGGTAGTTCGACTTTTTTTCTTTTTTTCTCTTTCTAAAATCCATTCTGATTGGATTAATGTTGTAAAGAATTACAAACTCTTCGGTGAGCAATTTCATGCATACTCTACTCATGCAGACTGTAGAGTATTCCTTTGGAATGAAATTCTATTTAAAGCAGTTTCTGAAAAGCTTTATTTACGGATTTAGCCATCTTGTTGTAACAATCTCCCGTAGCACAACGACTGAGAGGCTTGCCTCTCGTCCTCGAGGTTGCGAGTTCGATTCTTTGACCTGGAGCAATTCTTTTTTCAATCGACACAATAAATATTTCTTTTTAATTTCCTTTGGGGAATTTTTTTTCTTATTAAATAATTTTTTTTTAAATTGCTCCGAAAATACGCAAATAGATTACTGCAAAAACTATTTAGCTACTGCCTCAATTCTTTTCGACGGCGCGCGGCTGAGTGTCATACTTCTCGTAATAAATAATTTTTTTTATATGGCCCCCGAAAAAAATTAACGGACTAAAAAGTACGAAATAAAATAAATTTTTAAAAACCGACTTCAGAAAAACCAAAAATAATGCACAAAAAACCAAAAATAATGCACAAAAAAGGATAAAATAATTGTTTGAAATTCTTTACAACATTAATCCAATCAGAATGGATTTAATAAGAAGAATCACTTTTGAAGACGGTGCCAACACCTGTTTTCGGGGTGATGTATTAAGGGCATAAGGCTAACAAAGAAATGAATACAATTTTCGCAGCAATAGTTAATGCAATGAAAGTCAACTACTACCTGGCACCGTCTTCAAAAGTGATTCTTCTTATTAAATCCATTCTGATTGGATTAATGTTGTAAAGAATTTCAAACAATTATTTTATCCTTTTTTGTGCATTATTTTTGGTTTTTTGTGCATTATTTTTGGTTTTTCTGAAGTCGGTTTTTTATATGCTAACTTATTATTTTTTTTTAATCAAAAAATCGCACGTTTTATAAACCTCAATCTACAATTGTACATATTTTTCTATGTTAACTTATTATTTTTTAATCAAAAAAATCGCACGTTTTATAAAAAACTCGATCCACAATTTTACTTATTTTTATATGCTAACTTATTATTTTTTTAATTAACCGCCCGGAAAGCGCCCGCAGTTAAATCAAGACCCAAAAAAATTCGTGCGCCGCCGCTAACGATTAAGTCAACACTCCACATTTTCCAAAATTTTCACAGCCGCCCAGCCGTGGTTCTCAAAAAGAAAACAAAAACAACACAGGGAAAAACGGTTCCCACACCGCAGGTCAGGATCACTCACGTAACCAAAGACCGCGGTGGCAGTTTTCGCGGTTTCAGCGTTATCCGTGAAACCGCGTCGAGAATTAGTATCTCATGGGGACAATTTTAACAGTTTTGTACATAGGGAAGATTCTCACTCCCAGACGTAATCCGATACCTTTGCGATAAGGTGTTGGATTTTTCGTCTGTTTGGTACGAGTCTTTTGGTTTTTGTTGTTGTTGTTTTGGTTGTGGAATTTTTACACAACAACTCCTTGGGGGCACCGATAAGAACAAGGCGTCGTCGTGAAACAAAGGCGCCTTGTTCGTATGCAAATCGTGGTTTTGGCTGATGCTGCACTTCTGGTGTGGGATAAGGCCTTCGAGTTTTGCATTTGGGTACTCCATAGATCATTTTCAATTAAGGACTTCTCAACTTTACATCTATGAAGTAAGTATGATTTTCTGTTAAATTTTTCATAATTAAAAAAAAATAAAAAATATTTATTATATAATTTTTTTTTGTTTTTTAGTTTTTCGCGTGAGGAATTTAGTTTTTCGCGTGAGGAAAAGGCGCACCACCAAAGAGAAATCTATTTCCACCAGAAGGAATTGGCCCGAGCCCAGAAGGCCCTAGCTGTGCTGAATGCGCGGTCGGGACGCGACAGGCGGCGTCGGTCCCACCCGACCAGGCCGTCAGCAGGCGCGGCGGATTGGCAGCCAGGGGACGACGGGGCTCACCGCGCCTTCCCTTCCCCCCCGCAAAGCTTGGAATCCTCTGGCCAACCAGCCAGCAATGGCCCATGGAGGGGCCATTAGGAAGACCCCCCGGACTGGGGGCTAAGGCTAAGACAGACTGACTCCGGGGTGCCTCTCCATACACATACAAAAAACCCTTGTGCTATGAATGAATAAATTTTCATTAACAAGATTTTAGAAATTTTTGTTTTGTAGATTTTAGTTATTTCTTGTTTTCAGGTTGTTTGTTTTATGGTTTTCTTTTTCTCTGTGGTTTTGTTTTTTTGGTTTGTTTGTTGTTAATTTACAGGGTTAAGACCTGAGGTTAGTATTGTCGTACCGGCGCCTGGGGGCGCGGTATTGGGGGCTCAAAAAAATTGGTTTCTACACTTGTGGAAGTTGTGGTGCCGGCGCTTGGGGCGCGGTATGGGGGGTTTAAAAAATTAAAAGCTTTATTATTATACACTTATTGAGGTCCTCCTCCCGGTTGCACTAATTGGATGGCGGAGGCCCTTGGTAATGTGTGGGGTCTAATTAGGGGCCTAGGGATTGTTTCTACCGTTACTGTGGCGTATGTGGGCTCGGGTTGCATCGGGGCTCCTCTTGGGGCCGTTTGGTCCTCGGAGGCGGTTCTCTCATCCGGAGGACATGCATTTCCGGGCCTTTTGGTAAATTTGAAGCGGACGATAGCCACTAATAATGGGGCGCATTTTTAAGCCGTGAACCCTATGAGGCCCAGTATCAAGATGCCGCTGAATGAGATGGCGACTGTTGATTGGGTATGTGCACGCTCCCAGGTTAGGTGATTTAACTGGGAATAGATCTCCTGCAGGGGCTTGGTGCCTTCCTGGATGATCTTATTTGTATCGTCACTTGTGAACAACTTTATTGGAGTATTTGGCTTTATTGTTGGTACTCCGAGGTCGGGGGTGCTGAAGTTGGTTTTCTTCAGTTCTGGAAAGTAGGGTGCGTGCACCACTCGACTGGTTTGGGTTGAAAGGCCGTTGTACAGTATCGTTCTGTCTTCCACTGCTACTTGACAAGGTTCGTTCAGTTTGAGCATTCCTTGTTTGGTTGCTAGAACTTCATGTGCCATCTTATTGCAAGTGATTGTGAACTTGGTCGGGGTGACGAGCGAATACAGCCAGGTGTTGGGGGCGCTGACTTAGTCAGCACGTTATGTGGTGGGTCCTGTATCTTTGTTGGACAGGTAACTTCCTCCTCTAGGGGATTGTGGAGGAGTTTGATAGCGCACTCTTTGGTTGCGGGGTACTGTCTGAAAGGCACCCGTAATGGCCCTACGTACGTATTGCTTTCCAGATTTCCCGTAATTTTGTTGAATTTTCTTGTGTCCGACTGGACGAAAAGTGCGAATTGCTGGGATTTAAAGTCCGACGCCAGGTATGAATAGGGAATGTCCGGTACTACGGAATGTCCTGACTCGGTAAGGACGGGGAAGCACCTGATTTGGTGATATGGCATTTTAGGTATATTCAAAATGGGTAGGGTTATTTTTACTACTAATTTATCATTAATGATATGAGACTGCAGTCGAGTGGTCTGTTGTAAAAGAGTCAGACAGTCTTCGCACTCCGGATGAGTCTTGCGGTAAATCTTCGCTAGAGAGGTCTCAGCTATTAATAGGGGGTGTATTTGATTGTTTTTACTAGCTATTATGATATCTAAAATCGTCCTTTGCCGGGACTCGGTTTCCATCACCAGTAGAAGAATGTTGCTAACTATCCCCTGTCTCACTTGGGTCTTTGCCACACCTTCGATTGCATTGTCCAAGGTTCTTACCAGACTCGTAATATTACGTTGTTGGTCTAGTAGGGCGGTTAGGGGTTTTTGAATTTCCCGTAGGGTGTTGTTAACTACTGTTATTTGGAGTTTCTCCAGTTCATTTAGAGCTTTGTGGTTAGATTCCAGCTCTCCTAACCGGCTATAGACTTCTTCCTCGTTATTGCCGTCCATGGTCCCGAAAAGTAGATGTAGGGCATGTCCGATGCCGTCGATGGTGTCCACCGAAAGGGGAGTCGTGGTAGTCCTTTAAAATGACTTGAATTTCTTCAGGGCTTGTTATTAATTCGACTTTTCTTTGTTGCTTGATGGGGTCTTCCCCTGAGGCTTCGGGAGGCTTTCGTATTTCCTTCATCAGGTCCATTTCTTCAGGCCCTTCCTCGATGTCGGGGGCTTTGAGAGTTGGGACGTGTTCGTCCTTTTCGTCCTCCTGGAGTTTTTGTGCCTGTGCCCTTGTGACCGTCTTACATTGTTTCGGTCTTTCCGTAGGAGGCGCAACAATCCCAGTTTCCGCGAGGGATATGGGTAGGGGCTCACCGGGTTGGTGAATTAGAGCTTCCACCGTGAAGGTATTGGGCTCTTCTGCTCTTTGGGGAATCCGGCTGAGAGCATCAGCATTCGTGTTGTATTTACCCGGTTTATACTCTATATGGTAGTCGTATTCCGACAATTTGTGGTGAAATCTAACGAGTCGAGTGGTGGGGTCTTTGACGTTAAAGACCCCCTTGAGCGGTTTGTGATCTGTGTAGACCGTAAACTTTCGACCCATTAAGTAACACCTGAAGTTCTTAACAGCCCATACTATGGCTAGCAACTCTTTTTCGACGGTGGAGTAGTTGCGCTCCGCCTTATTTAGGGTGCGGCTCGCATATGCTATGGGCTGATCTTTACCCACTCCTCCCTGAGAGCACGGCTCCGAGTGCCTCACTACTGGCATCCGTTGTTAGGTTGAATGGTTTATCGAAATCAGGGTAGATCAGCAGTGGTGGGGAGACTAGGGAACGCTTTACCGTTTGAAATGCTTCCTGGCATTTCGGCGTCCAAGAAAATTTCACGCCCTTTCGCAACAAATTCGTTAGCGGGCGTACTATCTTAGAAAAGTCTGGGATAAACTTTCTATAGTAGTTGGCGAGGCCTAAGAATGACTGTACCTGCCGGATTGTTCGGGGTGCCGGGAAGTTTTGGACACACTCTGTCTTTCTGGGGTTCGGGAGGGCTCCTTCTTCGGAGCATACATGACCCAGATAGACTACTTGCTTCTTTAGGAACTGACATTTTTCCGGTTGTAATTTGAGGTTGTTCTCCCTCAACCGGTCGAATACCCGTTGGAGCTTGGAATTATGGTCCTCAAGGTTCTTCCCGTAGATGACTATATCATCTAGGTACACGAAGCATTCGAGACCTTGTAGGCCTGTGAGGACATAATTCATTAGTCTCTGAAACGTAGCCGGGGCTCCTTTTAACCCAAACGGCATACGTTTAAATTCATAGTGCCCATAGTTCGTGCTAAAAGCCGTCTTGGGGCGGTCTTGCGGTTCCACCAATACCTGGTGGTAACCACTGGCCAAGTCGAGGGTAGAGAAATATCTCGAGTGACCGAGCTGGTCTAGAATGTCCTCGATCCTTGGCAGCGGGTACGCGTCGCCTATGGTCTTTTCATTGATCTTTCGGAAATCGACCACTACCCGCCATTTTTTCTCACCATCGGGGCCCGGTTTCTTAGGCACCACAAGGAGGGGTGAGTTCCAAGGGCTTTTACTTCGTTGGACAATGTCGTTGTCCAACATTTCTTCTAGTTGGTCATTTATGACCTGCCTCTGGGTTTCGGGCAGTCTGTACATTTTTTGATTAATATACTGGTCGTAGACCATAGGGATATCGTGTCTCAGAGCTTCCGTGTAGGTTAGCTTGTCCCCTTTTAAATAAAAGATATCGGCATATTGGTAACAGAGATCCCTGATGGACCGTTTCTCTTCGGCCGTTAGGGGATGGTCGAGGTTAAGTTCCTCGTCCAGTTGCTTGAGGCGCGAGTGGCGCTCGCGGTCCGGATCTTCGAAGTCCGGGAATAGGTATCTCAGTTGGCAGAGGGGGATGTCCCTTTCCCTTTTCCCCAACTTCAATTTTGCCCGTTTACCCTTCGGTATACCCTGCGGGGTTACTCCATTTTTGGGCATACCTTGAAGCCGTGCGTTTGGGGGCGGTGGGGCATTGGCGTTCCTGAAACCGACTGGTTCAGAGCCTGATGGGTACCCTCCTTCGTCTTTAGCATTCGTTAGCGGCTTAGGGTTGGTGGTCGGGGCAAGTTGAATGGTGTTGTAGTCCTTTGATGGGGCGAGCGTAAGAGTTAGACTCGCCACGACTACTGGTTGGGTGTTTACATTGAGGAGACCGACAGATACTGTTCTTGTTCCTGATGGCAAGAGGGCATTGGCGAGGAATACTCCTTCGCTCGGCTCGTATGACTCACAGAGCATTTCTTCCTCTAGCCTTAGTGAAATAGGGACCACCATTTGAGACCGACTTGGGAGGCAGAGGGGTTTATCCAATGCTACCTTATGTCTTGTGACCTTGGTGGTCTCAAAGTCGTTGAGGCTGTCTTCCAACCTCGACCCATCTTGAGTTAGGCAGCTTGTATTCTTTTCTGAGATTACACGGGAGACACCACCGGGGGATTCCCTGGTTTGGGCTTGCTCCTGCTGCTCTCTGGGTTTCGACTTGCTGGTTCTATTATGTAGTGGAATAGCTATTTCTACTGGGTTGGTTTCTGTGCGAGGAAATCGCAGTGTTTGGTTTGGACCCTCAACGTTACAGTGTTTGGTAACAAAATCGTATCCTAATAGGCCATCGCTGGGAATTTCTGGCGTGTTTTGCACAATTTGAAAAGTGCATGGAAGGGGTTATTGAGAAGAACATTCCCCTGACAGCTCCCTAGGATTTTTCCTTGGCCGTATGGCGTTTGTAATGTGCATTTTTTAGCGGGATCCAAGAGGTTGGGATCCTTGAGTTTTTTGTGTTTTAGTATACTGACCTGAGAGCCGGTGTTCACTGCTAAGATGGCTTTGCCGTTAAGGCTTATATCTAGTGGAAGGGTGACGAGTTGGACACTTGGTGCGGGCTCTTGAGGTTCCCCTGTAGTAGGATTTTGCGAAGTTATTGTCGGGCCGGGGGTTTCTTGGTCCGACTGCGGGGAGTTTCCCGCTTGCTGCGACTCCCAACGCTGCCTTTGAAGGCAGTCGTCTACTGTGTGGCCACGTCTGTGGCAGAAATCACACCTATGTCTAATATTGAATACTGATCTGGTGTTGTTGGCCGGTTGTTGACGGTCATTTGGAGAGCAATTAACATTACTTGTGGGTCGATTGTTTGGTTGACGATTAACGCCCTGATCGAGAGGTATTTGGTCAGGCTAACGGTAGTTATCTACTGGTTGTGACCTCTGGTCTGGGTAACGGTTATTACCTTGGAATTGAGGCCTTTGGTTGGGGTAACGACTATTATTACTAAATGATGGGACCTGTTGTTGGTATCGGTTGTTATTGCTGTAATGGGGCCTGGGTGACTCCGCTGGTTGGCGGCAGTTCCTCGCATCGTGTGAATTGGCCCTGCAAATTATGCAGAAAGGAGTGTTTTTTCGCTTCAGACAATCTGCATAAGTGTGCCCTCTATTCCGACAGTAGCTACAAGTGATGTTTGCCAAGGGGTTGGTTAC